>CM071623.1:11186050-11208868 GCA_036365135.1 Miichthys miiuy
GGTAAGTAGCTGGGGGGATTGTTTATCATTTTCATCTGTTTTGGTGTTAATTTCATTTCCATTAATGATGTGGCATCCTTTCATTCCTAACACATTACCCAGTCCCCTGATTTTTTTTTCCCCCCCCGATTGAGATCTGATGTGTTTTCAAAGTGTTCCTTTAATTTTTTTGAGCGGCGTATAATTTTGTTTTGAGTGCATTATGTAGAATATCAGTAAAACACTTCATATCTCTAAAGAGCTCACAAACTGTGTCTCTAATGACATCTGATAAGCATCAGAAGCAGCGTTATTGACAACCAGTGCATCATGGTTCAATCCACCATCTTTTTATTAAATACAACATATTGGTGACGTGCAGGAGATTTACAACATGGGCAGCATTCACTTGGCTCCTTCGTCCAGCTTGGGTTCTGGAAATAAAAAAAAAAAAAGATCAGTGATGGCTGTCTGATGGTGTTCCCTGAGCTGTGCGACATGTTACACTACCTGAGATTAGAGACTGAAGTCTATGGCAACATAACTAACTAGCTGTTTGGGTGACTTTGTGCTTCAAAAGCATCCCTGTACATCAGTGACCCATGGTCGACATTAAAACCTCTGTTCTTTATCTAATTTATGAATTAAACAGTTGCTTTAGTTACTGTTTTCCAAGCAATGATTAGGAAAATAAACACTGTGTAAATGAAGACAGAATTCTGATTGATTTCATCCACTTTAACAATGTAAAGACATGAAACCAAACAAACCTGTGAATTTGAAATCAGGGAACTTGGTCATGTCCCCTCCTCCATATAGCCTCTGGAGCTTGGTGATCTCTTCGGACACGTTCTTCTGGTAAGCGGGTCCTGCGTCCACGATGCCACCTGAAATCCTGAGAGAGCCACGGCATCAAATATTAATATTAAATAGTGTTTTTTCTAAGTTATCATGGACCTTGAGGGTTAATATTTCACTCGTGACTGAACTCTGAGCCTGAGGCCCACTCTGAGAGCCTGCTCTATAATCTAAACATCATACTGACTTGCTCTTGGCGTTGTAGTCGCGGATCTTGTCCAGGAACAGTTTCTGGACGGGGTCGAGCTCCTTGGCCCGCTGGAAGAGGACGGCAGAGATGCCGATGTTCCTGCGCAGGGTCAGGCTCACGGCGGAGCGCAGCACGGAGGACAGCTGGAATAACCGGTGGAGTGCCATCTGAATGAAGAAGGAGCAGAGGAGCCCGTTAGCTGTCACATTAGCAGGAAACACATAGCCTGGAATTACATTAGGGGGAAGCGTAGTTACATTAGCATGTGCTCTGGAAACTAAAATAATGTATAAAACGTTATTGTAATGTGCTGGAGCAACAGATAATGTAATAAAGCCAATAGCATTAAAAAAAATCGTTATCTAATAATGTAATAATACATATACAGGACTACATTTCTTGGAAATAAAACATTTTGCTAATCAAAAATAGACACAGTGGACGGCACAGTCACATTCATTCATCAAGGGTACGTACTATGCAGCACTCTCTCCTTTATTATGGCTGTAAGAGCCAATTTGAGAATTATTTGTTGTACAAAATCTTTATTTAGACTTTTGTTTATTTGCTTAGACATATAAATCCATCATTTCCTACATGCGTTTGCTCAGTGTTAGATGAAAAAAGTCTAATCAGTCTAGTTATCACATTCAAAATGGTCAAAATTATCACGTTATCGGCAGATATCGCATTATTATTATTATTATATATCGGTTGCTACATGGACTTTGAAGGACTTTGTAACCTCACAACTAAATCAAACATGGACGTGTAGCTGCTTAGCTGGGCCGAATTAGCTCGTAAGAGTTAGCTGGCGCCGTTGACAAACACTTAGCTCGCTGAATGACACTCAGAGGCAGCAACACAATGAACAGACGTGACTTTATAAGAGCAGAAGCAGAAGCTAACTTCACAAAGCAGAGCCGCCACGACGTTATTTCATTGTGGCTTACAGCTAGCCGGCTAAATGTTTACAGCCGCTAATGCTAACACGCTAAGCTACATTTAGCACACAGCTGTCTTAACAGTGTCCTCTGTCGTCTACAGTGCTACAGAAACAAACGCTGCACTCGTTAAACGGATTAAAAAGCGTTTATCAGCCCGTACAACAGTGACACACACACGGTAAAGTTAAATGTTAGTCAGTGTCTCTGTCTTTTAAAGTCTCACCTTGGAGGTTGACACTTGCAGTGGGTGATCCTAATGTGGAGGAGCGCGGTGGATGATGGGAGGAGGCGTTCGCGGACGTCACTACGGCGCCCCCTTTACGCAGCGCTGCGCATATGCAGTTTGACCTCACGTCACATTAATGCAGACACACCGAAGTGAAATAAAACATGTTTGAGCTGGAAATAAAATGTTTTTATTGCATTATGTGTGGCTGTTTTATCTGTTTATTTATTTGGTTATTTGTCTGTCTATTTATATATCTATATATTTTATTATGCTTTACTTTTATTCTATTTTATCTAACTATTTACGCACTATTTAATGAATTTTATTTAGTTTATTTTTATTTATTTATTTTTAACTTGTTTAACAGTTTGTGTTATAATAAAGTCTGATTGATTGGCACCATAATTGTAGTTTTTCCAGATTAAACATGTTACTTTAATGTAATTTTGTGGTTTTTCCTGAGGATTTGCTCTGTTGCTTGGATAAAAAGAACAAGTTGCTTTACAAATATACCTCAAAATTTCCTATACATCATTGTTAAATAGTCAAATGGACTGTAGTTTTCACCCAGAATCTTTTATTTAATATATTCAAATAACTTGGTGGTGTGGATGTACTCCACCTCATAGATTATGTCTGCTTTGAGTTTAATGCTGAATAATTCAACCTTTAACACGATGACCTTGGTTCATGTTGTGTCAGGAAGCCCTCTGATGTGTGTCTGATCCCTGTCAGCTCCTCTCTGCTGTTTTCTGTCAGACACTGACCTCCGACCTCTTCACACAAGGGCAAGAAAATCACATTATTATAACCTGTGTGATATGAAGAATTAAATAAGATCATAAAACACACAAAGACACATCATCTGTATGTACATTCAAAACTTTATTATGGAATACAGTGTAGAAAGCGTTTTCCCAGTCAATGCAAATGGCCTGCACAATATTACACAGTGGAAAACAAAACCAATATATAATCCACAGAAAAAGAAAGAAAATCCTGCTTCCTCTTCTACTCTACTGCCCTCTGTTGGGCTTCTAATGAGCACCCTCTGAAAACCAAGGACCCACCCCTACTGCCGCCTCCATATGTACATTCCACTCACCATTCCCTCGTGGATCTGACTCGCTATTAGATTTAATAGCAGAGTGAGAGGTCACGCTGCATTTCTTTCGATGTTGAGTTGAGATGGTGACAAACCTTTAGCGTGAGCTGACTGTATGGCGATGAACGGGGGCTTCTTGTCTAGGATGCCTGCATTCACCCCCCGCCTGGCTCTCAGTTCTCTCTCCCTCTCTCGATGGTGAACGCCTATCGTCTATATACAGACTACAGTGCTCTTGCCTTTAGGGAATCAAGTGTGTGTTGATGGCATAGAGGTGAGCAGCATGCCGGAGGGGAAGTGAAGGCGATGGAGGGAGGGGGTGAAAATCCATTATATGTACACAGACTGCCTGCCTGGCTGGCTATCCATCCGGAACTGCAAGTCATTTCCTCTCTACCTCGCCCTCCATCCTTTCAGCACTCCACCTGTTCTATCAGCAGTGACAGTGATTACAAAACCAAAAAATAAAAATAAAAAATAGACGGCGTCGGCTTACAACTGGACGAAAACACCAGACCGAAAATGACAACACGTGTACAGGCAGAGATAATCCTAACCCATCCCCCAAACTGGATTGCTCCCATGTTACCCCTCCCTGCTCCATGTAACCTTCACACCCACAACATGCCCTTTTCAAAAAAAACACACACAAAAAAAAACACAGACAGAATGAAAAAAAAAAAAAAAATCAAGAGGGGTTGATTTCTGAGGATTTTGAACACAATATATTTCAGTGAATGAGAATCAATATACAAACAGAGATGAAGCCGGCCCCCCTCCTGCAGCTTCAGGAACGTAGCAAAAAGAAAAGACAAGAAATGAAGAACACACTTAAAATTCCAAAAATCACAGATCTCTTTTAAATGTGTATTTTACATGATATCAAAGCAGAGCCCGTTCATCTAGATTCATATATATTTTTCATCAGTTTGAAGTCACGTGATCACGAGAAGATACTAAATGTACAATCTTGCTAGAATGACAATCTATACGCGAGAAAGGATCTCGAGAGAGAGAGCAGTGATAAGACCTTCTTTTTTTTTTTGTGTTTGTTTTTCCAAATCCTGTTGTCATTGTTGTCATGCACTACATAGGAACAGCTAAGACTTCAGCATTACTTCAGTAACATTACACGCAATTTAAAAAAAGGACTTTACATCGGTTGACTTGTTAGGATTTCTTTTTTTTCTCCTCTTTTTTTTTCTCCGTTTTCATTCTTTTTTGAAAAACAAAACTGGAAACGAAAAGAGAAAAACTCCAAAATAAAAACAGCTCATTCGGAATACATAATTAACTACCGTCGTCATCGACATATTCGTTATAATCATCAGCATCTCCAGATATCCTTAAGAGCCTTGTGTGACTTAGCACAGCCCAGCTGTCGTAAGAATGCGCAAAGAAAAGAGGATGGAGGGATGGATGAGATGGAGAAGGAGGAGGAAGAGGAGGGAGGGGAGGCTCACTTATACTCCAGTGTAGACTGTAGAGTGAGTGCAGTAGTGGTGCAGTTGGTGGGGAAACGCTGGGCTTCGTTTAGAAACATCACCCTGCTTGATTTAAGCTTGTATAATCATTACAAAGAATATGATAGAAACAAACGCCGAGTCATGATTTGGAAATGATTTTGCAATGATTCTGCAGCCGATTTTTGTAAACGACGCCCAGGTCAGCGTGCGCCGAAACTCCTTCTGATCAGTGGTCAGATTTGCTGACACACCTAAAACCATCCCAAGCCAAGAAAAAAAAAAAACAACACCTCCAACTATACACTGGCCCTGAATCAGTGTGGAGCGAGAGCACGCTTCTTTCCCCTGAAGAGTGGGTTTGTTTCGATGCACTGGGCGGGCCTTTTTTTTGTCTTTTTTTCCCTCCATACATCAGCAGGCCCAGATGGAGCGACGTATAAAAACGCCTTTCTTTAATTTAAAAGGCGCCTCGCTCCGGTAAAGTGAACAAACTTGGTGCAAACGCGGTGTCCGCCCAGGCGAGAACGAAAGGAAAACCCCGGCTACGCTCGCAACCGACTATTTCAGTCAAATCATATAAGCCGCGCTGCCCTTTTTGGAGACGTGGGGCTCGTCTGGGGCGGGCGGGGAGGAAGGGTGGGGCTAGGAGGGGTAGGGGAGGTGTTTGATGCGTAGGGTGGGGAGATGTTTGTGTGTGTATATGTGTGTGTTAATGTTGTGTGTGTGTGGACGCGTGATTCTCCTCAGTTCTGCATCTGCTCAAAGAACTTGTAGGTCGGGTTCTCGTAGCCGTTCTGCTGCATCTTGGACAGGTGGCGCTCCTCGGGGGTGACGGCAGCGTCCACCTGGAGGAGGCAGAGAGAGAGGGGGGAGGAGGTCACACATATGCATAGAAATGTAAAAGATTTTAACATTTGAACCCCTTTTAATGCTTCTTCGGGGTGATTTTTTGAGGAGTACTTGACGAAAATACAGAAAGAAAGTTGCCACAACTGCTGTGTTTTTTAATTAAACGCCTAATGAAAGTTCTGATGATGATAAACGACGATAATTAGAAAAAGGAATACAGGAAATGAATTTGTAATGAGCATTAATCTAATTATATTCAGTGAGCAGGTGTAATTATTGCAGAGTGTACAGTACCGTCCACATGTATGCATCTACGCATGCACGGGTTCAAGCTGTACAAAAAAAAAAAAAAACAGCTTGCACGCACACGTGCATACATGTGCACAGCATCATGCCTCCCACACACCAGACTCACTGCGTATAGAACAGCTTGCACATACACGCGCACACACACACACAAACACACACACACACACACAGGTCAGCTGTTTCTCACCTCGATGACTCCGTGGTGGATGGAGGTGTACTGCTTCTTCCTCAGCATCACCAAGGTGATGACGATCACGGTTGCTATGACGACGCCTCCGACCATCAGGCCGATGATTGCCCCCTTGTTGGAACCCACATCCTCGGCGAAGAAGACCTGCGGGAGGTGGAGGGCAGATGGTGGTCAGGTGACCCGTCCGTCACGTGGCAACAACAACCAAACCAGAGGACTTTACATAACGCGGTTTCTCTCGTTGTGTTGGTGTGTGTTGTGAGGAATGGGTGTAGTTTTAGTGTGTTTAAGATGGAGAGAACACTGGTGACCTTCAGGGTTACAGCTCATTTAGTTCTGCTTCTTTCCAGTCTTCATTTACACAAATAGTTTTGCAGCATGCACGCTGTGTGTAATCTTTTGTCATTTTTAAGAACGCCATCATTACAGAGTCGAATTTAGCTCGGAAATAACTGCCGCACTGCTGGGAAACAAAGACGGGACACATAAAAGTATAAACAGGCATTACGGCGACTGTAGGGTGACTTGTTTTTGGAGGGATAATTTCCTGGTAGAGACTTTAATTTCTTCCTGTGGCTGTCAGGTGATTTACAACACAATACTAAGACACAAAAACCAAATGAAGGGCTGCACTGTCGTACATTTTGTCGCTCTGTGGAACTCAATTTTCATGCAGAGCGACAATAACCGCTCCTGATACCTACCTGTGCTGACACCAGCGGCGATAATGGGAAAGAAACCTAGTCGGTTGGCACAAACATCAAAACAGCACTAAATTGCAGATCATCTAAACAGGGATGCATCTTGAAATCTCAGCCCTGCTGTCCTCGCTGCAGAGAGTGTGAAGGCTGGTGAGCCTCCGCCAGAATAATCCTGCAGAAGGCTGATTGAGGTTACGGTGAATATCAAATTAAGGAGTTGAGTTAAGGAGACCGCCTGACACTCTGACTGCTCATTGTGAATGCAAGAAATGTGATACGTAATAAAATGTAAGGATTAAGAGATTAAAAGCCTTTAGGTGAGAGGAATAAGGAACGCGGATTTGGATTTTGAGGGTGGATTGAGGTTTTTGTGCTGGCATTACACAGGATGAGATTAATGAATGAATGCAAAACTGGGTAGAGCCGACCAGGAGGATACTTAGGGATACAGGCGGCACGAAAACTTAACTCTGATCAGAGGACAGTGGATTTTAGAAAGGAGCAGACAAGCGTGACGCACGTATTATAGCGATTGTCTCCATGGACACCTGTCTCCATGGTGACAACCTTGGGAGTTTACCAGGAGGACATAGTGGAGACGTGGACCTGACGGTGCGTTTGTGGGGAAGAGAGGGCAGAGTGCAAGCTTACATATGTCAGTAAATGCACCTTAACGTGTGTTTGTGTCTATTTCTGTATGTTTTTTCACCAGCCGGTACTTATAAATGAATCAGTGAATTTTAGATGAGTCTGCATATCACTGCTTTGTGTGTGTGTGTGTGTGTTTGTTTACCAGTTTCTGGTGGTGAACTTCATATTCAGTGCTCTGTCTGTCCTCCGTCTCCATCCGCAGCTCAGGAATAGCTTCCATCTTCATTCCAGTCACTGCCAAGGGAACGAAAAGTACCATCTATTATGGATGGTGACACTCAGCTGCTTTCTCTCTCTCACACACACACACACACACACACACACACACACACACACACACACACACACACACACACACACACACACACACACACACACACAGTTGGTGGAATCAAACTCGCTCAGTCAAGCTGGACTACAGCAGAGAACTGTATGCAACACCGGTATGAATTGAATATATATAAATATAGCGCAGCATATATCTGTACGCACAGACCCTGCAGCTGCATCACAAGTCTCCACAGCTGGCGCCTTAATGGAGGTCAAGAGCAGTCGACTGTGTCCAAATAAAACCAGAGCGGAAAAATACTGTCTGTACTTGAAAACAATCTTGCGTTTTAAGGAAATGTACTTAACCTGAACAAATCTGTTTTGTTAGCCTGGAACATACACACATGACAGCCATGTTTCCATCTGTACGCGTCACAATTCGACGCAAAGGATGTCTGAACGTTTGTTTCCGTCCTCTATAGTTGCTACAGCTGATCAGTCATGAGTTTGCTATGTCAAAAAGTATTTCCATATCTCATCAACAACCTCAAGTCAGCGTAAATGTAAGCATTGAACTTTTGACTTTTCTAATACGAGACTTCAAAATGTGGATCAAAACACGCGTATGGAATATTAGCAAAGCAGATAAAAACAAAGTGTTAATAACAAACTACATATGTTTGTACCACACTCTAATCGAGCACCCTTTATTTTGGGTTTACAAGTTACTAATGGTTTTATCAATTTGAAATGCACAATATACATCGAGGCTGATAAATTATCAGGTGATAATGGGAAATTTAAATACAGTCCGATAATGAAATTAAGTGAATTTATAACTCGTCTATAACGTATCAAAGACTGATTCATAAACAGAGTCGTTAGTTACAACTTCTAAACCCTTTATAAAGAGTGAAAAATTAATCATCTGTTTACAACTATTCCTGCCCTTTGGCTCATATGTGGCTGCCTAACCGGAGCTACAGCACCTCTAGTATTGCCACCAGAGGGTGTATTCCTTCATCAAGAACTGTCTTTACACATAAGTGAGCAAACATCGATAAGGGGCTTGCTTAAGAACACTTTTAAAGTCAGTAACCTAGCAACAGCACAATATGTGCTGTCTGATATAAATACTTATCACAATATTGAGAGAGCGTTTGGAACAATGGACCAACCTGGCCGTGTGGGAACGCCTCTGTCAAGATTCGGGCGAGAGTCCACTGGCTCAACTAGAGAGAGAGAGAGCACGAAAACAGAAAAGTGGATTTCATATTGCTTCATAACATTTATGGGTGTCATTTCCATCAGCTTTAAAGCAACCAAAATGTAGTAAAAATCAAAGTGCTTCAGTGAGTACCCTGGTTCTCAGTGTTGGGCTGGTTGAAGCTCTCAGGGTGGATAAAGCCGACTCCCCCCAAGCCCAGAGTGTCCTCCTGGGGCAAAAAGTCGGTCTGGCCGTCTCCCAGCTCCTGGTCGGGCATCAGGGCGTCGTTGCCGTAGCTCATCCTCACGTCCGTCTGCAGGTTGGCCAGCTGCTGGGCCATCTCCGCCTGCTCCCTCTGCAGGAGCTCTGGATGGACACAACGAGGTAAAAAGGAGAGAGGTCAGAGGAGACGAGAGCAAGAAGGGCCAGACGCCCTCCAAGAAATGTTGTTTAGCTCTATTTTTTAATAGATCTGGTGTCTAGCAATGACTGATCTCTGTTTTTCCTCCTGTGTATGTTTGTTCCTGTGTGTGTTTTGCCGAGCAGCACAGACTGTGACAGTCTCTGAGACAGAGACACAGATGGCTGCGTGACGCACACAACTCCAATAAACCCAAAAAACCCACAAAAACCTCACAAATGCAGGGGGAGGGAGGGAGGGAGGGGATTTATCTTCCCGGCAACAGTTTCATTTGAGTCTGAACAGAAGAATTAGGCCAAACGGCTCCAATGCCCTTATCAACACACAAAAAAATTGCATTTTTCTGGAGGCTGGAGTTCAGAGGATTCAATCTGTTACATGTAGCACAATCAGGACAGAGTGTCTTCCCTCATATCTTTCACATGCCAGAGTTAACACAAAAAACTCATATTTACAAGATGTGGTTCATGTCTCCTTTCCTGAACTGCTCTCTCAGCTAAAAAAACTTCCTTTTCATCTTCCTCAGTTGTTATTTTACCACATGTAACTCACCAACTTGGTCCTGGATATCGTCGGCCAAACCGGGCACCTTGTAGAGGAGTCCCAGAGACTGGTTCATACGCTCCTCAATAACACGCAGGTGGGTCAGCACCTTTTACACACAAGTGTGTTTAAAATTGCATCAGCTTCTTCGGAGGAATGTGTGGTGAAAAGGGGAATTGTGTGAGTGAAGCTACCTGAGGTCTGATCTGCGCCGCCTTCTTGGGGTCCACCATGCGGACGTGTTCGAAGTGTTTGAGGGTGTGCTGCCTGTCCTTCTGCTCGGCACGCAGGTACTTTTTCAACAGGCTGAAGACATGGCGAGGCTATGGGACACAGATGAGTCAGGTGGTTATGAGCAGAGAGAGGACAGGTTCATGTACAGTCTGGATCAGAAAACCAAACCCTGTCTTCAGAGGAACGAGAGGGAAAGTGAGAGGTCATGACAGGAATTGCAGTGGGTGGAAATGGATCTTACTGTTGGACAGGAAACTTTCAACAGTGGCTTTTTTAAACCTGCTTATTTGATTTTAACATGTTGAACCTCAAGTTTCTCTTTATTTATTGCACTGAGAAGAGTCTGGAGCCACGTTGGTGGTTCTGAGATATCCAGCGTACCCTGGGTTGGTCCTGCTGCAGCGCAGTCAGGTAGCTCTCCAGAGCCAGGCGGCGGCGTTCGTTGAGCAGAGTCTCCACCCGGGCCATGTGGGTCTCCACCAGCTGCTGCCGTTCGCTGGCCGCCTCCTGCTCCAGGGCCTCCACTTTCTCCTGGAAACGCTGTGCACACACACACAAATTACAACATGTAGATCAACAAAAGGACAGAAAACATACATTGGGATGGTGTACGCCCAGTATGTGCATGTCTCACCTGGATGACGGCCTTCTTGTCAGCGCGTGGAAGATTCTTAGCTTCCCTCTCAGCCTCCTCCCACTCTCTCATCACCTGAAAAAGAAGGAAAAACATCAATTATACTCTACAATCTGCTTTATCTCGCCATGTGTTCTAGCACAGATTGATTTTACACTTGAGTGGCTCTTTGTGGTGTGAATCTGATCTTTTGACTTCTGTCTGTACGGAAGAAACTGACATTTTACATTGTTATAAAAAGATAACATCTGGGCTCTGGTGGGTGAATATCCTTCCTGTCTGTGCAAATAATCCTTTCAGATTGAGATTGTTGATGTGAGGGAGGTTCTGCTTTTTAATCACAGTGGGAGTTACATGATAGGTCAAGCGCAGTATGACAGAAAACTGGTTTCTGTTCCTTTTTTGTTCTTGTTTTGATGCTACTTGCTCACAGACTGTACATCCTACCACAGCTCCATCCTCTCTGATTCACTGGGTGGCTTCTTTAATGCAACTCAGGACATTCCCTAACAGTATCTGTAAGGGTGAAGTCAACTGTGTAAAATCGGACGGTGCTGTGCCTGTAGCAACCCACGCAAAACAAACAGAGCTATCCAGAGCGGTGCACCAACGCTGGCAAAAAGAAAAACAAGGCTTTTAGAGTCATGCAGGGTTGCTAGCGTTCTTGTCTGGAGCTTTGCTTTCTGTGACATTGCAGGGGACCATCTGGCTCTTTTTCCAGAGAGCGAGCCTCTTGATTAAAGAATACAATTAAAGCTGAATTGGCTCGGTCGGCTCACCCGGGAGGGATTAGCAAACGCACCTATTCGTTTTACTTGACACACCTTTTCTCCCTCCATTTTCTATTCATAGAAATATCTTTGTCCTTGCCCTGCTACAAAGAAAATCTTCCTCTTTGCTCTACCAGTAACCATTCATGTGTATGCACTGACTGCAGATCAGATATTAATAAAAAAAAAAACATTAAAATCCTTCCTCCCCATTTATTCCCTTTACTTCCTTCCCTTCTTTCCTCTTCCCTCTCCGTCATTACCTGTGACATCCTCTCGCGGTGCTTGGCCTCCAGGCTCTCTTTCGCCTTCTGGAAGTGGGCGTGTTCGTTTTCGTCAGCAGGCGTCTCCAGGTAGTGGTCCACAGCGTCGGGGGAGCTGGGAGTGGCTGTGGGTACTGCGTGAGATAAAGGTAGAGAGAGGAAAAAGAGGAGGTGTTGGGAGGTGAAAAGATGTTCACTGGAGCAGCTTTGTTTTTTTTTTTTTGGCTGATCTGGGACGACTGCGTAGGCCCTCAGCACACACAAAGACAAAACACAACAAGTCCAAAATGGGATAATGGTGTTAGTGTGAGATCAGGAGAGAAAGAAAACAAGATAGTAGCTGCAGCTGAAAGCCTCCACCCTCCAAAAGCAAACAAGTGAATGCCTCAGATCACCCTTAATCTTTTGTAGAAGACACAAAACCCCTGTCTCATTTATAGAACTTCAGTCAGAGCGGCTTTTGTGCCAAAACACTCAAAAAGCACTGAAGTGTGCTCAACTTACCAGCAAAAATTACAAATGGACCAGCGATTGCGTTGCGATTTTAATTAGAGGAAAGTTGATTATCTTATCACAAGTGTGCTATCAAAAGTGGTCGGCGTTGCGCGTGTGAATCTGTGTGTGAGCGTGCGTGAAAGGTCGAGCGTCATGTGAAATTGGTTACGCGTGATGAGAGCGCATGACTGCACAAGAGATGTTATTCGCCTTGACCTAAGCCGAGTGTTTTTCGTCAGCCTCTGTTCCTGAGATTCCTGCCTCCACCCAAACACATTGGAGGTGGTGAAGGTAATTCATCCTGGTGTGCTCATAACATTGACAAATTCAATACAACTCGTGTCCTTGTTACTCTGGATAATCCACAGAACACAAAAGATCACAGACATTATTGCTTTGGTTTGATCGGCTCTTATCCGGAATAGCAGGGACATTTCTTGAGGAAAGTTAGATGTAGTAGAAGTAAATGAGATTGCTGGGAGTTTCTTTTTTTATATAATTGGGTGAACTGACCTTTCACTGCTAACCCAAGAAACAAAAGTCACTCTCTCGCCTCCGTCTAGTTTACCTCGATCCTGCTTCTCTTCACTGGCTTCCTGTTCGTTTCTGAATTGATTTGAGGATTTTCACTGATCATCTTTAAAACATGTCTCTGTCTGGCTCCAGGCTACATAGCAGAGATGTTGACCTCTTATGAGTCAGTCTGCCGCCTTAAATCCTCAGGTGGGTCCCTTCTGGCTGTTTCAGAGTCGAGGCTTAAATCTAAAGGTGACCGTGCTTTTGCCATCAGGACCTCTTGACTTTGGACTGACTTGCCTGAGGAGATAAGGCTCAGACACATTTTTATAGACTCTGTGTCTTTTTGATTTAGTTATTCTTTCATTTATCTTATTATTGTTGTTGTATTGCATTTCTCTTTTAGACTGTCATGTTTCTTTCACTGCACATCTTTCATTGTCCGTGTTCTTAAATCTTAATGGTCTCTTGGCTTTGTTTGGCCTCGGTGCTTGGAGTATCCTGTTTGTGCTTGAGGGTCAAAGCACTTCATAAACCCTGTTTTTAAAAAGGTGCTATATAAATAAAGTTATTATTGTTGTAGTGCACTGTATGACCTCTACGCATTTATTTCAGTACTCCAAAATAGCATGTAGACCTTTAGCTAAAAATGCCACACTGCAATACTTTGCTCGTGTAATCAAGAGACACTACAGCTGTCAGTGATGATACAAGGTGATGGTCCAAAATATCAATTATTCATTATTAAACTACTGAATGTTAATTGTGTAGAAAGCCTGTGTGAAAGCCTTGATTTTGTAGCTGGTCAAAATATAAAGTGCCTCACTTCCTGAGTGCTGCAGAACCTTCCTGAGCAGAACCTTTCAGAACAATGAAAGCTTTCATTAACTGGACAAACGAAGAATCAATATTTTGCAAGAGCAAACGCTCGCAGAGAACAAAGACGGAAAAGTGACATTTTATAGATGAAAATTACTGTAATTATCATATTCTTTATATTCACAAAAAGCTGCTAATTGACACAACACACACACACACACACACACAGAGGCTGACTGTGAATCACTGTTAATTGACCACACACGGAAGTACAGAATGTGTGTGTGTGTGTGGGTTTGTGTTGGTGTGAGAGAGGAGAAAAAAAGACACTGCAGCACTTTCTCACCTCCACTATGCTCAGCCGTGCAGAAATCCCATACCAAAACACACATGCATTTTCACACCTAAAAACACATGCACGCACACACACACACACGCCGTGGATAAAATTAGATCAAAATATAGGGAGATGGAGATTGCATGACTCCATTTTGCTGCAGGGTAGATCATGCACTTCGTGACTGAGACGCACACATTATCGAGCAAGGTCAGTGAACCTTACACAACGCTGAAATCAGCATCAGAGCCAAACACTTAAACCGTCTTCCTCCACTCGTCTGTAACACACAACCTCCCCCTCTGTGCACACACACCTGGCAGGGGAAAAAAAAAAACGCAAGGGGAAAAATAGTAACTCAACCAAGACAGAGTACTATTTGCTAACCGATTTGAAATTGGACCCATTTCATTTTGTGACTTTAAGGTTCTTGTTTTCACATATAGCGCCCTGCAGGGTCAAGCCACCTGCTCCATCCTTATAGCACCAGTAGGTCCTCTGACCTGGTTGTCCCTCGTGCTCGACTGAAAGCAGGTGATTGTGCCTTTGAGGCTCAGACGCTGTGGAATGCTCTTCCTGTAGACTTCCCGTCGAAGCCGCTCAAGACCCGTTTATTCAAACCGGCCTTTGTCTCGCCTTCTGTCGAGCGTTTTTCATGTGTTTTACTGTTTGCTCCTTTGTATCGTTCAACGCTTTCATTTTTAACAATTTGCTCTTGTGTAAACTTATTCTATTATGATTATTAAAGTCTTTTAATAGAAACAACACAGGAACGAGGTGGGAAACCCACTGAGAAAAATCCTCATTTTCCGTGTTGCCACTGATAATCAATCAGCACAATGTGATGTTGTAGAAGGCAGGTGCACTGCGAGTGTGTGTGTGTGTGATGTATTGATGAGCCTTTTCCTCGCCGCTACCTTGGAAACATTTTGCATTTTCAAGATTGCAGCACGGTGATTTGACACCTGATTTAAGTGAAGTAATAAATTAACCTGGAGTGATTTCCTTGAGGATGGAATAATGTAAGCAAGCCCGCAACACGGTCAGGGATGTGTGTGGGGAGGGGAATGTGCCGCGATGTGAGGATTATTGCAAAATAACTCCTGCCTGAAAGATTTTACAGCTCGTATTCTTGTTAAAGTAATATACAAGATGATGCACATGAAATGACTGTAATCATAGAAATTACTGTATGTGCTCCACAGGACAACAACACTGTAACCATGGCAATGCAAGGAGTTACTCAGCCTCTAAAGCAAATTGTCCTTGAAAATGAATCCTCTGTATATAAGGGTTGTTATAGGAGCGCAGTGTTTCACTTAAATTTTATAGAAATCAATAAGTTCAACTTCAATCTAGGGTTTCCTCACTCAAGCTTCAGAAAAGCTTTTCATCGCGATGGCTTCAACAAAATAGCGTTCAAAACGCAACAAGGTCCGACGCAGCTCAAAGGAAAATGTCACCGCATTAGTGCAAAAAGTGTGAAAAGTAAAAGGAACACTGAAACGATCAGGTTAGTTTAAGAATCCACAAGGGATTTACAGCAAAGTTTGTTTTTAGTACAAACATTTATGTGTCGGACACACAGAGACGGTGAGTGACAAAGGTAAAGGTTAGCCAGGAATGGAGCTGACAGGTCGAGAAGAGAAAGCACACCAAAGCAAGAAACTTTCGAGCAGCTGTTAACATCTGGCAGCTTGCGGACAGCTCGGTGAACAGCGAGGGGTTAAGAAGACAAACTGGCGGTTCAGACCAGCGAGCTGCTGGTTGAGGTTAGCTGCTAACCGGCAGGACTTACTGACGCTGCTGCAGACAGACAGGCAGTACTCCTCGGACTCAAAGTTATTCCTGTTGCCTCCGCAGCCGCCGTAGATAAACTGAGCACAGCGGCCCTCCTGGCGGTCAAAGTACCAGCGGGGCAGCATGGCCCGGCATGGACCAGTCTCTGCGTTGGCCGAGCACACATCTTGGAGGACACACACACACTTATCAACATTCGTGAACCATAAACCATCTTTTTGTTGCTGTGCGTTCACCTGTAAAATATGCCATATTTATACATTTAGAATACTTGTGTGAGTAAATCTAGCTTTAAGCATTATTAATGCTGCTTGGAATTGAACTGAAGAGCAATTTAACGCTGAAAAAAAATGAAGAAACAATGCTGGAACAACCTATTCTGATTCTAATGGAACGTAGCTAATGAAAGCTCTGAAATGACAAACGAGCACAATAAGAAAAATGACAGCAGGAAATTAATTGGTGAAAAACATGGAGTTCAATTGTGTTTAGCAAAGCATAAAAAATGAAGGGAAAACACATTTTGTATGTTGTACTAACAAGCTCGTTCCACATTAATCTAAATGTGAAGAAACCCGTCATCTGATTACTGTATTTTCTTTAAAACCCTTGAACGTTTCCAAGACTTTTCAAGGACCGCCATAAAAAAAAAAAAAAAAAACTAAATTAGACACAAATGTGACTCACCCCTGACAACCTCTTCCACAGACTCTGTGGTGGTGGTGGTAGTGGTGGTCGTCATGGCGACGTTGGTGGTGGGCTCGTCGTCCACAATGTCGTCCACAATGTCGTCGTCTCCCTCCTCCTCCTCCTCTTCCAACTCTTCCTCCTCGGCCGCCACCTCTTCGTCCTCTTCTCCGTCTCCATCCTGGTCATTGTCTAGCACGTCCGCTTCCTCCTCCTCTTCCTCGTCGTCTTCCTCAGCAGCCTCCTCCTCTTCCTCGTCCTCCTCTACCACAGATGGCCTGGTTTCCTCTTGCTGCTCTGCTGGCTCTGGCTCCCGCACCATGCTGGGAGAGGCGGAGGGAGGCATTGATGGAAAATTGGAGGGGGGGTGGGAGAAATGAAGGTAAAGGAGGGACAGAGTAAAGAGACATATGGAGGGAACAAGAGCAATTGGGGGAAGGAAAGGTGACAGAGAAAGAGGGATGATGAAATGAGAAAGACAAGTGGGATGAATGAGAGGAGGGAAGGACAGACTTTAAATTATCACCAACCTGCAGTTTGCTCCCAAGGAGAGAAATTTTATCCTCACGACAATGTTGAAAATGAAAGCGGCACTATCTGTGATCATCTGATGTATCACTCTGCTGCTGCCTTGCCACCATTTATCTGTGTGTGAGTGTACCTGTTGTCAGAGTAGTCAGTCTCCGCTCCGCCCCACCAGACGTCGGAATCATCAGCGTCCTGCTCGGCGCTGTCGGCGTCGTGCTCTGCCTCCGCGGGACAGCAGACAAACTCCACTCCGCGGAAACGGTCGATACCGCACGGCAACAGCATGCCGTAGTCGTGGAGGTTCATGGTGCGGTCTCCGCAAGACTACGGGGACACAGAATAGATCAGTAACCAGTTCCTGCTGGTCATTAAGGCCCTTCAAACACAACACGATGTGCCGCGCCAAAACCGAGGTTCAGTGTGTGTGTGTGAGTGTGTGGTCTCACCTCCTTGGCGACAGTGTGCCAGTGCAGGTGGCTCTCACACTGGTTCATGCGCTCCTGGTGGAGGAACTTGCACTTGTCAGGAACGAGCAGGGCGTCACTCACAAACTCCCCCACTGCAGCAAAAAAAAAAAAAAAAAAAGAAAGAAAACAAAATCCATATTTATAATTCATACATGGTGGGCAGCTTCAGACCAGCCTCCCGTCTGACAGACTGAACTGAAGACACAGTTCAACTGACGCTGACAACTCCTTAGTTGCTATGGTTACTCTTGATCTTTTCTTTGTTTCTGCTGCTGTCTAGAAAATGAACACCACTTTCGAGAAATGCTTTCGAGCGAACGCTGAATCAGTATGTGGGACTCACCCAGGCAGCGGTACGGCACCACGATGTGCATGTGACTGCGACACTGCTTGCGCCCCTTCTTGCACCAGCTCTGGATGCTGACTGGCTGGTTGGCCTCCACCACATTGGTAATCTGGAGCTCTGGGTACACCTACACACAGAATATTATAAATGTTTGAACTCGTAGCCACATAGTTAGAGGCATATTTGTTTCAAAGATTCTTTCTTCGTTAACATATTCTGCTCGCTCGCTCACAAAATTTGTGTTTTTCCACAATGTTTTCAATCTTTACACCACTGCAGTGTTTCCTGATGTTGTTTCAGCCTGGCAGACTCTGTCGTGTCTACCTCTGCGTTCCTCCCAGCCATGCATGACATCTGCCTCTGCACAAAATTCTGAGTCGACGTGTCATCCCTCTGCAAATACCTCTCCCCTCATTCTTTTTCATGACACCTCCTCTTCTGTTTTCCTCTCCCCTCTTCAAGCCTCTCTGAATGCAGATGATAATTCTGTAACCTTCTTGGTTTCCTAGCTCTGCATCAGGAAGTTCTCCCATTTTTCTTTTTAGATATTTGAAGTTCAAAATGTTTAGAGCTGCGACCCGAGACTGATTGCTTGTTATCGCTGGATTTGTTATCAGCGGTAACAATAGAAACAAAGAGCTTGTCTTTCCTTTTGAGTCTGTTTTACATGATTTTCGGAGAAATCTCATTACACATCACCTCTTATCAGACAACTTCTGTTACGTGGTGCATTTATGCAGCGAAAGCCTGCTGGAATATTCCCCAAAGAAATGCTGTGTTACGGTTAGAGGAGATTGCTGTAACTGGAGAAAAATCCCAATTTATTTATGTCAGCTATGATTACAGCTTTGGTTTTCTTTAGACAAACACAACAGAGTGTGTAGAAGTACACTGTGCTGTACTTCTGCTTTGGTTAGCTTCACACTGCCTAATTAAAAGCCATCCAAAGCTTTTAAAGCAGAGTCACATGGACTTGTTTTCAGAGCAGAGTTTTGGCATTGTGTCATGCTGCCAAATTGGGTATTTTGGTGAGCGAAAACAAATCAGCCTGTAGCCTCTGTAACCCACTCACTTCTTTGTGTTCTTTTACTCTCTCAAATACTTTAGACTGCCCTTGAATATCCATAAAACTTCATTTTGAAACTCACATTTTCAAGCATTTTTTTTTCTGTTTGAAAATTGTTCTCGCTGCCGAACATACCGAAATAAAATTGGAAATCTTAAAAAAACAAAAAAACCCCAATCTTGCTTGTTCTGCACTCTGTTAAAGTCTTCTCAATAAAGTAGCTGCGCTGCTACCTGCTCAGTCATTGTAATTCGCCCTGAGAGTGTCAGCTTTATGGCTGAAGTGTAAATTATCAGACCCAAAAATCCAACTAAAGTGTCACAACTATAAAAATTTATCATCCGGGCTTATTGCTCACTCCAAACAAAATAAACACTGGGTAATTACAGTTTAAGTATTCCATATATCATGCCATACGTGGCCAAATGAGAGCCGTTTTGAGTGCATGACAGGCGCTGGAAATGATGATTACAAATGGGCTGAGAGGAAATGACCTTGCTAACCTAACTAATCTCTCCTGATACCAAAATATATCTGCATCTACACCCCCTCTCCACCCACACAGACACACACACACCTTTCCTACACCCCTTTCAGCTGATTTCATACAATAAACTCGTATCATCTTTAAATGATGGATTAATACGACTGTGTAAAAATCATATTTAATTGATTCTGCGGGGGAAATGAACGGTTGTACACACACACACACACACACACAAACACACGTTACCTCCTGGCAGTACTGCAGGATGCCCTCCTTGGTGCCGATGCAGCTCTTGGTGCCCGAGGGGTCCGGCTCCCACTTGCCGCTCTGCACGTTGATGTGCATGTTGAGTTTACCGCAAAACATGGCCACCTGGGGCTCCGCCAACAGACCCATAGAAACATCTGTAGGCACCTAGACAGATATGAGAGAGAGAGAGAGAGAGATTTAATAAGATATACCACTCGTGTTAAACTCCTTGAGCACTTGCGCTTGAAAAATGCAAGACGGATGCAATTAAATTTTATTACTTAGATAGAAAGGGGGCCGGGAGAGGAGATTAGTACGTTAGATGAAGAGTAAGATGAGAGGAGCGGGAGAGAGGATGGAAAGAAGAGGAGGAGAGCCAAAGATGAGGTGTTGGTGAAAGGAGGGTGGGAACAAAATTTTCCCAAGTTTCATCAACATTTTGGCTTTGATTTCTGCGTTCCTATAATCAAAACTCTTAACCACAGCGCTCAAACGCTCTGTTCACATTTGCCGCGGGGAGTTGTCAAATGTGCAAAAGATCTTGCTGAAGAATGCTGGAAAAACAAGCGCAAAAAAAGAAGAAGTGATGGACACAAAAATCAATAGCTATAGAGGAATAAATTGCCTCAAACAACAGGCCTGGAGCAATCCAATACACCCTGTTGTCTGTGGTGTTCATGAAACACACACACACACACCCACTCAACTCCCCTGTGCAAGACCATTTATGAGAATAGTGTACATCTCCGTGTGCATGCAGGCTTTTGAAAGTTTTTCCAGGACAGTATGGTGTTTATATAACCTCTGTTGATTCATTTTTGGTTCATTTCGCTCCCTCTGTTAGTGCAGTACACGGTGAGTACAAGAGCACGTCTGCTGGAGGCGAGGAGAGTGTGTGTGATCAAAACCTGAGCGTGTGTGTGTGTGACAGAGGAAGTCCGCCTTTAGCATGGAAGTATTAATTTTCGTGTTAATTCAAGCTCCCGTGTGTTGGTTTGCACCTCTGCGTGCATGTGTGTGCGCGCGTGTTCTAATCGCTGTCTGCCTGCATAAGGAGGTTTTGTGCTGAAGCTCCCTCAGGAGAGGAGGTGCAGACAAACCACTGAATGTCCGCATTGTACTGGCAAATGAGCTAGAACAAAATGGGAGGGAATAGAGGGGGAAAAAGAGATGGAGACAGAGGGAGGGAGGAGAGGGGCTGTTGCCATTGTGTGCTCCCTAATCTTGTTAATGGTTTTGAAGGCCCTGGCAGGCAAACAAATGCTGTTTTGTGAGATGGATAGCATATTTTTTCCTCCAGACTTGATTCTCTCCAAGCAGCCCTGGGCATTAAGTCCTCTTCCAATATGAGAATAGCTGGTGGGGGCCATCAATTTGGATACATCTGAAGCTGAAAACTCAAGTCTTTGAATCGATTTAGAAGACATCTGCCTGGTATATCAGTGGAAAGATGAACTTTATCAACTTTCATTATATTTTCTTTATTCACGCTGACTGTATTTACACACTTGGCAGAAGAAGAAGAAGAAGAAGACAGCACTCTCTGGAACTGTTTGTTCCCTTTCCTAGGAGAACGTTTCCTTCCTGAGGTGGATGCAATAAAATCGACACCTGTACGACGCAATGAAATCCAATGATGCCGCGCTCCACAGAGCAGACGTTACAGAAAATCAGTTTGAAGCCATGGAAAGGACACACCAGGTTTCCTCCTATGCTTTGTTGTTTTACTGCTTTGCATTATATTTCATATTTTGTCCAGCCTCCAGAGGGGCAAGAGGAAGGAAAGGCGGAGGTCGTGACGGGTGCAAAATATTAATAAGTTTCACAAACAAAGAATGGATTGCAGGGATATTGTGTTGGATTGCATTAACCTGTGCGCCTTATAGATTATGTAACTGAATCTCTGTAGAACTGTTTTTTATATAGCAAGCACTCACGGTAAAAGTCCAAGCATTTCCTGTCAATAAAGAAAAACTAAGCAGTTAATGCACAGACTCCTGTTTCTCTTGATTGACAAGAGATGAAAAGTGGCATTATTCCACGGGTACATACAATGGACCACGCAAGAA
The DNA here is from genome assembly GCA_036365135.1 of Miichthys miiuy. Taxonomy (NCBI): domain Eukaryota; kingdom Metazoa; phylum Chordata; class Actinopteri; family Sciaenidae; genus Miichthys; species Miichthys miiuy. The sequence continues at coordinate 11,207,733 of CM071623.1, forward strand.
ATAGCTGCCTTTTTGCTGAGTAATAACAAATAGAAACCTTGATAATTTTGAGGATTTACGCCGGTCTTTTGAGTTGAAGAGGATTTTTTACCGGTACCTACAGATGCACCATTTTTTCTAAAGCAAATAAGACTCCCTGATTTTGTTGAGCCCTCAAGAATAACCCGGATACTTATTGATGCTTACAATTCAGAACAAATTTTACAAGGGCTTCACCTCAATGAATAAAAATGCAACGAATATCATAAGCCAGCGCTGGGAAAAAGGAAACATCTACTTCTACTCCCGGTTTTGGAGATTTCTGCCTTACTGTTATTTTTATTACCCCCATCTAGAAATCCAAATTTAGCTAGTCTCAGCACTCCTCAGTTTCTGCAGACCGTGCCCATATGTTACATCTTCATGGAAAGCAGTGGGCCATTTGGTCTCAGAGCTTGTAGACCTGAAATCTGATTTCTTATTTATATTTTTGTACCTTTGCGATATTCCTAAAGGCCTCGGTAGGAGCGAGTCATAACTTTAGAAGATATTTGTGGCTGCAAGTAGAAAAACAATTACAAAATGCTGCTCCTACCTCTGCCCGCCTTATGAACGTAATGAACTCTAATTGCTTAATGGAGAAAATGACTTTTACTCTTCGACCACAAAAGCAGAAGGGGGATAACTACAACATTTCTATCTGAACCTCTGAATGCTCCATTAGCTGTACCTGTGCTTCCTGTTTTCTTATTAGTCATCTCACTGATTGTGGCATTATTGAAATATAATAAGAATATAATGAAAACAAGGGCATATGGAAATAAAAGCTGCTGATATTCATTAAAAATGACATGCAGTATTCATGTGACTGTATCTTTCCACTGCTGCTATTAATAGACCTTTTTCACAGCAGCCATTTTGGGTCAACGCAGGTGTTACCAATGATACTAATTGAGGTTTAGTGCAGCAGAGACTTTCCAGTGAATCAAGATAAGTAGGTAGTCAGCGAATATATGTGTGACTATGAGAATGTATTCTATTCTTAATGTCTTATTTATCTATTCGACGTTAAGCTGCTCATTTCTGTCAGTTAGCATTTCCAGCTTACTACACCCTTTAACAGGTCACCGCAAAATATTTCCAAAATGTGTGAATTC
>CM071623.1:11209368-11232603 GCA_036365135.1 Miichthys miiuy
ACACATGAGAGTCCACACCGGGAGAGACCGTTCAGGTGCTCCGTCTGCGGGAAAGGATTCTCACATCAGTCAAATCTGACGTCTCACTTAAGAGTCCACACGGGAGAAACCGTTCACATGCTCCGTTTGTAAAGTGAACTTCAGCCTCAAACACAATCTGACTGCTCACATGAGGATGCACACCGGGGAAACCATTCAGTTGTACAGTTTGTGGTAAGAAATTTGCGGAGCGGTTCTGAAACAACACCTGACCGTGCACGGGGAGAAACCGTTTGGCTGCTCAATCTGTGGTAAAAATTCTCTCAGAAGGGAGATTTGACTCATCACATCACCCTGCGAGAGAGGCGATACAGCTGCTCCGTCTGTGACAAAAGATTCACCTGGATCTATCAGCTCAAAAACCATCAGTGTGTCGGGCAAAGAGACGAGGACAGAGACACTGGGCGTTTAAAAACAGAAGCCGCGCTGAAGATGATGGAGGAGGATCAGAACCAGATTTACAACCTCATGACAAGATGTCACACGAATCAGAGCAGAGCAGAGAACCTCCGTCACCCATCAGTGATCAGAAACACAACGGATCCCGAACACAGAGAAACCGTTCAGCTGCTCCGTTTGTGGAAACGATACCTCTGGAAGCAGTACCTGACGTCACACATGAGACTTCATTCAGAGGAAACATTTAAGCTGCTCGGTTTGTAAAAGACTTTTCAGTGGAGAGTTGAGTTCATGGCGCACATGAGAGTCCACACAGGTGAGAAACCCTTCAGGTGTTCCTTCTGCGGCAAGGCTTTTCACAAAACACACACTGAAGCAGCACGTGAGGATCCACGGGGAGAAACCTTTAACGTGTTCGTTTTGTGGAAAGGATTCGCACGCAGCTCAAACTTGATCTCACACCTAAGAGTCCACACGGGAGAAAACCGTTCACGTGTTCGGTCTGTAACGTGAGTTTCAGCCACGGGCGCTTTGCCCAGACACATGAGGATCCACACCAAGGAGAAACCGTTCGGCTGCTCAGTCTGCCATAAATCCTTTTCACGTAAGGGCGCTCTGAGGAAACACATGGCTGTCCACGAGGAGGAGACGTTGAGCTGCAGCGTCTGTGATCAAACTTTCAGTCAGCTGAGTGATGTGAAAGAACACGCGTGTGCTGGAGAGAGCAGCACACGGAAATGAAGACTGAGTTGTTTTCTGGGTGATGCATTCAAGGACACGATCAGGAGGCGTTAATATACTTTGGGCATGAACACATTCAGTGAGTTAGAAGTTAAACTGCCTGATAAAAGTCAGAGTTTGTGATTTGAACACGATCGAGTCGTCGTCTGTTATTTCAGAAAATGTAAAGTATGATGTGACGTCTCGAGTCCTGAACTCTGTTATCATTTAAAAGAAATCACAGAAGATCCACGTTTGATTTGTCTGACTCAGAAAGCATCTTTTCATGTTAGCTTCTGTTTTATTCAGACTGTAACATGTGACCTTTGGGCTGCAAAATTATGGGAGTTTTCAATGTTGGAAACTTTCCATGGGAATTAACAGGAATTTACAAAGCTCGGCCCTTTAACAGGGAACCTAAATATAGTTGGTGAAAATATATTTTATCATAATCTTGACTAAAACAACCAGATTTCATGCAGGTACACTTGAATATCTGCTATTCCTCAATCACATGCACATAGCACACTGCTTACTGCAGGGCTGTTGAGGCCACGCCCCCTACCGGCACAGGTGATTTCTGTACCTGGACCACACTTTAGAGCCCAGAGCACACAGAGACTGTTGAAGACACACATGTGAGCTCGTGGACTACACAATATTGTTCAGTGAAATAATTCAAACTTGATAAAGTTCTACTTACAAATGTTCATGTTTGGATATGATGCAGTTAATTAGTTAATTCCCACTGAGTTTCTGATTTGGAATATTTCCAAAATTCCCCAGTTTAACTTCCCAGGAAAGTTTCTTGACATTTACCGTAAACCTCCTGAAGGCCGAGCTGTCCTCTTTGTGTTCCCTTTTTTTGTGAGTCGCTTTGGATGAACTCAGCGGAACATAAAATAAATAAATAATTATAATGAACTGATTTGTGCAGGTCGGTTCAGAGAGGTCCAAACTTTAGTCCTTCAGCAGCTTGTTGTTGTAAAATGACTTTTATTTTGTCCGTCAGTCTTCCTGCTGCTTCACTTTAAACTTCAGGCACTAATCTCCAGTTAATGATCATTCCTCGAAATAAATGTGTGAGAACTCATCATGAATCGTGAATAAACTTTTTTCTACGGGAAAAACTGATTTTATTTGTTTTCTATTTTTAATTTGTCTGTTTTTATTTTATTTCCATAAATCTTCCAGTAAATCAACAACAACAACAACAATAATAATAATAATGATAATTTGACCTGTTTGTGTAGTTTTGTTTCACAGCTGAAACTCTGTTTTTCTTTTATATTAATCATCAGAGACTTTTTATAACACGTCTGCTGATTAATGATTTCACAGAGACCATCATCAGTTTTAATTATGAATGATTCAAACATTAATGATCATGATGGACATGCTGTCGTCTGTTTGTACAGTAATGTGAACGTCCACACAGAGGACGTCACTGCGCCGTCTTTTCCAGCTTTATTTGATAGACAGATGAAGAGTGACAGGAAGGTGAGGTGACATAATAACACTCCACCAGGTGAGCTACCTGTACCTGCACACTGCTGTCTTCTTCACTGACACCTCAGAGTGGAAATCTTCTGTGTGACGTGCAGACTGGAGGAGGCGGGCATCACTCACATTATTATGACGTCACACTTATGTAGCGTATGTTGAAGGGGGCAGGTGTGTTTATCATTTAATGTTTGTGTCGCTCTTATTTTGGTGAATGGTGGAAAATGAGTTCACGCTCTGTGGGAAATGTGAGTTTAAAAGATAGTTTGTTCGCTTTTATTTTGAAAGTCACCAACGAAGCGCTACCGAGCGAGCGAGTGTACTTCCGGTGGCTAACATGCTAACTTTTCCCCGCTCCGTGTCACGCGTGTTCACACACACACACATAGTCGCAGCAGTGTATGTGTGTGTGTGAGTGTGTGTTTAAAGTGACTTTGTTTACACTTTCGGGATGTTTAAATTCTTGTTAGCACGGAACGCTAACTTCCGTTAGCGTAGCTCGCTAACCGGAAGTAGCTCGGCCGCACAGTGCTGGTCGGAGCAGCTTCGATGGAGACCAAAGTGAACCTTTCACGGAGCAAACGGGTCCAAATGTCCCGATAGAGGCTGAAGAGACTCTGCGCTGCTCACTGCATCCGGACATGTTGAACGGACCAACGAACTCCGAGCTAACACAGCGAGCTAACACACTTAGCTTAGCCTGAAGCTAACGGACGCTAACGTGTCACCATGTCACACAGACTGCTGGAGGCTGGAGCCCGGACACACGGAGCAGGTCAGTGCTGAGAAACGTTCATGTAACCTTTAACCAACGTACGGACAACGTTATGTGTGAAGTGTGTGTGTGTGTGATGACAGCCTCAGCTGTTTGTAGTTCATCTGCAGCCTCACAGTTTACATTATTTTGGTGAAAATGGTCAATTATTATGACATAATGCGGACCCCTAGGGTCTTCAACCAGTGGTCCGTGACCCTAGGGGTCCTCAGAGGGTCCCCAATTTTTGTCATGATAATCGACAATTTTCACCAGAATACTGTCGACTGTGCAGAAAACTGAGAAACTACAAACAGACTTGGACGAATCAGGCGACATGTCCAAAGACAAACAGCCAATAATAATTATGCACCTTTGTAATCAATCATAAACACATAATAGCTCAGTGTATGAGTGTGTTAATGAGGTGGAATGAAAGTTATTACAGGTTTAAAATGTGACATCTCCATGTTCTGTCTGTTGTCCGAGCGGTCCTTGGGTTGGAAAGGTTGAAGACCTCTGGTCCAAATGATTCATCTGGGTACTGAAAGGTTTGGAACTGGTCCAACAGGTCCAATCGCATTAAATGTCGTGATTATAGATCATCATAAACAAAGGCATTGATTCAAAGTTAGCATCATTAAAATGTTTTCTTCATTCAGTCCATGTTGCACAGTTAATCTCTTCGTTTTTAATATTTGCTGTCTCAGCTCGTGCTGCAGAGAGAAAGAAAGACAAACAAGTTTTAAAAAACTTTTTCATTTGGTAACAAATTTGTGACATTTGCATCTGAAAAACATCAGAAATCTCTGAAGTCTTTTATTACTTGTTGGCAGGAATCAAAGAAATGCATGGAGAGAACCAGAGAGCAAATATTCATTCACAATGTCAGTCATCAACAGGAAGTGATGCAAGACTTGACTTTTAGTTCAACTAAAATCAGATCAACTTAATCATTTCTGGAGTAACTGAGACAATTCATTCAGGTTCAAGATGTTTGTCATCGTGAAACATGAACTCACCTCTAATCTACTGAACTTCATGTTTGCCTGTGTGTTTGTGCTCCCGGCTGTGAAGCGTCTGTGTGTTCTGTATATCTGGAGAACATCGTGGTGTGGCCTCGTTCCATCATCTTGAAGTCCGCCAGTCAAAGCGCTCTGGCGTCGAATAGTCCTTCTGTCACCCTCATATTGTTATCGTGACATTGCAGTTTTATTAAATATATTTATTTTATCACCCTCTGCAGGCGAGCAGATGCTGCTGGTGATTAAAGAGGAGGATCCTTTGAGGAGCAGGGCCGGCGGAGGTGCCACACATTAAGGAGGAACAGGAGGCGTGGAGCAGTGAGGAGGAACAGCAGGTACAAAACTAACCTTTGTCAGACACCCACTGTGATTGGCTCAGAGTTCAATCACGACCGTGTCACCATTTTTAATGAGGTTAAATAATATGCAGATTTTATGCGGTTAGTTTGACGTTCGTTCAGATATTTATTACTTTGGCGTGAGTCGGTCGATGCTGCCTGTTCATTCGTCTTCTGTGTCTCGTCCTCGACAGGCGTCCAGCTGCTGATCGTGGGTAAAGAAGAGGAAGAGCCTGAGCAGCGGAGCGGAGCTCCAGTCTGAACCAGGACGACCCACCAGAACCGCCACACATTAAAGAGGAACAGGAGGAGGTGTGGACCAGCAGAGAGCAGCTTCAAGGACTGGAGGATGACCAGATCATCAAGTTCACGTTCAGTCCTGTTCCTGTGAAGAGTGAAGACGACGACAGCGGCGATGATGATGATGAAGAAGATGATGAAGAGAAACCTCAGATCTCACAGCTTGATCAGAACAGAGATGCAGAGGACTGTGGAGAACCAGAACCAGACTTTAATCCAGATGCTTTTGACAGATCTTCAGACTCTGAGCCTCAGACTGATGACAGCTGTGACTGGGAGGAGAGCAGTGAAGCTCCGTCAGGAGTGAACTCTGTCAAAGATGACAGCGATCCTGCTAAGAAACTGTTCAGCTGCTCAGAGTGTGGCAAACAGTTCAGCCGTAACTCCAATCTGATCCGACACATGAGGATCCACAAAGGAGAGAAACCCTTCTCCTGTTCGTTTTGTGGTAAAGGATTAAATGCAGTTCAGATCTCACCTCACATCTCCGAGTTCACACAGGAGAGAAGCCGTTCACGTGCTCGGTTTGTAACGCCAGTTTCAGTCAAAGACAGAATGTGCTGCGACACATGAGGATCCACACCGGGGAGAAACCCTTCAGCTGCTCCGTCTGCGGGAAAGGGTTTTCACAGAAGACGTGTATGAGACAACACATGAGGAGCCACACGGGGGAGAAACCTTTGAGTTGTTCAATCTGTGGTAAAGGATTCACACGAAGCTCCAACTTGATGTCGCACTTAAGAGTCCATACGGGAGAAAAGCCGTTCACGTGCCCGGTTTGTAATGCGAGCTTCAGCCACAGAAGTGCTTTGCCCCGACACAAGAAGATCCACATCGACAAGAAACCGTTCAGTTGTTTAGTTTGTGGTCAGACATTCGCATCGAAAGGAAGATCTGGGACAACACCTGGCGTCCACACGGACGAGTCGGACGTGTGGGCGTGTCAGAAAACACTAGTGTGGTGGAGAGAGCGGGAGAAGTCAATGAAGTGAAAGAGATCAGCTGAAATGTTCTTCAGTGTTTTAGACTCTGAATCGGACTTCACTAACCGTGCAATAACCCTGAATGAATTCTTAAAGTGCTCAAACTTTATTTATTTTGGACAAATCACATGTCTACGGAAGACAGATCCGATCAGATAGATCCATAATCCTCTTCCATCTTTAGTCTTTGATTGACCCAAACGTAGCACTGCGTCCTAACAGAAGCTGTTACGGTGGCCTTGAATTGTGATGCCAATCCTTACTAGCATGCTAACGTTCCAGCCTACACTAAGCCTTTCAAAGTGGAGGATGATATCGGATTAAAAGCAGTAATTAAATTAATATATTCATTAATATTTTTATATTTCCAACAGAACATTAAATGTGTTAAACACACTCGCCGTTCGATCGCCGCACTGGAAGGTTAGTTTGATCAAACAGTAAGACAGAGACGCCTGAACGTCGACAAACTGTCGACTTCTTCTTTTATTACAGAATATTTGACTGACACGACGACTGTGCGGCAACTTTTGAACAGTTTCTCTCAGATTTGTCGTTAACGTTTGTTTTAACAGGTCAGCATCGTTTGCATGAGTTTTCCATAAGGCGTGGATTTACATTATTTTGCACTATAGGACGTTTTTAAATTCAGATTTTTATTGTTCCACGTGCAGCGACGCTTCCTGTACTCTAAACAACAGTCATACATGATCCTCCACTTCCTGTTTGACAGTCAGGAGAAACAAACATTTGGTAATAAATTCATGTCACCAGTTTGTTGAATGTTTGTTGAATTATTAACGTGTTAAAACTAGATGACAGTATCATAGCAAGTGTGCAGGCGCTGGGGTTAATAACAACAAGCAAGATGGTGGAGACGTGATTGGTCATCGCTCCTGGATGAACTGCCTCTACTCTGTTTGATGCTCATCAACCCGACACCTTGGACTGTCTTGAGACCCTCAGACCTCCATCTGCAGCCAGTTGACTTCCTGTTGATTGTTGTCACTGCAGCAGTCACTATTATGTATGTGTATAAACATATGTATGTGTATAAACATATGTATGTGTATAAACATATGTATGTGTATAAACAGTTCACGGTTGTCTGTCTGTCATTCATTCAGTCATGCATACAAACAGTTTTAAACAGTTTTGAAGTTCGAATTCTCAGAAAAAGTTTCATAAAAGAAAATCGAATGTATTTTTATATGTATTTTATTTATATATAAAATACATACACTGTATATGTGTGTGTATGCACACTATATACTATTCACCGGCCATCCCATTAGCTCTAGACTAGCTTGATAGCTTTATCGAATTTATTCCAGTCCTGTGTGTGTATATTTATATATATATGACTGCATTACAAATCACATCAGCAGGAACTGGGCAGCACCCAGAGCACTGCCTTTTATTTTGTAAGGTCTCACAGGAAATGTTAGCATACTGTTAGTTGTGACTTTGCTCTCCTGGGAAAAAGCCGCTGACAGAACGTAAACAAACATCAGCTGTTCCTCATTTTATTTGACTGCAGCTCATCAATAATCCAACAAGATGAAGATTTATCTTCAAACACAACAGGAAGTAAACAACGACTACAAACATTAGATCAATCACCACCTCCACCTGTAACAGAGAGAGGCTACAACAGGTGTTTCTTGATGATACAGTTCAGACAGGAATTTAGAGTTTTATTATTTAAAATGACATATTTACCGATATTGAAAATCTTATTTTGAAAGTCCTTACCGGAAGTGATAGTATGGTATCGTTGACGCTAATGTAACACCTAGCTTGTAGTTTCTTCCGCAGCCGCTAGAGGGCACCACACCAGTTATTACGCATTCTAGCGTATCTAGAATATGGGTGCTTTGCTGCCCTCCTGTGGTCACAACAGTGAACTGCAACACATTGAATCAGTAAAAACAGCGCCACCGCTAACTTATCGTACTTCCGGTGAACACTTTCAAAATAAAGTGACGGCGTCGATGCGACATAAATCAATCTCACATAATTGATTATTCTTTCGCGGTTATTGTCATCTTTACCGAGTGTCAGACGGTAGACTATCAAGAGACGACAGCGACTACACACAGAGTAATGACGGAGGTGGAGGAATCTGTAGGCTACTCGTCCGTTAGCGTGTTAGTAAGGCTAACGTGATAGCAAGGCTATACGTCGTCTATGTAGTGCGGGAGCTCGCGATGTTTTTTGGACTGACGATGATAATTTCAGGACCATTATTTCAGTTCACGTCGCATTGCTTTGGTTTTGTCATTATATTTTGAAAGTATTTACCGTAACATTTTATTTTGAATGTGGTGACAGGAAGTGATAGTATTCTAACATGTCTGCATTAATACCAGTTTAACACTCAGGTTGCAGTTCCCGTCTGTCGCCACTAGAGGGCAAGATATACAGTATCAAGGGTGCTTTGCTGCCCTCCTGTGGTCACAGTATTGAACTACAACACATTGAATTAGTAAAAACAGCGTCACTAACATTGACACTTCCGGTGAATACTTTCAACATAAAGTGACGTCGTACTCGCCACATAAGACTCTCACATAATTGATTATTTTCTCGTGGTTACTGTCATCTTTACCGAGTGTCGGACGGTACACTATCATGGGACGACTACGACGCGCAAGCTAAGGTGACAGAAACAGGGATCTGCGGCTACTCGTTCGTTAGCATGTTAGCAAAGCTACTCGTCGTCTATCTACCACATACCGTAGGTGCTCGAGGAGCTCGCAACTAATGTTTTCTGGACCGACAATTTTAATTTCAGGACCATTTCTTACACTTAATTTCGTATTTTTTTAGTTTTGGTCACTATATTTTGAAAGACTTTACCGGAAGTACAGTATCCTATCATGTGTGCGTGACGCTCGTTTACTAATTTAATGTTGCAGTTTCACAACATGGCCACTGGAGGACGACAAATCCTCTAGTCCGTATCAGGCAAATTCAAAATGTAATCAGTCTGAAAGGAATTAGATATTTAGAGAGACACTCATTTTAATTGTTTTAAAGTGGTCACGTTTCTACAACACATTATTCAGTTGGAATAATACAGATATTAATACTGATCACCTGTATAAACGGACACCCACTGAAAGTGTGCACCATTAGTGCCCTCCAGTGGTCACAGTGAGGAACTACAACTGTGCTCCACCACAAACAGGTGGATAGTTTTTAGATCACCATCTTACATGGTGCACATCCTCACACATTTGATCACATCATCATAAACTTCCAGTAATGAGTTTTCTTTATCCACATGTTAGACTGTGTAGATGTTGGTTATCGCAACACAAAGCAGTGATCAGAAGAAATTCTATCTGAACAGAAGTGTCAGGTTGTGTCATAGCACTGTGAGCTATTGGTGGATCATCGTGTCTTTGTGATTCTCACTCTTTCTTTTGGCCACAGACCTCAAAATCTACGCAACTCATGAGGTTTGAATCCACAACTTCAGAACCTTGAAAGAGCACTCTACCGTACTGAGCTATTAGCTCACCCAGCTGTTGCTTGTTGAACCCCATTCTCAAAACTTCCCAGCAGGACTTTACCTCCCTGAGCCAATGGACTTGAACTGTCTTTCTTAGACCTTCAAAACTGAGGCTTGAAAAAAACATTTGTAACTAGAAAGAAAGTGATCTCTGTTCAAATGTGTCTGTCATCCGATTGGATTAGGTGCGACTCTAACAGGACTTCAACAAGGTGCGGCACCTCTCCTTGGTGCACCTCACCCAGCCAAGACATTGTATCAAATAAAGTTTCTGCTGGTCAGTGTGTTACATTTAGGGCAGAGATGTGATATAATATGCATAACATAACTCTGGAGGATGTGTATACATAAAGTTCATTATTTTGGGGTTAAAACATGCTCACTTAAACAGTTGAATGATTTCTGGTTATTTCAGTGCATACTGATATAAGTTAATGAAAGAAGAACACACACCTTCAGCCTGATATATTTATCCATTCAAATTCACTTATGTCCAATAGCAGTTACCCAAATGTTTGTAGCATGTGCTCCCGTCCTTTACCTGGGTAAAATGGTGACTGTCAGACAGGAAGTGAGAGGATCCAATGTGATTTATAGATGGGGGGAACCTGGACTGTACTAAGTGGGGTAGAGTAGAGGGGGGTGTTTGTTGTCGGTGAACAGCAGCTGCTTCAAAGTTAATACAGTAAGAAAAAATGTGGACAGATCATTACAAATCACATCAGCAGGAACTGGGGCAGCACCCAGAGCACTGCCTTTTATTTTGTAAGGTCTCACAGGAAATGTTAGCATACTGTTAGTTGTGACTTTGCTCTCCTGGGGAAAAAAGCAGCTGACAGAACGTAAACAAACATCAGCTGTTCCTCATTTTATTTGACTGCAGCTCATCAATAATCCAACAAGATGAAGATTTATCTTCAAACACAACAGGAAGTAAACAACGACTACAAACATTAGATCAATCACCACCTCCACCTGTAACAGAGGGAGAGGCTACAACAGGTGTTTCTTGATGATACAGTTCAGACAGGAATTTAGAGTTTTATTATTTAAAATGACATATTTACCGATATTGAAAATCTTATTTTGAAAGTCCTTACGGAAGTGATAGTGTGGTATCGTTGACGCTAATGTAACACCTAGCTTGTAGTTTCTTCCGCAGCCGCTAGAGGGCACCACACCAGTTATTACGCATTCTAGCGTATCTAGAATATGGGTGCTTTGCTGCCCTCCTGTGGTCACAACAGTGAACTGCAACACATTGAATCAGTAAAAACAGCGCCACCGCTAACTTATCGTACTTCGGTGAACACTTTCAAAATAAAGTGGCGTCGATGCGACATAAATCAATCTCACATAATTGATTATTCTTTCGCGGTTATTGTCATCTTTACTGAGTGTCAGACGGTAGACTATCAAGAGACGACAACGACTACACACAGAGTAATGACGGAGGTGGAGGAATCTGTAGGCTACTCGTCCGTTAGCGTGTTAGTAAGGCTAACGTGATAGCAAGGCTATCGTCGTCTATGTAGTGCGGGAGCTCGCGATGTTTTTGGACTGACAATGATGATTTCAGGACCATTATTTCAGTTCACGTCGCATTGCTTTGGTTTTGTCATCATTGTAGTGGCTATCCGAAAAACCAAAAAAGCCACTTGAGGGAATTTGAAGTCCTTTGTAACTCGTAGTGGTGGCAAAAATCAGATCTTCAAGAAAGAATGCTTTGACGTTTTATTAATGCAAATTAACAAACTACAAAAATCCGGTGTACTAAATGAATGAATGATGGATAAATGACTTAAACTGTGCTCGTTAACTTAAGCAAAACTGAAGTGATAAACGCACAGCACCTTTAATATATACACACACACACGCGGTTACAAACTGTGTGGCTTCCTACTCCTAAATTATGATTTTCCCCCCACCTGTCCACCCGTGACTTCCTTTTCTAACCTTTACTCCTAATTCCATTCACGTGTGAATCGGTCAGCTGTGCAGGTGACGTCACAAACACAACACCCCACATTACCACACCCACATTACCGCACATGAAAAATTGGCTACAACACACCGGCCCTTAATTGTTACTGTACAATAACATAACAATTCAACAACATACAACAATGGAGCCAATTAAAAAGGTCCATACTGCACAGGTGTGCTCAGTCCATATTCTTCATGAATGTGTCCATAGGATCAGATGTAACCCCACTGTTGGGATATAAGGCCTACATCAGTGTTTATTCAGCTTCTTGCAGAAGACAAATCTTGGTGACTGGCCGCTCCAAGATATTGCACTTGGTTTGGACTTTGACAGATCGTGCACGAGTCCTTGTCGTCAGGAAAGGTCTGCAGTACCTTTCCCAACAACCAAGATCCACGGGGGGCAGTAGAATCTGCTACAATAACAATGTCTCCTGCAACAAAGCTTCTTCTGTCTTTTGTCCAACGATGTCGTTTCTGTAACAGTGGCAAGTACTCCCGAATCCAGCGATGCCAAAAAGGTCTGATAGGAACTGAATTTGTCTCCATCGCCGCTTGTGTACAAATCCTCCTTCTCAAAGAGCCCAGGAGGTAACGCAGGTTTACCTTTCATCAAAAGGATATGATTGGGAGTCAGAGGTTCCAAATCATGAGGGTCATCTGAAATCTTTGTGAGGGACGGTCATTCAGTATGGCTTCCACTTCACACAGAAATGTCTGCAGTCCTTCGTCATCCACACTTTGCTGATGAAGTACTGAGTTCAGCACCTTTCTGACCATACGAATGATTCTTTCCCACACTCCGCCATGATGTGATGCAGCAGGAGTGTTGAAGCTCCATTTTATTCCAGACTGAAGCAATGTGTTTTGAATTTTCTTATGATTAAGAGCAGATAATGCTTCTCTCAGTTCACGTTCTGCTCCAACAAAGTTGGTTCCATTATCTGATATGATGTGTGTTACTTGACCTCGTCTGGATATAAATCTCCGCAGTGCATTAATGCAAGAACTTGTATCCAATGAATATGCCATTTCCAAATGCACTGCCCTGCTTGCCATGCAGGTGAAGATAACACCATATCGTTTGATGAGACTGCGCCTCTCTTCACTGCAAAAGGGCCAAAATAATCCACACCCACATTTGTGAATGGTGGGTAGTCAGGTTGCAGTCTTTCTTTTTGCAAATCTGCCATCTTTTGTTCGCCTAGCTTTCCCCTGTAGCGTCTGCAAATAACGCAGGAAGAGATGATCTTTCTTGCAGCAGCATTTGCGTTGGTGATCCAGTACTGCTGACGAAGTCTGGAAAGCAGGTGATTTCTTCCACAATGTCCTAACTGTTCATGAATGTGGCGTAAAATCAGAGTGGAGATGTGTTGATCTTTTGCAAGGATGACTGGATGTTTTATTTCATCAGACATTGCAGCTTTGCTGAGCCTTCCTCCCACTCTCAAAAGCCCATTCCTTAACACTGGATCAAGTTTGTAAAGGTGACTGTTTTTCTTGACTCCAGATGTTCCCTTTTTCAAAGCAGCTATTTCATCACTGAACTTGTCCTGTTGACAGTACCGGATGATGGCTCTCAGCAGCGGCAACATCCTCAGGAGACAAGGTTTGATTCCTCAGTGTAGCTCTAAATCTGTGCATCTCCTCTTCCACTTTCTTCTTTTGTTGAGGTAAATCAAGTCCACTGCTCAACACTGAAGCTTGTACTTCTTTTCTCTTCTGATTTGACAACTGAATCATGTTTCTCACCCGGAGAAACCATGCAACTGAGATCTTTAACCTTCTCCAAGAAGAGAAATAGGCTATCAGCCGATTTGTTGCATTTGTCCATCCTGGCTGAGAACAGTATCTGTTGCATTTGGTGCATCTTTCATAACAACAGTATTTACTGTAGCTTCTCCTCTGACCTCTGGGTCGTCACCTGTGATAAAAACAGAATCCACAATGTTAATAGGCCATTCTCTTTCACTCTTGAAAAGAAAGTCTGGGCCATAGATCCATCTGCTGCGCGTTAGAAGATACTCAGCTGTGACACCACGAGAGGCCTCATCAGCTGGGTTCTGCTTGGTATCAACATACCACCACTGTGAGACAGCAGTGGCTTCTCTTATCGTAGATATCCTATTAGCCACAAAAGTCAACGCTTTGTTTCGTTCCTGATGTACTTGAGTACAGTTGTACTGTCAGTCCAGAAGACAGAATTTTCCAGCTCCAGTCGCAATTCTGCTTTCAACATCATGTCAACTCGCACTGCAAGCACTGCAGCTGTAAGTTCCATCCTTGGAATAGTCACCTTCTTTACTGGAGCAACTCGTGCTTTTCCTAGAATGAAACCCAAATGAATCTTGTCTTTGTCATTTTCAGCCTCAGGTATGAAACAGTGCCATAACCATCCTCGCTGGCGTCGGAAAAGTGGTGTAATTGGGCACTTATGAGTTGTCCAAACTCTTTGGGTTTTATGCATCGTGGCACACTAAATGTGCTTAGTCTTTTAAGTCCTTTAGCCACTCCAACCACTGCAGCTGATAGTTTTCAGGCAGGTGATCGTCCCAACTGTAGCTCAACTTACAGAGGTGTTGCATCATAAGCTTGACAGGTAGAGTAAAGGGTGCTAGGAATCCAATAGGGTCAAAACTGAACTCACCACAGACAAAATACCTCGTCTGGTGAATGGTCTTTCCTGAACTGCCATTTTGAACCTGAAGGTGTCCATTTCTGCACACCACTGTAGTCCCAACGTTCTCTAGACAGGAAGATTGTCTCTGTCGAAATCCAATTCTTTAACTTCCTTGGCTCGTTTTCCACATCAATAGATTCCAACACTGACTTACTGTTGCTCATCCATTTCACCAGCTGAAATCCTCCCAACTGACACACGGCTGTCAGGTCTTTTACCAATGCCATGGCTTCTGCCTCTGAAGGCAGGGACTTCAAGCAATCGTCCACATAAAAATTGTGCTTGATGGTGTTGGTCACATATGTTGGGAAATCTGCCCTGTTGTCATCAGCAACCTTTCTTAATGCGACACTGGCACAGCTGGGCGACGATATCGCACCAAACAGATGAACAGTCATCCTGTATTCAGTGAGCGGTTGTGTCAGATCACCATTTGACCACCATAGGAAGCGAAGAAAGTCTATGTCCTGTTTTGCCACTTTGACTTGATGATACATGGCTTTTATGTCGGCGATCACTGCTACAGATTCTTGACGAAACCTAGTCAGAACTCCAAGCAAAGAATTAGTCAGGTCAGGTCCCTGAAGTAGTTGACTGTTGAGTGACATCCCTTTAAAACTTGCACCACAATCAAATACCACACGTAAGGTTTCTTTCTTAGGATGGCGCACGCCATGGTGTGGGATGTACCAGACTTTCCCATCCTGCCTTTCCAGTTGGTGTTCAGGCACCTTTTCTGCATACCCTTCGTTGATGACATCACAGAGAAACTGACTGTATTCCTCTTTAAATGTAGCATTTTTCTTCAATTTCCTCTTTAAACAGAGAGCTCTTTGCTCTGCGACCTGATGGTTGTTAGGCATAGTCACATTATCCTCTCTGAAAGGTAATCTCAAACAGTAATGTCCATTGTTAAGTTCAGCTGAACTGTTCATAATATCCATAAATTTGAGATCTTCCTGGACATTTCTGGTTTTTCCTCTGTTGATTTTCATTAAAATCAGAATTGTATTGTTTCATCAGTAGTTCCTCTATCTTAGCAATGGATATTCGGTTGGCTGAAATTGTGGGACAAGTGCTTCCAGTTTCATTGTTTCCTCTTAGTGGTCCATTGACGACCCACCCCAATAGGGTTCTGACAGCATAAGGTCCATCACCCATGCTGTGTACCACTTCCCATGGTTCCATTACCTTAGGAACGTTTGTTCCAATTAGCAGCTCCACATCAGCATCAATGACAGGAATTTCCACAGAGTTTAATTCTGGCCAAGCACTTAACTCTTCCTGATGTGGAATATTATCACGAGTCACAGGCATCTGATTCTGTGTGTACACGTCAGGTAATTCATAGTAGCTGTTGCTGTTGAGTGCAGCTACTTCCAATCCTGAGATGATGTGACTGTCAACAAGCCTTTCCTGATTCATTGTTCTTAATAAGATATTAGCTTTTCTTCCTCTCATCTTTAGCTCATTCATGAGTCGTTCAGAGCAAAAAGTGGCTGTGCTACCAGGATCTAAGAACGCATACGTTTTTATCATTTTACTGCCTTTCTTAGCCTTGATCTGCACAGGCACAATTGACAAAACACAATCCTGTGTTCCGGCCCCTATATGACCACATGTCTTGGGAGAAACTGCCCAATTTTTCCCTGCTGTTTCTTGCTGTGTATCCATACAAATTCTTTCTCCTTTGGATGGATATGGAGACTGGTAGGATGTTTCAGCTTACACAACTTACATGTCAGACGATTACGGCAGTCTTTGCTTATGTGTCCAACAGATAAACATCCAAAACAAACACCTTTCTCCTTTAGAAAGTTCATTTTTTCTCTGTGTGATTTCCTTTCCATTTTGGGACACACCTCCAATCTGTGATCCTCTTCACACAACAGACAAGACACTTTGGGTGACTTATCAGGCATATTTTTTAGTTGAGTTGTGTTTCCAGAATTAACAGCTGAGGTGGCAAAACTGCTTCCTTTCCTTTTAATGCGACCCTGTAAGACTTTATTTTGACCTTTATACTTTGGTAGTGAGCTAATGTCTTGAATATTTCCAAAGAGTGGATCAGAGGCAACAGATACTTGTCTCTCAATGAAAGTGACAATATCCCTGAAACCAGCTTGCGACATTGCTTCTCTTGCAGCTCATAAGCAGTATTTCTCCATCTTTCCCTCAATTTATACGGCAACTTTAAGATTATTGCACGCATATTAGATGGCATGTTCATCTCTGACATGTAACTTATGTCCTCCATTGCATTACAGCATACACGCAAAAACAACCCAAAAGCTTGCAAGCCCTTAACGTCCTCCGACTTTACTGGTGACCACCCAAGAGCTTTCTCCATATATGCAGTAGCTATTCGTTGCTCATTTCCAAAGCGGTCTTGTAATAGTGATCTAGCTCTTTGATACCCCCTTTCAGGTGGCATGTGTTGGCAGCTCTTTACCAGCTCCTGGGTTGTCCTCTGGTGTACTGCTCTAAAAATATAAGCAATCAACACTGCTTACTGCCTTTTTTCCACTCCATGTTCAAAAGCTCTGATGAAAGTGCTATACTCAGAGGGTCTCCATCAAAGGTAGGTATATCTCTTAAGGGTAATGATAACGAAGACTGCTGCTGAACTAATAGAGAGGTTATATCATTTTGCTTTTGCATGATGTGAAGAAGAATGCCTTGGTCCTTATTAGTTTGCGACAGCCCAGCATGCTGAATGGGCTCTGATATGGAAGGCATTGAGGGTTCTGTGTGATGTATAGTGTGACATGTTTGCAGAGATATTTGAGGGATGATTTGTCTGGGATACAGAACATGAGCTTCTGATTCAACTTCCTGTGAAACATTTTCCTTGGGCCGTGCTCCCATTGGCATTGCAACTTTACTGTTCCCTGGTGGTGGATGATTGAACTGTTTATTCAAATCCTTTGACTGTGCCTCTGCTGGCACTGTAGCTTTGTGGCCTCCTGTTGGTGGATGTTGGACTTGAATGATTGAACTTCGTGAAACAAATTCCTTAACAGAGGGTCTGAAAGATGATTTGCGTTTTGAGCTCTCCAGATATGAATTCATTCCGTCTGACTGAGCTCTTGAGCTCCGCACATCAGAGCCTCTGTACCTAAGAACAGTAACCTTTGCTGTATGGGCAGCAATTTGGCTTTGCAGTTCCAGCAATTCCTTTTCCTTCTGATTTGCTCCTCTTGAGCCTCCAGCTCATGTTTTTCTTTGAGGGTGGCTGCCATAGCAAGGAGAGCAGCCCTTTCAGCCTCAGCTTTAAGGCATGCAGAGGAGGTTGATGACCGTGAGGATCTGTGGCTACTGTGACAACCTGATGAGCAAGTTTTACCACCAACATTAGAAACGCTGTCCCCTGGACCAATCTCATCACTGATCACAGTTTTTGCATCATTGTCATTAACCACAGTTATATTTGGCTCATCATCATCATCATCATCATCATCATCATCACCATCACCTTTGCATCAAATAACCACTTTTCATTTTTGCATTATTTCTTTGTTGCAGTTCTTTCGTGTTTCAACCCATTCATGTTGTTTGAACATTTCATCCTCTGTTAATAGCGGTTTCATTGATTCATGCAACTCTGTCATTTCCACAGTCAGCTTTAAAAGGTTTCATATTTTGTTTGCACTTCTGACACACTTTTATTTGAACGCATCAGTTGCTCAACTTCCTTTGTTAGTTTATGGAGTTGCTTTACTTTGGAATTCCATTAGTTTGTTTTGATAATTTTTTGCTTCCATTGCTTTTAGTGTGAATCTGACCGGTCTTTTACCCAGTTCCTTTTCCGCTTCGCTTTGATTGACAGGTAGATTCGCTTCCGCGTCACTCATTTCACTACGTATCGAGCAGATCCGCCCACCCGTCTTTATTCACAGTTGTAGCTGGATTTACCTGTATCCTGCATGTAGAAAGCCAATCTTTTCCGCACATCTAAATGCAACTGTGTGATCGTCCTACCGTGATTCTTCAGCGTTTCTTTTCGCTCGGTGCTGCCAATCACCGTCGCACATCATCACGATCCTGGCTTGAAGCGAAGTTTTGTAACTTAATGTAGTGGCTATCCGAAAAACCAAAAAAGCCACTTGAGGGAATTTGAAGTCCTTTGTAACTCGTAGTGGTGGCAAAAATCAGATCTTCAAGAAAGAATGCTTTGACGTTTTATTAATGCAAATTAACAAACTACAAAAATCGGGTGTACTAAATGAATGAATGATGGATAAATGACTTAAACTGTGCTCGTTAACTTAAGCAAAACTGAAGTGATAAAACGCACAGCACCTTTAATATATACACACACACGCGCGGTTACAAAACTGTGTGGCTTCCTACTCCTAAGTGGTGATTTTCCCCCACCTGTCCACCCGTGACTTCCTTTTCTAACCTTTACTCCTAATTCCATTCACGTGTGAATCGGTCAGCTGTGCAGGTGACGTCACAAACACAACACCCCACATTACCACACCCACATTACCGCACATGAAAAATTGGCTACAACAATTATATTTTGAAAGTATACGTAACATTTTATTTTGAATGTGGTGACAGGAAGTGATAGTATTCTAACATGTCTGCATTAATGCCAGTTTAACACTCAGGTTGCAGTTCCCGTCTGTCACCACTAGAGGGCAAGATATACAGTATCAAGGGTGCTTTGCTGCCCTCCTGTGGTCACAGTATTGAACTACAACACATTGAATTAGTAAAAACAGCGTCACTAACACTGACACTTCCGGTGAATACTTTCAACATAAAGTGACGTCGTACTCGCCACATAAGACTCTCACATAATTGATTATTTTCTCGTGGTTACTGTCATCTTTACCGAGTGTCGGACGGTACACTATCATGGGACGACTACGACGCGCAAGCTAAGGTGACAGAAACAGGGATCTGCGGCTACTCGTTCGTTAGCATGTTAGCAAAGCTACTCGTCGTCTATCTATCACATACCGTAGGTGCTCGAGGAGCTCGCAACTAATGTTTTCTGGACCGACAATCTTAATTTCAGGACCATTTCTTACACTTAATTTCGTTTTTTTTTTTAGTTTTTAGGTCACTATATTTTGAAAGAATTTACCGGAAGTACAGTATCCTATCATGTGTGCGTGACGCTCGTTTTACTAATTTAATGTTGCAGTTTCACACCATGGCCACTGGAGGACGACAAATCCTCTAGTCCGTATCAGGCAAATTCAAAATGTAATCAGTCTGAAAGGAATTAGATATTTAGAGAGACACTCATTTTAATTGTTTTAAAGTGGTCACGTTTCTACAACACATTGTTCAGTTGGAATAATACAGATATTAATACTGATCACCTGTATAAACGGACACCCACTGAAAGTGTGCACCATTAGTGCCCTCCAGTGGTCACAGTGAGGAACTACAACTGTGCTCCACCACAAACAGGTGGATAGTTTTTAGATCACCATCTTACATGGTGCACATCCTCACACATTTGATCACATCATCATAAACTTCCAGTAATGAGTTTTCTTTATCCACATGTTAGACTGTGTAGATGTTGGTTATCGCAACACAAAGCAGTGATCAGAAGAAATTCTATCTGAACAGAAGTGTCAGGGTTGTGTCATAGCACTGTGAGCTATTGGCGGATCATCGTGTCTTTGTGGTTTTCACTCTTTCTTTTGGCCACAGACCTCAAAATCTACCACACCTCATGAGGTTTGAATCCACAACTTCAGAACCTTGAAAGAGCACTCTACCGTACTGAGCTATTAGCTCACCCAGCTGTTGCTTGTTGAACCCCCATTCTCAAAACTTCCCAGCAGGACTTTACCTCCTGAGCCAATGGACTTGAACTGTCTTTCTTAGACCTTCAAAACTGAGGCTTGAAAAAAACATTTGTAACTAGAAAGAAAGTGATCTCTGTTCAAATGTGTCTGTCATCCGATTGGATTAGGTACGACTCTAACAGGACTTCAACCAAGGTGCGGCACCTCTCCTTGGTGCACCTCACCCAGCCAAGACATTGTATCAAATAAAGTTTCTGCTGGTCTCTAATCAATGCAGCAGTTTTCACAGTAACTTATGGTCACACATTTTTAAGCCCAGGAAGCATGTTTACTTCTTAACCGTGATGTTGGATCAAAGTTGGCTTTTAGTTGCTCAGTCTTTTTTTATCTAAAGTCATTTATCAGGTCTTGGCTGTCCGTTACATTTTAAAATTTTCATATCGCGTTGTGTTTATGCTCTCATTCCTCGTTTTTTATGTCTTAATCATTTTTGTTATGCTGAGGAGAGAAGGCAATGATTTAATACACACATACACACACACATATATACACACATACATACACACACATACATACACACACACACGCACTCTTAGTTGTCTTACTTCCAAGTGACTCTGTAAACACACAGCTTTATTTTGAAGTTTCGCACACACACAGAAGAACAGGTGTACTCTCAGCATAAATTAAAAGGTAACATGGTTGCTTCAGAAATCATCTAGTGTTTATCTCTCCTGTCGACCTATTTATCAGACCGTAGCTGCATCATCATCCTATCAGATGAACGTGGTACTTTACTTCATTACTTTATCAACTCTCTGGTCTTGGTCTCGGTCTTGGTCTTGGTACCCAAAGATCTCGGATCGTGGCGGGGATGACGTTATCCCCGCCTGACCTGTCCGTCGCACATTTTGGAACACTGGACAGCTGTTTACAGGTTATCCCAGATGCACATCCATGTATCTGGAGGTCAAAGTCAGCAGCGATATATAAAGCTATAAATATACACACACAGGACTGGAATGAATTCAAAAAAGCGATCAAGCTAGTCTAGAGCTAATTAGATATAAGCCCGGTGAATAGTATATAGTGTGCATACACACACACACACACACACACACACACACACACACACATATATATATACGATTAGAGGTGAGTTCATGTTTCACGATGACAAACATCTTGAACCTGAATGAATTGTCTCAGTTACTCCAGAAATGATTAAGTTGATCTGATTTTAGTTGAACTAAAAAAGTCAAGTCTTGCATCACTTCCTGTTGATGACTAACATTGTGAATGAATATTTGCTCTCTGGTTCTCTCCATGCATTTCTTTGATTCCTGCCAACAAGTAATAAAAGACTTCAGAGATTTCTGATGTTTTTTCAGATGCAAATGTCACAAATTTGTTACCAAATGAAAAAGTTTTTTAAAACGTGCCTGTCTCATAGGGTTAGAGATATATGTGTGTGTTTCATCAGAAAACAAACTTCAAAATAAAGCTGCAACTTTTCAAAGTAAAACCAACAACACAGGTCGCCAGAGGGCAGCAGCACACCGTGTTTTACAGATTCGCATGGATTTCTGGGTACTGTAGTTCAAATCAAGAGATTTCTAAGAGCTTTTCAGAGACTGTCTGACTGTTTGCAGCCACCAGAGGGCGCTCTGCCTCTGCAGGTGTTGTAGAGAGAGACAGCGCCAGGTAAGAGCCACCAACTCCAACGAAGAAGATGGAGGAAGACGAGGGACGACTAAATATATTATATATATAATATATAGTATATTTGTTTTGTTGTCGCATAAAGGTGCAGCTACTTTCACCCTATTATATACAGTATATATATATACATATATATGTCATATAGTATGTACAACTGACAGCACGGTGGAGTCTGTAATATAAATAAATAAAGTGATTCTGATAATTTGACATGTGAATTAGATTTTTTCATCATTGACTCTCTAATCTGTCACCATGAAGCACAGATGTCAGTACAGTGTGTGTGTGTGTGTGTGTGTGTGTGTGTGTGTGTGTGTGAGAGACTCTTTGTTAAGAAACAAACAGTCGTCTTAATGATGAACACACACACACACACACACACCTAGCTTCCTGTCTGTGCCAAGGAGGTGCTAATTACCCTGTGTGTAATTTTCATTGTTGCCAATTACAGCCAGAGGGGCTGCAGTGTGTGTGTGTGTGTGTGTGTGTGTGTGTGTGTTTACCCTTGATGCTAACGAGCCAGCCTGCCCTGCCAAGCGGTTAAGCGGTTGACCCACTTCCCAAAGAGGACTCCACCCCAACACACTCAGTGAGGAAGACATCGCTCACCACAACGAATCATCTTCATCTAAACCTCAGTGAAACTATCGATGATGAATATTCATCTTCATAAGTGAAGACAGACGACCATCATCACTTTAAGACGTCCACACCAACAGACACATGAACGGACGTTAGACCAGAGGGAGTCTGGACGTTGTCTGATGAGTCCAGATCTGAGAGTTCTGGTTCAGACCGCCGTGTCTTTGTGAACGGACAGTATCTACATGTGTGGTTCCCACCCTGAAGCAGAAGTCTCCGTGACGTCCCCGCAGACTGTCTAAAACCTGGACGTAGTCTCCGTGACGTCCTACAGACTGTCTAAAACCTGGACGTAGTCTCTGTGACGTCCTACAGACTGTCTAAAACCTGGGCGTAGTCTCCGTGATTACGTTTATCATTACTCGTCGGTCTTTGAGACCTGAACTCAGTCCTCATTTCTTCACATGAATGTAACGACAGCTGCAGACTGGAGCTCAGTCTTTCTGTCTTCAGTCTGTCTCCGTCCAGGTGGGTTCAAACAGCGGAATAAACTCCGTCACCTTTTCTGCTCCTCGTCGTTAATCGAATTATTCACAAAGTGTCCGGGCCATCGCCTTCCTCGCCCAAGAAAAGACGCCCCCGAGCAGGAAGACGCCGCAGTGGGTTTGTTGTGGTCCCAGAGGGACGGAGGAGGTCGAGCACACACACCGACACAGATATCCAAATGAAGTGATAATTAGACGCCGAGGTCGTGCATCAGTTCACAGGGCTTTTGTTACATACATAAATGTATGAATGCATACATGTATGTATCTATGTCACATCCAAGTAAACATTATTGATCCCTGAAGGGAAACCCGTCCATTAGGAGCTCACTTAGCATCGTGTAGCTGCTCCAGGACGT
>CM071623.1:11233103-11525103 GCA_036365135.1 Miichthys miiuy
TTACCCAGTCCACTTAAAACCCCTCTCCTCAACTCTGCTGCTCCACTCACCTACTGCTGGGACAGCCATAAAAACAAGCGTCCTTGGTATTCATATTCTAACACACACACACACACACGCACAGTTTGACTCGTTTGTTATCACCTTAGATGACACCATGCTATTTTTTTCCACACTTCTCTGTCTCAAGTCTTTAAGTTAAATGTCTAAACGCTCCAGCACTCATTATATCGTCATGATGGACATACATGGCACAATCCACCCATCTCACACAAACAATGTTTTTGTAACTGCTCTGGAGCCCCAAGTCTGGCTGGGACAGGGGCTCCCTGGGGCCACCAGGCTGAGACTGAGAGGCGACGGGGCCCAGCGGCTGATTTAGGACCCAGAGGAGACAGACGGGGGCCTGGCTAGGAGCCAGTCTCCTCACAACAGTGGGTAGCTGCAGCCATGTTAATATACTGTCGACTGACTCCAACTGGAATGCACAAGGAGGGGAGGAAGTGGACCAGTGAACCAGTGAGTGTTTGTCAGAACTACTTTCATTAGTGGAGTGATACAAAGTGTTGGTACTGTTCTTTCTTATAATATAAATCAACCTGAGATTGACTTTATTTTGAATCCTATTTACAGACTAATGAGCTCCAACAGAACTTAATTAAATTCAGACTTGGAGTGTAATATTTTTTATATAGAAAATGTGTCTCAGATTAAAGAACAGGATTGTGGGTAAATAAGAAGAAAAGAATGTATGAGGCTGCAGAAGAGGAGAGATGAGGGGAGGAGAAGAGAGGAAGGAAAGGAAACGAGAGCTTGAGATAAACGAGATGGGGGAGATGAAAGGAGGAAAGCAAAATAAGTGAAATGAAAAGGACGAAAAAGAAAATAAGAGTAAAGAAGAGGGAAGGAAGGTAAGGACAAAAGGAAATGAGGAGTTAAGCGGAAAGGAGAAGATAAAATGAAAGCAAACTGAGAAGGGAAGGAGGAAAGGAAAGGACCTTTGTGACAGAAGAAAAGGAAATGAAAGCTTAAAACATGGGGGAGAGGAAAGGAGGAAAACAAGGAAATTAAATGCAAAGAAAGGAAATAAAATGAAAGAGGAGTATAGGAGAAATTACAGAGAGGAAAAGGAAAGGAGAGAAGGGCAGGAGGAAAGGAATATGAAAAGGAAATGAAGGACAGGTAAGGAGGAAACAAGAGGGAAAAAAAGAGAGAAAAGGATAGGAAGAAAGGAGAGGATCTGGAAAAAGAAAGGAGGATAGGGCAACGAGGAAAGGAAAGGAAATGAGAGAAAAGTAGAGGGGGAAAGGAAGTGAAAGATTATTGGAAAGGGAAAGAAAGTTGGGATTTGTACCGTAGACCCAGCCGATAGCCAGAGACTGGAAGATGGAGAGAAGCAGCAGGCTGGCTCCACTGCAGGAGAAATGGTCGTAGATCTGGAACACATACAGACCACCCTGCATCGCGGTGGAGAACATGAAAGACAGAAAAATCCATTATTCAATATCATAAAAACCAAACAGGGATACCTCACACACACGCACACATTCATCCACTTACCGGCGTGACCATGACCAGTCCGACCAGGAAGCAGACGACGCAGACAAACAGCAGCAGCAGCTCTCTGCGGTGGCCTCGTCGGATCAGATGAGGGTACAGGTCAGTCACCGACGTCATCAGGGCCTCCAGACTCACAAACTGGGTGACAGAGGTGAGACATGAAACCACATCAATGTCATCAGAAGTAATCCATCTTTGTGTGTGTGTGTGTGTGTGTGTGTGTCCCTCTGTACCTGGGTGTCCAGCCCCAGCATGATGATCATGAGGAAGAAGCAGACAGCCCAGAGCTGGGGCAAAGGCATCATGGCTACGGCTCGGGTAGGCGATGAAGGCGAGGCCCGGTCCTGAGAGGAGCACAGAGCAAACACTGTTATTCACACAGAAAATATATAACACACACATTGTGTTGGGTAGTGTGTTGATTCTGATTATCCAGATTAAATCAAATCCCCATCGTTATATTAGGCCATAAATGATAAATATTATGATAAATCTCTACTATTTATAGCATAAGCCTGGTGTTATTCTAGATTTTCTTACTGTTAACAAATCCCATGACACCAAAAACAACCTTGCTTTTGTCTTTCGCTCAATGTTTACCCCAAACAAGAATAAATCCCACATTTCTTAGGGACTATTCTCAAGTGAGGATTAATATGAGTTAGATGTTTTGGACAGAAGGATAAGACATTTCAGGCTTTGGCTCGAGAGACAAGTTTGTTAGCAGGATATTTTCATTTTATGGCAAGAAGAAAAATATTGTCAACTTGTCTTTTTATTGCCTGGTAAGACCACAGTGAAAATAATTTCCCTTCATTTGTCCTCGCAGAGAAGGAGGTGCCAAGTTTCTGCCTAGCTCTGTTCTGTGATTGTGGGATGTTATGGCTATAATCTGGCATGCAAATATGCTACTTTTTCTCTGGCGTGATTCTGTTTTATGTGATTACACTTTCAAAAAATAAGCTTGGAATACTAGAACTCGAGCTTGAACTTGAACTCTCATACGTTTAGATGAAATTTCAAAAAAGGACAGTGTGAAATACTGCAGCGGATTTATTATTTATTATTTATTTTCTGTTTCTGAGTAAGCTGCTACTGAGAAAAATCCTGTTTCCGCCCCCCAAACCTGGTTCACCTGACTGGGCCACTTTGTCTATTTCCACGCCTTGCTCCTCAGCCATGAAGCCCAGCACAGAGAAGATGGCAAAACCAGCCAGGAAACTGGTGGCGCTGTTCAGCAGGCACAGGAGGAAGGAGTCCCTGCACACACACACACACACACACACACAAAGCTAATTATTTAACATGAATACATGCAGAATTATGAGAACAAAGCTGAAATGCATGAAAGGGCCTTTAGCAAAACTGGCAACGTAACAGAAACCAGTGAGGTCTTGATCTGGTCTTTGGCCTTGTATTGTGGAGCTCTGGCCTGTTTCTGTAAATACATGCTAAGAGTTAAGTGCTTGGCTCTTTCTTTCTGTGTGTGTGGGAGTCCTAGAGTGTGGGAAACATGGCAGCGAGGGCTTTTCTTTGAGGTGTGGCTGTATCAGTGTGTTTTCTCTGTCCATTCCAGCCATTCCTTCTGGAAGCCATCCGACCAGAGGGAGCTTACATCTTACATTTCAGTGAATATGCTTTGTCTGAAGCGGAGTGCGGGGAGACGCCGTGTGGCTAAAGCGTCTATTGTGCGTTTGGTGTGTGAGAAAGCGCCTCACTTGTAGCAGTCGTTGTTGTATTTGTTGTAACTGCCAAGTGCCGTGAGGCTTCCCAAACAGATTCCATATGAGAAAAATATCTGGGTGCCTGCATCCATCCATACCTTTAGAAAGAAAGAGAGGGACAGAGAGGAGGGGAGGAAATGAAAAGGACAACTGAACGTGATATTCTGGGTTCAATCAGAACCCTCAACCCAAAATAACCAAAAACATGACGTGTCTTTGACATGCTAAAACTGTCATTTCCTCACATTTTGTTGATAAATATAGTTATTTTTATGAATGCTTTAAACTCTTAAAATCTTAATTCAACTCAAAAAAAATCACTGAATTTCAGGCTAATACAAATTCCTAAGGATGTGCAATAAAGTCACGTTTTATTTGTGCAAATTACAAAAATACGCACACAAAATCTAAATCTTAAGATCTAAAATGTCTTTTATGAACTCCCATGAATCAAAATGAGAATACATCTGTCCTTTATGATGAGTAACTGTTGAGAACAAACACTTTATTTCAGGAGGGTAAACTCTTTCTGTCTCCTTGACTTCTACGCCTCACCTGACAGCTTGGGCCCTCCTGCCTGTAAAAGCTGCTATACCACCTGAAAGAATTTCTCCAGCAGAGAGTTTTTAATGCTGTATAGTCCAAATACATCCAAAGTGTGTGTGTGTGTGTGTGTTTGTACCTGTGGGTCTGCAAGCGGGTGTGGTTGGGTTTGAGGTAGTAGATGATGCCCTGGGTCGCTCCAGGCAGCGTGGCACCGCGCACCAGCAGCACAAACAGCATGACATATGGGAAGGTGGCTGTCAGGTACACCACCTAGAATGTACACAGCGTGCGGGGATGTGGTCAGGACGGCATGGAGACGGAGAAAACAGGAGGGGACACGTCTGTGATGTCCTCAGAAACACAACTGAAAGACTAACAGAGGGAACGCTGGAAAGTTGGAGTCTTAAAACCTGTTGACGGATGGCGGCAGTGACACAACAAACAAGCCCCACAAAATGACTCCAGTGCTCAGTCCCTTATTTCATTTTCAAGGCATATAAAAGAAGAAGATTTATGTTCTGTTTCTAACTTTGCCTCCGCTCGGGGTTTTGTTGTTTCCAAAAAAGAATTTGTGTCAACACAGAAAGATGCTACTGGATGTGCTCTGGTAAACCGTCTAAAAACCAAGAAGTTTTCTTTAATTCAGAAGAATTAATGAAGTTTTGAACCTCATATTGGGAACATAACTAAGATGTTTTATTTTACTCGCATTTCTATACCTAAAAGCAGCTTTTAGATGCAGGAACTGTGTAGGAGTCCTCTGCTCTGCAGAAAAGCCCTTGAGCGAGACTTTGAGATACGACCACTTCATGGACACAGCTATTTATCTGACCTCGTACTCTCTGCTCTCGACGGAGTCAAGAAAACAAAGAGAGGATTTCTCTGGAGCGGAGGTTTTTAAAGTCTATGGGCCGTGTCCCTCAGACAAAATTAAGAGACCTAGAATCAGAACCAGAAGTGCCACGGTGCATTTCGGAAGTGCTCTGCTCCCACACAGAGTACGTCAGTACATCAAGCAGCACAGAACGGATCGAGTTAGACAGAAATGGTGTAGGAAATCCAGTCAATTTTCAAAATAAAACTCACTGCGCAGACTCACGATTTTAAAAACAGACAAACTATGTATCCTATTTATGGTAGAAGCACAAAAATCAAGGAAAAAAAAGACCAAATATAAGGAAGTTAAAAATCCGCTTGAGATGGAGAATGGACAACAGAGCCATAACACAGAGGAATCAAGGTCACACTGAATTTGAAAATGTGTCATTGTCATGTCTGTGTTTAGGTATGACCGAGTTCTGACTCTCAAAGGAAAGGGTTTTACCTCAAACCTCCACAGGACGAGCCACTGCTGCAACTACCGATTATGTCAAAGAGCCGGGCCAGACCACAGCAACTAACTTCCTGTTGTTCTTAGAACACCGGCGTGCACCGGCCTCTTTCAGTTCATGCAGTATCTTGCAAACTTCTGCTGAAAGTTCTTGCTGCTACTTCTTGATCTTGATGAAACACCCATACTAGAAACAAATCTACTAACTTAAGAAAAAAGACGACACCAGACGACCTGGAAGCTCTACCGTCTCCAGACGTGGAGGGAAGGCAGTTGTCGTCCTGCGGCCTGACGATGCTGGTGTTGTTTCTGCTCACCTTTCCGGTGGACTTGACTCCCTTCCAGACACAGAAGTAACAGATGAGCCATACGATGGCTAGACACAGAGCCAGCTTCCAGCTGATTGGGCCGAGCTCGTCTAAACTGCTGGAGAGACGGAGCACCTCCCGCCTGGAACACACACACACACACACACACTGTTAATGCACAATCACTGCTGGAAAAAAAACACTAATAAGGAACCGAGGAAGCTACACTCACTCCCAAAACTCCATGACAGGGGAGGTGGCGTTCTCAGGCAGGCTGCTCCCATTGACTGTCTGGTTGTGGTGTTCAAACAGAACACAGTCTTCTGCAGGAGCACACACACTTGTTACCCCTTAAAGTTTTCACAGCTGCCTCATATTACAAATGACTCTCTTTACTGACTTGTGTTCCACGTGTTGTTACAGTGCGACCAGGGCAGCTCCGCCTTGAAGCTGTAGGACAGGTAGAAGAGAGCCCAGGCCAGGATGACGATGTAGTACACGCATCCATGCAGGATCATCACCTGGCTGGCATAGCCGAGACCTGCGCGGACACAAGAAGACGCAGGCAGTCAGTCAGATATCGGGTGTGATGATTTACACAAGCAGATCTTATCGTTAGCCGAGCGGCTGATAAACGTGTGGAGTGTGGCGGGACCACAAATAAATGAGCACTCATTCGAACATACTCTATTATCACTGCCAAGTCACTTGAGTTTCCAGATGAAAGCATCCATTTAGAGAGACACTCGACGTGCAGCCCACATCTAGTACATCTTCATTAAGAATGAATGATGGTCTTATGATGCCTTGAGTGGGTTAGAAAGCGTAGGCTGTAGACAAATAGCTATTTGTGGTGTCCTCTAATCTCATCAGATAAAAGGCTGAATTTCATTAGACATGCGAGCCAGTGAGGAATTCCTACAGAAGCGTTCTTTGTCTGCGTTTGTGTGCCTGAGGAAGAGCTGCGTGTTCTCTGCTATGGCAGAGCCGAACACATGGCCTTCACACGACGAGCTGTCAAAATACCGGTAACCATGTGAGCACACGCAAATGTGTGTGTGTGTGCGCATATGCAGGGAATATGGGCCATAGGGCAGATTTGTGAGTAGGGCAAAAAAAAGAAAATCACACATATTTTCTTACAATGTGTTTCCCAGGTGGTCCAGTTAACCCTCGACCGGCCTTGGCTACATGAGAATTTCAAGGCCTGCTTTGAATTCAACAAAAATGAGGACATCGACTGGAACATTTGACCTCCTCTCTGAGCCTCCTGAACAACTCAAGCCGCATGGCCGAGTGACAAAAAAATAATTAAAAAAAAAAAGAGTTCTGTTTACTCTGAAGGCAAAAATCTACCCTGCTGTTTTTTTGAAGAGGTGCCAAAATGAAAAGAAAACAGTCTCACAACGAGGTCCATTTAGTCGCTGTTCTGGAGCCCTCAATCATATCAGCAGATATTCATAAACAGAGTGAGTTTGCCCAGTTGTCATGGTAGATCACGTGATGACGATCAAAAGCTCCAGAAGAGTCGAGACTGTTGTTTTTAAAGTGAAGAAGAGACTTTGAAATGAAATTCGAAGATCTGGGATTGCACAACAGCTGTGAAAGCTGCTGACGAAGAGCATGTGAGGTGACTGAAAGCTCCAGATCAGCTACAAAATGGACTTCTGAACTCCAGTAGCTCAGTTTTGTGCTTGTGGGTTTCATATTTGTAATATTAAGGCGAAGCAGCATTCCAGTATAAGAAGAACTATCAGCTGGGAGGGTTAATCGGGGCCCAACACCTAATTTTGAGCCCAGGGCCACCAACCAAGCAACTCCGACCATGTCTAACTTTTCAAAAATAAAAATATTTCCTTTTTTTAAAAAGATTTCACTCATGTGACGTGCTGTAGGGCTAGAGTATGATAACACAAGTGCAAACTGCTCATGTTACTCATAAACATCAACCAATCACAGCCCGGTCTGCTGACATAGATTTACACCATGACACACACTGTGTAATGTTTCTCCACAACAGGACAGCATGGAGATGATAGTGACTGCTGCGGTTTAGTCATTGTAATTAGTCATTGCGCTGCATCTATAAATAAACACAGCTGGGCAGGTGGGTGTGTCAAAGTCCAGCTTGATATCCAGAAGAAAAACTGTAAACAGATGAAGTCTGTTGTACAGGTCTACCTGAAGCAGCTTCCATTCCTGAAGGGTTTGGATCATCCAGGATCACGTGTCCGACTTCAAATAACTCACACTGTGTTTTATTTCTCTTAAAATGCATTAAATTGATCGCGGCAGGTTTCGTTTTACTGCCTTCTGAATGTGAACTGAATTGAATTTGATACACGAGCTGTGATTCAATAAGATCTGCACACATCGGATTCTTAATACGATTTTTGTATTTCTTTTTTTATCTGGATACAGGAATGTGGAGAAAGATTAGAGGAAAAGAGATGCAGTCAAACATGGTCTGATTTAAAGCAGCAACAAAAAGTTATTATGACACCGCAGTTGTCTGCGCTCTGAAGTATCTGCATGAATCTATCCAATCAAATCCAACAGATTTGGAGTGAGCATCATACATAAATGCACTTGAGTATTAGCTCGCGGCTCCTAGCTGCTAGGTGAGAGGTACCATGGATCAGGGGCGAGGTTATTATCATCACTCCTCGCAAAAGATACAACAATGCTGAACGGAGTGATTCCTTACATATTCTAGATTTATGTAATACGTTCAACATGTTGGCGGACTGAAAGATGTTATTTTGTGGTGAAGTCACGAGCAACAACGAGCGCAAAGAGAAAACAAGCGAGAATGTTGGAGCTAAAACGATTAGCCGACAAATTGCAAAAGAAAATTATCAGCGACGATTTTGATACTTTTTGTATGCATGTCATTCTCAACGTTGCTTTTCTTTGTCAAATGTGAAAATAAAATCTTTCTAGACTAAACAAGGCGTCTGAGTATGTCACCTGTGGCTATTTTCTGATCAATTATTGATTACTGCTGCAGGTTAATCAATAGTAAAAAATAATCATTAGCCCTGGCACACTAACCATTATGCAATGCAACCCGAGAACAGCAAAATCTGCGGCCTAAAATAGACAATTAGATAAGTGTACCTCCAAATAATGGGCAGATAGTCCTCCAGGCGCTGACCCCTCCCAGGCTAGTGTACTGTCCCAGTGAGGTCTCCAGGAGGAACAGGGGGATGCCGCACAGAACCAGGAACAACAGGTAAGGCACAAAGAACACACCTGGGACACACACACACACACGAGGTATTAAAGTATGCGGCCCATCATATAACACTAAAATGACTTTCACCCCGTGTTATCTGAACAAATAATAATCCCAAATTAATCTTTACACTGTTATAAAACTTACTGCTGATAAGATTCAAGGGGCTCTAATCATATCTAAGGTGTAAAAATATGAAACCCATGTATGCCCAACTCTGACAAACACCTTGCAAATGTTAAAAAGAGCCTCTTTCCTCCTTTCCGCTATCCCACGTGCTTTACCTCCTCCGTTCTTGTAGCAGAGGTAAGGGAACCTCCAGACGTTGCCCAGGCCGATGATCTGCCCCGCCACAGCCAGGAGGAACTCAGCCTTGCTTGCCCACTGGCCCCTGGCATGCAGGCCGTCGTCTTTGACAGTTTCTTTACCGTTGGGGAGGCTCCCTTGGTGGAACTTATTCAGCAGCGGGTCTCCTTGCTGAGGAGCTTTGTCAGCCATCACTGGTTCTGGCGGAGGAACGCACACACCCCTGAGGCAAGAAAAAGAGGGAGAAGAGAATATGATACAAATGAAATTACAGTACGTAACAAAACATAATCCTTCGCACAAACAGTGAGAGATAATAAAAGCGCACAAGACAAGGTTCACTCACATCTTCGCAGCCGGGATTGAAACAACGAGAGTTGGGGGGTGTGTTTTGTGACAGTTGGTTTGGATGCCTCTCTTATCTGTGATGTGTGTCTCAAGGACGGACTTGTGTGGGTGTGGGAGTCCTTTATCTGCGCTTCACAGCACACTCAAGGACTGCAACTATTTGATCAAACACACATTTTTGTTCTATTGTGCAAAGCTACCCTGTAACATCTTGAAAACTTGACGTAGCATGTCGTTTTTAATCAATAAATCGGACTTTTGCTATGTATGAATGCATAGTTTTGCAACAACATCCAATTTAAGGGTATTTCATGTCTTTATAGGGACCTTTGTGTGTTGTAGACCCTTTCCACACTTTTAATGATGTCATCATCACGTGGTATAAAATCATTTTTTTTTATGACGTATTAAGAGTAGGTGTGTGTCTGACTTTCTGCCTGTTATTTCCATTCTCCGTCCTCCGTGATGCACCTGCAGCAGAGGCGCGACTGTCTGACAGAGGTTACGTAAAGTTTACGGAAGTTCAGCCACTCACCCTTTCCCTCCACATTGTTCTCTGTTGTGCCACGTGACCACATAAACGTGATGAACGCGAGCCCCCCCCTTTCACTATCAGCCACACTCACAGTGGACAATAAAAACAGCACGAGGGGATAGTGACATCATAGCAAATTAATGAAGCACACGGGCTAATTTATAAGTCTCTCTCTATATTCTAAGCTACACGTAGCGGCTGCATGGGAACTATCTGTGCCGAATGGCTGGCGTGGTTTAGTCTCACAGTGCTCTGTAAATAATATCTAAATTAAATAAAAACCGTTAGACTGTACGTTATTTTTTCGCCAGGTTTGTCGCATGATAGGATAAATAATTCAGGCAGATAATTCAACATTACCTTCCCTACCTCTGCGTTTCCTGTGGGTCTCTACACCACGAACCCACCCCGTGGTCGCATGGAAGAATGGTTTGTTCCGGCTAAGGTTTGCCCTGTGTGTGTGTGTGGAGCTGCGCGCGCCTCTATCCAAATTTGCAGAGGCGCTGCAGTCTGGCGCGTGCGTGTTTACCATCTACCATCTTTAATAGATATTTATTTTAATATAATAGATAGCAATAATAATAAGCTACATGGGAATGCAATATTAACTGACTGGACTAATGCCTTATGGCATTTCTATCCTAGACCACTAGCTCCCAAACTGTGGTACATATGCAACCTTCTTGTGGAGGTACTTGGAGGAATCTCTGAAATAATTTTTGAAAATGAAATTAATTAATTAAAAAAAATACTATGTTGGAATATAATTTAATATATATATATTTTCCATAAGCCTGACTTGATTCGTGCATGAATACCAATGACAGTATAAAGGATGGACAAAGCCTGAGTGACGTCACCCGTAGGTTTTTCGCTGGATGCCGCCATGTTGGATGTACTGCTTCTTCCACCTTCTGGCTAATCTAAATATCGGGGTATGGGTTGTCTAATACACCATCTTTAATGACACCTACTTGTCAATCAAGCGGTCAAGCCTTAATATCATCTGAACTGGTGTGTTAAAAAAAAAAAATTCACCCCCCTCACAGTTGTCATGAATGGGGAAATTTGCTATACAGATAAAAACGGTTGCCTGAAGCAGGCTGTAAAGATGTTTATTTCTGCTTGACATTTTAATAAGGCCGATTATAGAGAATGACTCACTTCTGCAGCCTGAATATTTTCGGAGGTGGTATGTGGCGCAAAAAGTTTGAGAAACACTATATATACCGTCATCATGAAATCAATTTTGAAATCAAAGATATTTTTTATTTATTTTAATATTTTCTCTAATGTATATTTTCACAAGAAAATCACCTGAAATCTCTCTACTAACATAGTCACTTGGTAACTGATCTGTATATTCCACTTACACCTTACAGGGTAAACGCAGGTACAGTTTGTTTAACATTGTTTGACCAGATTGAAAATAGGTTTGTTTTCTTTTTATCCATACAGACCTTTTGCTGAAACTTGAGAGAAACACCAGCCTTCAGCTCCTTATTGTGGACTGTGGCGTCTCAGCCATTTAGGCCACCTTAAGCAGCTCTCAGCAGTTTTTATGGGCTGTGTCATTGCCTGTGCTCATTCAGCTGAGCATTTATAGCCACGGTAAAATAGTCCGGGCTCCAGCTAACACTCTGCTTCATAGACTTCATTCAGAAAACTACATTCCACTGTATAAGCATATTAGGTTATATTACTAAGTTTATAAATCACATGCAAAAGTGGAGCTCAGAGCTTACACACATGCATGCCTGTGTTTCAGCTAGGAGGATCATGTGATACACTAAATTAAACTTTCTAAAAGCCCTAAACCTTCCTGAGCCTAAACAATCCTCATTGTGACTGTAAATAACAGAACTTTGGCTTCATGGTTGAAGTTTGAAGGCTCAATTTATGAAAATCACTACATGCACGTCTGCTGTCACTGCATTTTAATGTTTCACGCATTGAATCACCTGCTGCATCAGTTCATCAGAAATAGAATAACAACAACAAAAAAACATAATCGAAACTCCAATACAAGATTTACCTTTGCGCAGATGATATCACTGTATTACTCGTTGCATCCGAGCTGTCTTCAGGACCAGATCTTTCCCAAATGTTACTGGACCATCTAGGATTTTAACCTTAGCTGACTTTTTTGTTTCACTTCTCCTATTTCTAAAAGGAAGAACCAGTGTCCACTCCTTTGGCTAAGTATGTGTAATTTAAATCTATCAATGTGCTTACACAGGAATCGCTAATGACAAGGACAAGAAAGCAGAACAAATAAAAGTAATGAATAGTCAGGGCTATTATGTACACAAGTATGTGAAAAGCTCCTTCTTGGTGAATGTGACCAGACCTGAAACGGAACAAAAACAGAAAAAAGTACCAGAGAGCTGCCATCTTGGCCAGTTAGCTGAAATCTGTGTAACTTGTTTTCCTCTGTGCTTTTATATAAAAACATCTGATTAAGAAGAAAGTCTGTCTGTCCAACAGACACATCACAACGTCCTCTCAATAAACTGCAAGTGGGAGAAACAAAAAAGAAAAATGTTATTTCCTATGATTTATTTAACCCCCAAAATCATTTTGACAAGTAGAAAAGTTTAGCTTTTTTCTGCTGTCCTGGCAGGTCTGATATGATCTGCTGTCAGGTTTCATGAGGAAAAGTTGGTTTTACTGGCAAAAGACTCCAGATTTTTGGAGTCAGTTTGATACAGCATGTTCAGTACACCAGGATTTGTGTCTCCTGGTTATGCTACATTTCAGCTAATTATAACTGCAGCCAATGATATTCCTCCTAGGGAAGATTTTTCTTCAGATTTGAATTATAGAGAATATAATTAAACAAAACAAAGAAGAAAAATCATAGTTCATTCAAACATAACAAAAAACAGGACATCCTGACAACTGTGGCCCTTTATGTTTATATTGATAAAGATTTATGACTGGCTAACGTTCAAGTGTTAAACAATGCAATCGCATTAGCAAAATTAATGATTACACAAGAGCATGTATACCTAAATATACACAGTCCCACACCCACGGAGACAAACATATACATACAAAGCACCAGTTGAATCTTGGCACCACTCTGTTACCTACAACCCTGAGTGCTTATCCAAGTCTCCATTGTCAACAGGTCAACAGTCAACTTCAACTGCTAACTACAGCACAAAACCTAATAGACTAGAAGCAATTAATTTTAACAACTACTAGAAATAATATGCTTTGTGAAGGAAAGGAAACTGATTGTAACAATGTTATACATTTTTAGATCTTCCTCATTAAAATACTTAAAATCATAAAAACATTAAAAATATTACAGTTATAGCAAATTATGGAAAAAAAAATATCCAAAATGATACTGGCATTCATCAAGATTTAGTGAGTTGTTAAAATTACAGTGGCTTAAGTCCACAATTAAGTCCGTCTATTAATTTATGTTTCAATATATTTTAATATCCATCATTAGTAGGGAATCCCCCTCCAAAAAAAATTCTAAAAGTCAAGGGTCAAGAGTCAGGAAGTGGTAAAAAGTCTTGAAATCATATACGATGCACAAATTCCTCAACCACACGTGTGCACTCCACTCACATCCTCTTTACAAAATGCAGACTCTGCTTTGCCTCCCAGGGGCCAAATAAAATCTCAGCGTTAAGGGTTCAATACAGTCGCCATTGTTCTGTCCTGACAAACCTGTAGCCCCCGTAAATGTGGTGCCACAGTGTGTAACTCAGACCAGCCGTAGCCGTACACAATTTCTGCAGGCTTTATGGCTGCTTTTATTGGTGTCTGGCATCCAAGACAAGGGCAGTGGGTCAGTGATATACAGTGGTATGCATTGTGAAACTCATCCAGCCTGCGTCTATCCTTTTGTATAGCTGCAAGTTTAAAGGAAGCAACCCATGCAGAAACCAAATGCAAATGTAAACTTTATGACAAAATATAGCAACACTTGAAATCGACTTCAGGTGTTGGATATGCAAGTGAAATTTAGACCAGTCTGACCTTGCTTTGCCTGTAATTAAATTACAGTGTGTGAAACTAATGTCTACAAGTTTTGGGACTGGTTCAGATCATCTGACAAGCAGAAGGTCTCAGGTTTACTACAGCGTCTAACAGTGACATCTCTTGATATATAGACTCAGCAGAAAAGATTCTTGACAACAGCCTGCTCATTCACTGTAAGCCAACCTGGGTGCCAGCCACATGTCTAAGGTAACAGGGCAATCCAAAAACGCTCCTGACACCGCAGGCTTACAGAAGATGGTTACTGGCAACAACATACCCTT
Source organism: Miichthys miiuy (assembly GCA_036365135.1). Lineage (NCBI taxonomy): Eukaryota > Metazoa > Chordata > Actinopteri > Sciaenidae > Miichthys > Miichthys miiuy. Next base: position 11,247,285 of record CM071623.1, read on the forward strand.
CGAGGTACAAAAGCCGATTTAATTCTCTTATATCAAACTGCTAATTGGACTGCAGAGGAAGTCTTGGTTCAGATATCCCTTTTCTGGATATCTGCTGGCTGCACCGGAAGCCCAGAAACCGTTTCCCCTGAGGCTAAATTGATGTCAGACGATACACGATGGGTTCCAAGATAGAGGTAAGTACAGTGCAGCTACCCCGCATCACCTCAACAGCTTGAATGTTTGACAACACAAGGCCATCCTTTTGATTATAGTCAGCCATCAATTCGACCAGAAAGGTCAATGTAATTCAATATTTGAAGGATGATTTTAAAGACAAATTAATCTTCTGCCTTCAGGTCAAACAAACTATGAAATAAAAGTGGTCTTCTTGCCTCAGTTCAACTCTTTGGAAAAAGAAGGTCCTGATGTGGTCAACATCAGACCTCTAAGTCCTTACCTCCTTCCTGTACTCCACTTTTCCATGTCCTAAATAGGTAAACATTCCTGTGGCTTAACCCCTTTCCTCTTCAACCTGTGTGAAAAACAACCATTTAAATGTAACCTCTGGCCTTATGTCCACACTGTACCGGGTCCCTCGTGGCTTGTGGTAGGCCATATATTTGGTGCTGATAATCTTTCCTGGAGATTTTATGGGAATGTTTTGAGGGGCAATTCCCTACATACGTTTTTTAACCACAGTCGGTTGTCCTGTGATGGTGTTAGTGCTGCTTTCAGAGATTCATGGGGCTTCAAATCTCAGCATGTGCTTATTTGTTTTTCTCTTTTCCCTGTTGATTCCAATTGACATATACTTCTGAGCTGAAACTGGATTTCATTTAGGGTCATCCACATCACCCAAATACCTACTATCACATTACTCAACAATTCTGTGGGCAAAAAGTTTGGTCTGTCCACACCAGTGGTTAAATGCCTCGACAAGGTAAAAGCGAGTATGAATATTTCTTTGTCAGCAATCTGAGTGACCGTTTTACATTCTTGTATGGATTTTCTGTGGTATTTGTTCTCTGTTCAGAAGTACCAATCAGCTATACTCAAGTCAATTAGCTTACAAACAGAATGGATCACTTTATCCATTAGCAAACTTCTGTGGAAATGCATGAAAAGTATAAGCAAAATAGTGCAAATCAGATAACTCATAAGACTTACGATTACAAAAACTTGCTCAGTTAGTCTGGTAAGAAATCTGCCTACCAACACTAAAGCTCAATAGTTTAGGTTGGACAAAAATTAAATGTAAAGCTATTTTTTTAGTCTACCCTTCACATGCTAAGCTAAGGCATGAGCTTACCTCTGTTTTTGTGGATGTGGATTCTCACTAAGCCTTCAGTAAGATGGACTGATTAAAGTCGTCCGCCTGGATCAATTTGTGGAAAACCGAGTAGAACCCTGCCTCTCCGTTGCACGTCCAGTCTCTGCCTGTGCCAAACTGGGCTCTCCTGACAATCTATAGGCAAGCTAAACAAACACAGATTCCTGTTGCGCACTCGGCCTGAAGTCGAGGGGTTAAATACCATATTATGGAATGTGGTGGTGCTGAAACAACAGTCCCATCCACTTTACATGTACCAACAACCCTCAAGCAACTTGTTCATTTTGTGTAAAGCAAACTATGTCCACCACCTCGGTGTTATAACATCTTGATATATCATATATTACAACTCACAATAGATTGTACAGGACAGCAGTATAATATTTGATACATTCATGGGATTGGTTAGATTGATTTTGCAAAAGAAGAAAGATAAACATGAGTGTGGAAGTCAAGCCTCCAGACCGCAAGTCAGCTACAGTGATTAAACCACCAAATTGGTTGTGAGGCACCCAGACTTTCGTACTCTGGGTTGAGTTTGCCCCAGGGAGGAATGCAGCGCTGGATTATCTCAAAACATCAAATGATAAGCCCCCCTCCCCCCTAGAAAGACTCCTGTTTTTCAACCCCGTGGAGAATAAAAACTCTGCAGGAATCTAACTTTGAAGACAAGTTGATGAACTAACTGACTGGAAGCTGTTAAGTCTACAAAGATAATTTGATTAATTTTCAGTGACTAGTAGCCCAAATATCTCCATTGTTGTACTCATGACAACGTTGTGGGGTACCTACGAGGTAATTATATCATTACAGACCATCGCTTCCATTATAACCTGATTTGATTATTTAATTACTGTGCTCTTTGCTGACTTGGCAGCTCTCACTGGCAAGGTTTAGCATTCCATAGACAGACGTTACATACACTTGGATGTACAGGGGCTTAACGGAGGGTTAACTCCACTGGGGATTTGTAGAGGGGCCCCTTGACTCCCTGGCCGGCGAGGTTACAGGAAAACATGGCAGAGATGCATGAAAAGTGTTCAGACGGGAACATTTGGAAATAACTGCCATGCTGTGTTGGTATATGCTTAGGGAATTTTGATGCACTTCCAGAGAGAAGTGAACAACTGAACTGAGGGATGATTAAAATCACAGCTGTAACTATAATAGAAGGTCATGTCCTCTGTACTGTGTGACGGGAATGTGGGTGTTTTAATGACCTGAGGAGGAGTTTACTTTTTACAGTTACACACACATTTTTAATGCCCAATTCAGACATTTATTGGCATCCAAACATTTGAATTTGACTGTTTTAGGCCTAAAACACAAATTAAAATAAAGGGATTTTGCACCTAAAAACTACCCTGAGCAAAGGCTTTTTAAAAGTTGTACCTCATCTATTACATAATATAAGAATATATACAAGAAACAGCAACTTCACTGTAGTCAATCCAAAGAACATAGCTAATTTATGTACTCTTTGTACTCTTATGTACCCTTTTTTGCAAGCTATATTGCTGTATTGTCGTGTGTCCCTGTTGTAATTTTGGGAACACCACCCATATATTTTCAGTAACCGCTCCATTTTAGTTTTGAGGGGTTTTCCAAAAGCTCCTTTCATGACCTCACACTACTTTAAAAAAAGGTTTACTGAAATGTAAACAGACTTGTTTTTGTTTTTGGTATATGCAAAAATGCAGCTGGTTGTTGGCATGAATGTAAGCCTGAACTACAAGATAGCTCTAGTAGATAGCATCTCTGACATTTCCAATGACGTAATCACACCCTACTTCCATAATGGGAGGATGACACAGAACAATAAATTCTCTGGTACAGATCTCTACACCCAATCTCCTGTAGCTATAGCCAATTTGGCCACAGCTATGGTTCATGAACACACCGTAGCATTTTCATTGACATACAGTAAAAACAAAAATGCCGTTATGGGAAAACTGGGCACATATTACTGTTTACTTTCTTCAATTCTCCTGCCAACGACTCATCATAAGGGGCAGATTGCTCAACACAGTCCAAAGTCCCAACACACGACAATGACAGAAGACTGTATTTGCCAAATCTAGAAAGCTGCCTCAGCACTGTGGCTGGATCACATGAAATATCCGCAGTCAACTTTGGCAGGCGTTACAAAGTCTATGTAGCTAAATAGGGACACACGTGCTGTAACGCAAATGACATCAAACTTTAGTGGCACAGAGAGGTGAAAGATTTGCACGGTAGGTTTGAACCAAGTCTTGTTTAAGGTATCTTGACTCCTCTGCAGTCTGTCTGCTTTCAGAACATATTTTGTCAAATAAAACAGATCAGATTCAAAAAAATTTTGAAGACTTTTCACAGGCTTTTGCATTCGTTAAGGTCCAAACGGCTTTGCAGTGCATGCAGTATCTGATTACACTATGGTTAAATATTTGCATTTATTAACCCAGTGCGTACAGGACATGGTTAAATTTCCAAACTAATAAAATAACATAAACCCTGTGCTGATGAGGGTCTTGGACCAGCAATTGTGTTCTTCATGCTGCCAAGTACCATACACAGGTGTCAGGACTCCTGTGAACGGAGTCAGATTCCTGTTGATAACCTGACATTTTTGCTGTGTCATGCTGATGCGTGAGCTTCAGTTGCTACAGTCAGGAGCACACGGAAGACATGGACACAGACGCAGAAACTGGAGGCGCAGGAAAAGAAACTTGCTGAAAATGCAGTTGTGGTTATGTAAAAAAGATCGTGTGATACCTGTTTGTGAGTTATGTGATGTTACGTGATATGATGAGTATAGGAAAGGAAACACCACAGGGTATAAGAAATTGGTTTCAAATTTCAAACAATCTAGCGTTACCATTAATTTTCTGTGTTGGACTTAGAGTCTAAACTATATTCCATCATTGAAACAAACACAGTAAACACAATATTACATTTACATTTATTACATTTGTGTCACAAGTATGATTTCAAACTTAAAAGAAACACATATAGATGCCTTCACACACAAACACACACATACACACAAACAAATATCAAATATCTTGCACCTACCAGTGGAATCTTGACCCCGTCCTCTCTTTAGTCCTTTCAGGTACTGGATCATAGAAATCGGTCCGTGCAGGAGAAACAATAAAACACACACACATACACACACACACACACACACAGGTCAGGTGGGAGGAGCAGATAAGTTTCTAGTGCTAGCTTCTATTTCCGAGCCAAACTTTAGCCACATATATGAAATATTTGAATATGGGGTGGAGCTGACAGAGCTCATATAATCCGGGACAACGATAAAAATTATATTTTATACATGTACATACATATTTTGTCTTAATCCATAAAGGTGCAGTACTTACATAGTGACCTTTCTAAGTCTATGTGCCAACAGACAAACATTTCTTGTTCATATAGCAACTGTATAGTACCCATTTAGAATGAGCGTTGAACGAACGTTATTTTTGTCGCGCCATATTTGAAGTTTAAGCTTCTGTTGAAGGTAGATGAAGCTTGTCGCCATATTTTATGACGTCATCACCCTAAAAAACAAAAAAAATGCATGTGTCTCTCTCCCTGTGCCACTCCTATGAGTAGAAATAAGTGAGGGCAACTGGGAGCTACACACAGCATAGCATAGCCTCTCCTACAGCGTTAGAATCTTAACGACTGTCTATGCTCATGTAAACACAGGTTTGGCAACATTTCTGTGTGACGTAAGCTTCGAGTGTAACGACAGACACCACATAAATATCGGAACCCAGGTAGAAGTAATATACAAGTGTTTCCAGTACTTACTGATACTACTATTATTTAAATGTGGAAAAACTTTCCCAGATTAATGACTCTATTGGCAGTACAAGCAGCCCTCAAACTTCAGATCAGATAAATCAGCTTGGTTTAAGCAAGCCAAGCAAGAGCGAGAGTTTTAAACCTTTTGGCTTCTCATGCTGCAATGAGGTGTGGAACTATGTGTGTGTGCATGTACAATGCACATCCATTTCACCCTGTATCTTGATTTTCCGGAAAAGACAGAGACTGACATATGCCGACTGATAGAAGCCAAAGCAGTCTGTCATTAAGAGCGCAGGGCCCCATCAAAAAAAGACAGACCTGCTCTAATAACCAGCTTTCCACTGCGCTGTCTCCTTCATTCCCTCTGCATCTCTCTCTGGTTATCTAGTCTATTTTTCGCCATCTTAATCCTTTTATAGCTCTTATTTCACTCCAGTTTCTTCAACAGGGCCTATTAAAGTGAAAGAGAAATGAGAGTTGTAGAAGCTTATGTCGTATTCCACAAAAGTTTTTTTAAGAATATTTTTCTTCTGAATTCATAAAGGCATACATCTGGAGGCATACATCTGTTCATAGTGTGAACTTAAATCCACCTAATTACAGTTATGCAATTGTATTTTCGTTATGTGTTAACAGACAATCAATATTCATACTCGGCTCGGCCGGTACTCATTTTAACTCAAACCATGATCTTTTCCTAAACTTAACCACACTGCTACAGTTTCACAGTGTTGGAGTACGCAATGTTGGTTATTGCACATAGCAATATACGAAATTCTTCTGTCTTAGGTGAAAGCAAACAATATTAAAGAACTGTATAAATAGTAATAAATAGTATATTTAAATAGTCGTCATGCAACGACATCAACTTAACATCGCTGACAGACCTGCAGAGAACAATGAAGGACATCATTAACTTTCATTGTGATCACTGCATTAACTTCTTCTTCTTCCCTTCTTTACATAACCATAACCATACATAACTGACACTATGCATTGTTTGCCTCCACTCACAGTGCCAGGTGACTAATACAATAAAACATAATAAACACATAAAAAAAAGACTAAACAGGCATTTGTTTTTCAGGTTCTCCCACAAAGATGCCAACGCATCACATGTGCCACACAACAGGAAGTGCCAAAATCTGCAAATGTCCACATGACAGACTTCACTGCCACCGGGGTTCTCTCAGCACAAACAGTCTTAGACAAATGCTGTTTCTCAATGATCTTTATTTGTCAGGGTAACACGCCACAAACTTCACCCACACAATACAGCCGTTCGCAGGCCTCTTCAACGTCTCGCTGCCGTCTGCTGTGTGTGCGTCTCTTCCAGTCATACTCTGCTCTCCTGGCCGGTCCAGCACGCTACTGATAAAGGTGTGAGTGATTAGTTAACAATGTGCAGGTGTGCTAATCATCTCCCCTTGCGCTGCTCTCCTGAGCCCTCTCCACATCTCTCTCTCATGCATCTGATGCACCGCGCCCCCTCCACAGTCCACTTGACCACTTTACCTTTACTTTACTACGTATTTGAAACGTGGACGCTGAAGGCTCTGCTTCTGAAATACCTCCAGTGGAATCTCAATGGAAGGCCTATTTCTCCTTCTGTCTGCACTTAACCTAACCTAACCTCTGCTCACAGTTGCTGTCTTTTATAGTCTGGCTATGTTGTCTCAACATTCAATTATTTGGACTTTCCCAGACACTGAACCAGAGGTTAGACTTTTGTGCAACACAGACACATGATGACCTTGAGGAAAGTATTTTCTAAACTTTGCCCAGAGAGCTTGCAAAATGGCTGCAGCTGGAAAACCTGTTAGCATTAGTCTGTCTATACTGTGATATTTGAGGCAGTAATTTGTGGTTCCGTTGGACTGTCTTGTTTAAGATGGAATATCTTGTTTTTTTCAGGCAATGAAATCATGTTTACACCAAGGATGATGCATATTTGGGTGCTATATGTTCATGCTTTCTGTAGGCTTACATATAAAAGCTCCATTAATGCAGAAATGTAAGAATCTTCTCCTGCATCAACCTCAAGTTCTCCTCTGTCTGGTTGTTTAGGGTCACTGAGCTGGACTGAAGATGGTCAGACAGTGATGCAGAAACATATTTGGCACAGTGCTGTGTCAACAGGGGCTGAAAAGAAGGGAAAATATGCAGCAAAACTGGGTTGGTCAATAAAAAGGCAAAGACATGGCAAGGAAAATGAGGAAAACATGGCAATTAGAATGTGGTTCAATTGTTTGCTTCACATAAAAGCCTCCAATACTGTCAAGTATGTATTGCAGGGCCTGCTTAAAATCACATCTGTCTCAAACAATGAGGACGTCAAGCCTTGCCACACCACAGCGCACGACTGCCAAACTACATCTTGAGGCCTGAAATAATTGTCCGTGTTTTTGCTTGATTTTTCTGCTTACTGTTTTTAAGATGAAATAGAAGAAGTCAGATTTACTGTCAGTGCTTTCAGAAAGACAATAGAAAACATGTGGACTGCTGAAAAATCTGAAAGTTTGTCGTCCTGTTTTTGATCATGTGCAGCGCTCTCCCTTTTGCATAATAAATAACTTCCAAAATGTGCCCAGAAGTGTCTCCGATTACTCATTTTCATGCATATGAAACGAATTATTAACAAAGTTCCCCCTTAAGCCAGTGTGTATAATTTTTAAAACAGTCGGGGATGAGATCTGTCATTCCACTAAATTTTCTTAGTATTTAATTAGCGGCGTTGATGATGTCATGCATGATGGATGGACAAAACTGATCCATATTCTTCCCTGCAGTTTCACTGGCGCCAATAAACTAGTTTGATTTTCCGTTTCAATCAGAGGGACAAATTAAGATTTAAAAATAAAAAAAAATTAAGGACAATGAAAATCCCCTCTGCGCTGAAATGTCAGCTGTAATTACCGCATTATTAAAGTGTGATAGTCATTTTTGGTGTAATTATACCCACACCCTTTCCCCTTCTGACAGTTGGGAAATACATTCCAGGCATCTTTGCTCCAAGCGTTTACTACAGCGTGAACTGCTGTCACAGTACTCTTTATCTGACAGCTTAATCTGACAATGTCAGTCAAAGTGAGGAGAAAACAAGAACCCGAGGGCTTACAGGTGCTTTATTGAGTTACAGCTTAGTCCGACACGCGGACAGCTGCAAGCGTACAAACACGTACATACAAATGTTGTGACAGGATGCAGGCAAATGGTATTCAGACACAATTTTAAATGTCTTGCATTTGGCACCGTTCGGCATGTATATAAGTTTAAATGCATCCAGAAAAAAAGCTCTAAAGCTCTGTTTAGCGACTGGGCGGCAATAAATGAAACAATGAATCTTATAAAATAAGCTGCTAAGAGTTTTAAAAAATGTGTGTTTTAAAATCTGCATTGGAGTCCAGTATACAGATGTAATGGGAAAGGAAGTGTCATAGTTTGGGTGCAGCGTTGGAGAAAGCCCTGGCACCCATTGTGGTGAAGCTGAAGGCTGGTGGTGCCAGTAGACCTGTTGATGAGGACCGTAGGGAACAAAGGCGGAGTATAAGACTCAAGGAGGTCCTCGAGTTAAGCAGGGATTACAGGGAGACAGTGTAGCAGAGGAGTAGACTTTGTACGTGAAATAATCCGTGCCGCAGAGTTCTGAATGAGATGGTGTTGGTCATATTTAGGGGGTGCTGCAACCCCCCTCAGGACCCCTACTTCCCACGTCCATGCTGAGCAGTAAACAAAGGGGCTGTGATCAACGACTGGAGTCCTGCTGTCAGGACATGACTCCAGTCTGTTAGCATTCTTCTGGCAAAAAAAATCTGCGGGTTGTAAGAAGAGCCGAGAAGACAAGGGTGGGTAGCAGTGGAATGAAGCATGTGTTTATAGTTTTTTGGCTCTGGCTTTTTGGACCGTATGTGTCTGTTTTTAATCCTTTGCATATTTTAATAACTTTGTAGTGCAAAAGTTCTGTCAAGACGTAGCAGAACAGAAGAAGAAAAATAGGATTTTAGATCCACTATGTATTCATAGTCTATGTAGTGTATGTCAAAGCAGCAGAGAAAACTGGAGGACTGAAGGGAGGGTCCACTTCTCTGGCCCAAATCGAGGCTTATAACCTCACTATCCTCTGCTGGGACCTCATTTATAAAAGCCTCTGTGTGGTTTCTGTCCTTTTGCCCTAAGCCAAGCCAGAGTTGTGATTCATGAAAAGCCCAAGTGTTTCATTTCAAAAGGAGATACGTAATAAAATAGTAACCCTGCACGCTCTAAGACTCTTTATTGCTGTACAGATCCTCGCTGGACATCAAGGAAGAAATATAAAAAAAGTGAGATAGTAGTCTGAGTGAGTGATGTGCTGATAGCACTTGATCATCATCAAGAACAACAGAAACACCTGGGCAAAAACAAAACAAAGCACAGGAAAGAAAACCTCAAAAACCACAGAAACGTGGAGAATAATAGAGGTTACTCAAGAGGAGGAAAATACAAGCATGGAAAATGTTAATAATATGGAATAATACAGTCAAAATAACATTATTACAGCAGTGAAAATAATATCAAAAGTCCTGGTACAAAAACTGTTTTGGTCTCTATAGCTAATTTCTGTGTTCGTGACAACTGTACTGAGGCTGAATATTTAGAGAACTCACCTGTGGGTGCTGTTACAGGTGTCTGGTTTCAGTATCTAGGCTTCATTCAGCACGCCTCAGCTCCACCCATGCTCCACCTCTTTGCCCATTTTTGGATTAGCCGGGAGCTGGCGGTGGTAGGACTGCCACCATGGTGACGACCAGAGCCACCACACTGAGCTTCACAACGGCTCTTCATGAATCTGTGGGTGACGTCACAGACGTCCATGATTTATATACTCTGTGGAGGCGACACAAATAACATTCCAGCCGGATTTATGCCATTTCCCTGACCTGCAGTTGGTGGTGTTTGCAGTAGGCAATGTATGAATTCACTTTTTTTGAGCAATCTGTCAAGATTGACATTTCTGTAGAGAAATATGACCCTTTCTGTTCCTATAAACTGCAAAGACATGACGTGACCAGCACCATAACATAAAATACGGATAGGTGTGCATGTAAGCAGGCAACTCTTTAAGGTAAAATAGGTTAAAAAAAAAACATAGTACTGACTTTTGTTTGTGTTTTATGTTGCTGCATGGAAGTGAAGGAACTGTTTGTCTCTTTCTGACACACACACACACACACACTTTTAGAGACTTTGACAGACAGGCACATCCACACTGACTTAGCGCTCTGGCCTGTAGCTCATTGCGGCTTGGCTTGATTTACAGTCGCTCCTCACGTCCCCTTCAGGCTTTTCATTACCTTCCCTAGTGATGAATTGCCCGCAGACACAATAGGCACCCGCTGTCCTCTGACTTCTTTCACTTGCCAAAGTGATGGCACTGTTCAAGGCCAAGAAAACTGGAACTTTTGAGAATGCGAAGTTCAGTAGTCCATATATGGAAGTTTTTTGACCAAACAAGTAACACAATTTTTTCTCTCCCTCTGATGCTGCGACCAGAAATCTATCAAAACACACTGCAAAGTGTCCCCGTACAGCTGCTTTGTCTTAGTTTTTCATAATAAAAACCAGTGCTGATTTCATTTACCGTAAGGAATGCCCTCAAAATAAAGCAATACATCAAGAGAGTGAACTCGACCCTCTGAGAGGTCAGATGAATTTCGCCACAAACCTTTCCGTTTGTGATCCGTCAGTTTAAACTTGACCTCGCACGACATCCAGCTGCTCACGTTTTCTATTAGGGAATCTTGTTTTTTTTTTCTTTTCCTGAACTCAAGAGCCTCTTTCCTATCTAATCTCTTAATGGCTAGCCGAAAAGCATTCCTCAACATTAGCACGTCATAAAACCAAAAACGGCTTTACGCGTGTAAAACTGTGGCTCCCTTTGTGCTTAGTGGCGTTAGCACTGAAGTCTATATATGAAGAGTTTTACTCCAAATGATGCTTCTAATTACAGCAATCATGTTCTGATTTAGCTTTGGAATGGCTGATGTCTTATTCTGGAGTACATAGCTACTTTTAATATGTACATTTGGAACATGACTGTCCTAATACAGTGGCTGAAACAACTTACTTTGTATATTTGCGGCAACCAGTGATTTTGTGGTATGCTGCCCTCGGAGGCAAAAAGAAAGGGAAGGAGGATAGAGAAAGAGGGGGCGACAAAATGTTTGGATGTAAGGAGATCTGTCTGGAATGCCGTGTGAGAGAATGCATGACCGAAAACCGCAGAGTCAAACTCTGCCCTGTGCCTCGCCTGGCCCGCACCCAAAAAACATGAGCTTAGGAGACAGAGACCCAGACAGTGGTAGGAGATAGTGGTGCATGCCCCACAAAAATGTGGCTTAACCCTTGGCAGAAACAAACACGATTCTCGCCCACAAGGAAACATCTAGAGACGCCCATCCAGGAGGATTTGCGGTGTAATTTTATCTGATAGAGAATAATTAAGCCCAGTGGAATATGAGCCCCTAAAAAATACAACACTGTGAATATACCTGTGGGAAGAACTCCAACATACTTGAGAAACAACAACAGCAACATAAAAACAACATCTGTAAATATCCAGATTAATACCATCTGTTTATGTTGTCCATTTCAATTTTAATAAACCTTTCTTTCTGACTTCAGTCTTTCTGAATGTCGTCTTCAATTAAAGGCTAAACTTATTCCATAGTTTGATGGGTGTGGTGAAGATTTTGTGCCACATGGTGTGAATTAAAACTGATGGAAATGACTTTCAACACTTCTAGCCACTATATTTGAGGACATTTTACATGAAATAAATAATGGCTGAGTTCACCCAAATGAAAAAATGAAAATGTTTACTTAACCTCGAGTCTTGAAATAAGTTTTGTTTTTATTTTATTATCGTCTGAGATTTCTGCCTCCACCCCAATACAACAGTGGGGAATAGAATTTTGTTGTTGGCGCTAACTGCTTAAAAAAATTACATTTAAACTCTGAACAGCAACAAAATAACTTCATGTCAACAGTTTTCATTGAAATTTTTCTTGGAACTTTCCCAACAAGTCATCCGATCTTAACCATCTTGCATCAGCAGAATAAATGTGTTTATAATTATCATCAAATCACACAAGACAGTCACAAACATTCATGAGTTATTTCTGGTCTGCCACATCTGTGGATCACGGTTGGTCACGTACAGGACAAAGGTTAGGGAAAGATTGTGATCAACATTGACGATTGGTAGAACACAAGACCTTTGTCAGTGTGTTCCATGGTTAAAGGTTAGTTAGGTTAAAGCACAAGAACAGCTTGGTTAGGGATGGGGAAAGATCATGGTCAGCATCAACAATCATCAACACAGTCTGGAAGTTCATTGTCAGTGCGTTCCAATGCTTTTATGAATCACTGGTGCAAAAGTAAAACCATTTTTTGATCTTACACCTCTATGGTTAAGGGTTGGTTAGATTAAGTCACAAAAACAGCTTGGTTAGGGTTAGGGAAAGATCATGGTTTGGGTTGAAATGAGCACTTGGTTAAGGTTGGATAATATGGTCACAGTTAAAAGAAAACCAGTGTTGGGTTACGGTTAGGGTTAGGGTCTCTCAGTAGGGAATGGGAAGCAAACATTAGTCCAACATTTTGATGGCCATCCAACCACCTTAACCATCGCCCTCTGTGGACCTTCCTCCTTTGCTCCCATCGTGCTTCCTATGATGCAATGATGTGATGTAAATTTTGCCATCTGTCTCTGTCCGCAGAGACCTTCTTACATGGGTGATTTTGGATGGCACTGACAAATTACGTCATTTAGATGGGATGATTTTTTGGGAGTTTTGGGAACTTTTTCTTTACTTGAATTGGTAAGAAATGATTGATGATTGATGAAATGATGACAAAACTATCTGTATGGTTAGATACCATTAGAAGTACATGAGAAAATGTGTTTAAGTTAAATAAAATGTCTAGTGAGTCCAGTTGCACCCACTATGGGTTTTGCCTCTAATGTCCTGGAGCTCCTTTTCTCTGGGAGGATGTTTGACAGGAAATGGAACTGGCCGGAATCCCTTGCGGGGTTTCAGGCAGCCATTTCCTGTACCAACCCCATGCCAAGCTGTGCCAGCTTACAGCTCGGCCCAGACCACCGTGAGAAAAACAGCCTTCAACATCCTCTGGGAAAAAAGGACTGGGCCTTGCCTTCCCTTGCTGCGGTCCCAAAAAACTCACATGTACGTAAGCAGGGTGGATGCAACCCGTAGGGTGTCGATACAAGTAATGTATTGAGGTCAGAAGGTGTAAAAAGTTCCAGAAGGAAGTAGTACAGAGAGATTAAAGATGTGCAAAACAGTAAGAGGATAGGGGATGAAGAGTTGAGGTGGGAGGCAAATGGTTTTGATGTCCTGCGACTTTTAATTAACATTTGTTGAAAGACAGAAGTGAATCTGTCAGAGAGGAGCGGGTGCTAGAAATAGAAATCTGTCCGGCCAGACATCCAAGAACTGATAAAAAGGGGGAAGAAGCAGAAAGATGATAGCGTGGAGGCGAGGGGAAACAGATGGAGGATCACAGGGGAAAAGAGCCGATTGGAAAACAGAGCGGTGGAGGAGTAGAGCGGGAGCACGGGAGGAAGAAGGGAGGTTTGGCAGTGAGGGTTTCCCTGATGAAGCAAAGCTGACTGTGCGAACCTACAGCGCTCTCATGACAGGCCTCACCGCATCAACCCGTTGACATTATTATTCAGCCGTCCAAGGCTCGGGCCCACACACACACTCCTGACCTGCTGCACTGTACTGCACCACCAGCATGTGTGCGTGTGTGTGTGTGATGTCCGATTTAAAAGGCATGCACACGGCGGATCACATGCACGAAATGCTTATTCACGCTCCTGCAATCAGGTATACACACCAACCCATCACACACAGTCTGCTGCTGTGTTCTTTGGCTGCCGGCTCGGCTTCTTTTGGACTGAAGTCACACCAGCAGCAACCAAGTGATTCAGACGTAAATTTCGAGCATGTGTGTGTGCGTACACGCATGCAGGGCTTGCTTGTTTTACCTTAAGCTTGGCATCATGCTGCAAAAGGAAACATGTTGCTATTATCTTGGTTGCCAGGTGTGCAGCCCTCCCATCCGCTCAATCCTCTTTTCCAAATTGCCACCCTCAGTGTTTTACGTTCTGTCAAATTGAGCTGAAAATGTAGCGAATGCAGATTTCTTTTACAGCAGCATGAAGCCAAAAGCAGCCCTCACTCAATAGATCCTCCTCCGTCTTGTCACATCACATTATTTCACCCTAAAAGATGCTCGTACACACCCACAAATATTCCCTGCCATCTCTTTGCACGCCCTCTCCAGCACACTGTGATAAATGTCTTGACGTATTGACACTGAAGTGGAAACTTTACTAGAAAAAATATCTTTCATCACCAGTACAAACTCCCAGATGTTTGTGTTTATCATAAATAAAACTCAGAATCTGCTCACTCAGTATCGTCTGTGTCATAAAAGGTTTATAGCTTTATATTTTAGTTTCACGGCTTCAGTGACAGAAAAGGAAGTGGTCTGTATGTTTGGAACCCTGTCTCCTACAAAATGCATGATCATTTGCTTTGCCAAATACAAGTTTTAGAGGGTTTTTCTAACTTGATTACTGTATGCTCTTGGGAAATTATTTTCTGACGTGCTTTGGGCATCGTGTTTTTTATCCTGTGCGTTGTTCTTCCTTGTCAAAATAGGACCGTGGGTATAAGCCTGCAACTGGCTGACTTATTTCAGTTGGCATTCTCCTCTCTTCTGCATGTTTTCAAAGCCCCCATCGCGACTTGAAACAACAATAACAACCTTTGAGCTAGCTAGCTAGCTAACCACACGCTTTACATGGCAAATTTCCCTCACATAAACAAGCTTGCATCTTTTGCTCTTTTACTGGCAGAGTTCGCTTCCCCACATGTAAATGTTCCACCAAACCAAGCACCTCTCCCCTAACCTTGACACTATTTTGCAAGAGCACTGTCACTGCATCGTGGCCAAGACCCCTGATTTGTTAAAAAGATTTGTTGTTTTCCTCGAGCCTCGTATATTCAGTGGTACACCTGAGGCGTAAAACTGGTGGAATTCCCCTTTAATCAGGTTTTAGAAAAAAAAAAAGATCTCGACAGTGAATCATCTGCAGATACTTTTAATACAAACATGTTGAAACATTCAGGTGTCATTATGTTTACCTGTGAAAGCATTTGTGGATGCAAGTGTTGAAGACAGCGTAGGTGTTTATATGCACTATATGTGAGGTCTCGCTTGGTTTATTGTGCACCTACAGAACTGTAATGTTTCGTTTTTTTTCTGCAGGTTTAATGAGTAAAATTCCATGTGTATGTACCGAATCATTCGGCAAAAGTGTGTGTGTGTGTGTGTGTGTGCGTCTATTTAAGTTTCTTGTGTTGTGTCTGGATTTGTTCGCACTCCCCGATATGAGTGTGCTGTGTGTTTTTATTCCGGATTTTAGAGGCCAGGCTTGAACTCTAAAACAGTCTGTAGCTGCACCGCAGGTAGCCGGCAACATACATCACCTGACGAGCCATGTGAACAGTCAGCCCCCCTTGGTAAACACTGCAGACACACACAGACACACACACACACTCACATAGGGATCACTCATCAGTCATGTTATCAAAAGACAAGACGGCCAGTGGGGAAGTTTTGTTTAAAGTCTGTGGGGGTTTTGGCCTGTTTTTCCACCTCGTGTTATTATGGATGAAAAGTGCATGTGTGTGATGACGTG
This sequence comes from Miichthys miiuy, assembly GCA_036365135.1. Classification (NCBI taxonomy): domain Eukaryota; kingdom Metazoa; phylum Chordata; class Actinopteri; family Sciaenidae; genus Miichthys; species Miichthys miiuy. The sequence goes on from CM071623.1 coordinate 11,263,166, forward strand.
TGTGTGCTTGAACCTTGACCCCTTTCTGTCTTTGTGGGAGAACTGAGACTCAGACTGTCAGGTTGGAGGGCTGATAGAAAGATGGAGGGAGGAAGAGAGGCTGATTTTCCCTGGATTGCTAGTTAGCTGATACTTTTTTGGACTCCTTTATGCAAAAAAGTAATTAATACATTAGATTTAATAAGCTAATAAGCTAATCTAAAATTTGAATTAGCTTTACCTGACTTTACATTAAGTGTCCTGTGCATGTGCTGTTCATGAAACTGAGAGAAAATAAAGTTTGTCCTTGGTTGCCATGGGCGTCAGAGGTGGAATGTTAAGCGGCTGTATTCCCCACAGCCTGGAACACACATGCACACACACACACACATATGCACAATCCCATTAAGATGGCATGTGTGGTGTGAGGAAACAGAGGTGAAGGTCTCACAGCGCCTCTATCCCCTTTGGGTTTTTCCTGTAAAGTACACACGGTATCTTGAACAGTCCATCAGTCTGCAGCCACCTACATCGCTGCTCCGACATCCTTCGAGACTCACATCAGTCAGAGACACATGCGTGCTGCACAGATGTCTCAGATCTTGTTGAGACAGAAGTGAAATTGGGTAAGTGCAGATCTAAGTCTTTGTTTGACGGAAAAAAACTTGCAAAAAAAGGGGGAAGAAAAATTTGATTTGTCTCAAGACAGCGAGATTTTTTAAGCTGATAATGTATTAAATGACTCAGCACACACGCACACACACATGCACACACACACGCACACACACTATGAAGTCATTTCTGATTTGTGTAAAGAAAACAAATCTCTGCAGATCAGTGTGTGAAGCTGAACAATAGGAAGGGCCAAGGGTTAATGAATGTGCTCACAAAGTGACGAAGATGACGGTCATTTCCTTGCCCGCTTCCTGTCTGCAGGCACTAATGGGAGTTAACACACCCTCACACACACACACACACATGCACATAAACACATAGGAGGGCACATAGGCTGAAAACACACACCGCTGATACAAAGCGATGCTTGCCTTTGCCTTCATGGAGGAAGAACCGTGACGGAATAACAGAGGAACAATCAGCGAGCTCTGCCCTGAGACTGCTGCCCATCCCAGGGCGACAGAGCCAGTGAGGCCTTAGGTGGAGGTCTGGAGGGTGTGGGGCGAGGAAGCGGAAAGCTTGGAAGGGAGGGTCCGGCCCGGCTCGCTGAAGGATCCTTTTTGCTGCAGCCAGGGAGATCCTTCTGCGGTCACACACACATATGGAAACACACATACTGTACACATTGCGCTTCTCCCCCGGTGACAGGAGCAGCTTCCTCTTTCACACACACACCGGGCCAATATCAATACGCCCACATTGTGTTTGATCTGCGTTAGGTCCACAAGCACAGCCATGGCGGCTAGAACTCTTCCATCTTTAAGGGAAGAAACCCTCAATTTGTTACTGGATGTCACGCCCTATGAAGAAGAACTCCCTGAGCTCCAGCGCTGATTTGCTTTGTTTCTCCTTCAACTTTTAAATTTAAAGGAATATATATCCTGACATGAATAATTTAGGCAAATCAAAAGCACTTGGAAAAGTCAGTCTTTGAGTCACAGAATTTAGTATAAGCAGTATAAACATAACATGCCATTCAACATTAGTGTTTTTGAATGAATTAACGTGGCTCATGCATGAGACATGAGGACATTATAGCATTTAAAACGACCATTCATCCATTAAAACCACCCAGAGTGAAGAATCAAGCTAACGTTTAACCTAATTACATTACACATTACACCTATATGACATTTACAGGCAGGTTCGAGCTCGACTCACAGCGCAGATGACAGTGAAAAATGTAGGTGCTTCCACAGGGTAGTTTCTTAGAAACTTCCCACCATGTGGTTCTGGTTTGGTCTTCTGGGAAGTGGCTGAAAAATGTGCCGTGCGTGGTGCTCACTGGCCCTGACTGCTGGACTGTCCTGAAATGCCAGAAGAATGCCTTCACTGACGATGCTGATGAGTGATGATGATGGTCACGGAGATGTCACTGTTTAGTGGTTACTAATTGGTCACGGGATTTGGTCATCGGAGCAGAGATGTCAGATGGTGTAATGATTAGTAACAGGTGGAAGCTGGACTGGTTTTCAATACTCACAATGCAGCTCTGTGTAGCGTATATATCAGTATCTGGTCCAACAATGACAAAAACGTTAATTTTTGGGGTATTCTCAGTATTCTTCATGGTACTTTAGTGTTTGTCATTTCCTGGTAAACAATAAAAAGCTGCTGATGACAACTCGTGGCGTATACTAATTTTACATCCGGTGAGACACTTTCTCGCTCATGACACCGCTGGAGCAGAGTGATTCCTGTTGGATACAGTCTATGAGTGATTCTGAAGGTCATCTTCTGCTGTTAGCAGGCAACAGAACTGGGCCCAGCAGCCAGACTGGACCAGGTTTGAGCACAGCCTCTGAGACCAACAGGGAATAACGTTATGCTACTGAGATCACTGACTGTAAGTAAACATATTGACTCAGGCTTGGAATACCAGGAGCCAAACCTGGCAAGTGAACCACCTCGGTAGGCGTTTGTTGTGACTAAAAAACGGAGTGTAAAAGTAACAATTTGTGGTTTTATGTGGGGATGTGAGGGGGCAATAGCCCAGCACAAAAGCTCAGACAATGCCAGGCTAGGTGTTTCTGTCTGTTCCTTTACACCTAGCTATGCTAAGCTAACAGATGCTGGCTGTAGATTCATATTTAATGCTCAGGGTGTGGTATCATTAGAGTGGTATCAGTTTAGCTAAACCGATTCCTGACTGTTGACTATTGCTGCTGAATTTGAACTTTTCCCCACTTAAACAAACTCCTTCAGGTCAAAAAGATCTTCATCTTTCTCTGTGTTGTTTCTTATTTCCTCCTGTCGGTGTGTTTGTGTGACCTGTCCTCTTTCCAGGTCTCTGTGGTGGAGAGGAGGGGTTCATACGGCTCAGGTTCTGTTTCTCACCGTCCTCCTGGATCCATATTCTTCACATATGTTCTCCAGTTTACATGAATCTGTTTGCCGTCAAAATTTGTTCATACTGTGATTTTTTTGTTAGTCTGTTCTGTACATGTCACATCTATTGCATGTCTGTGCGTCATGGGAGAGAGATCCTTCCTCTGTTCCTCTTCCTGAGGTTTCTTCCATTGTGTGTCAAAGTTTTTCCTTTTCTGAATAAAGGCTCTAAGAATAGGGGGTGTCATTTGCTGTACGGATTGTAAAGCCTCCTGAAGCAAATATAAATAAAATTGGCTTAACTTGACAAGGGCCACCCTAGACTTCAGGGATCTTGGCGAATTCTCGCTCAGGGACTGTGATTATCCATCCATAATCTCTGCCTTAAATTTAATAAATAAAGATTTGCTCCTTATCTCTGTCTTGCCATTGTAAACTGAACATTTCAGAGTGTTGGACTGACAAAACGAGCAAGGTGAAAACTATTTTTTGATATTTTCGAGGTTCATTCATCAGAAAAATAATCAGACTAACTGATACTGCCAGTAATTGTTAGTTGCAGTGCTACTAGTTCGTGTTTTGTTATTTTCTATACTCCCAGGAATCCAATCATATTTACAGTACTATATACATACAAACAGAGCTGCGGCAGTCATGAGCCTCTCCCACCGCAGCACCTGTTGTCAATAAACAAAGGATTACCAGGGGTCCCGCTTTGGAACGCCACCACAGCTACTCTCCTTTAAGGAGGCCATGGTGGTCACAAAAACCAGCAGAGTCAGGCGCTACCCCACATCTGTCGAGGAGAGACAAAACGTTTTCCAGATGACATTCAGCCAGCAGGTTCTCCGTCCTCTCATCTCTCTCACTCTTTCTATTAGTCTCGCCACATCAGGGACCAAAAAAAGAGAAGACATCTATCTTTATCTGTCCTCAACTTCTGTCTTTCTTTCTCTCTGTCGGAAAACATCCTGCTCTCATTACCCACGTGCCTTTTCACCATTTCACCCATCCATCATTTCTTCTCACCTTCGTGCGCTTGTCAGTTCTCCTCCTGTGTGTGTGTGTTTTCACCGACATGACCCACATTTTAAATGCACGAGTGTTACATGAAAACACACGAGCCCGAATGGAGCTAGGAAGAGCCAAACACAGCTGCAGCATGTTACAGCAGTTGATTCAGCGCCATAAACTGGCGTGAGACGATATTAAAATGATCCCGTGATCCAACTTAAAGTGAGGAAATTAGATGAGGTTTGCTGATTTATTTCAGTGTGTTCAAACATCTAACAGAACTGAAGCTGGCTTTGAAGATGTGATATGAGCTCCATTTAAATTTTGTTGTTGTTTGTTTGTTCTCTTTGGCTTTAAATGAAGACGATAAGGCTTGTAAGAGCGCAGAAGCAAGTTTCTAGTTTATTTCTTTGATATAGCACTTTACAATACAGTGCTTCACAAAGACATAATCATAGAATTAAAGATAAGATTTGGACAGCTATGGACATGTTAGCTTAGGACTGGAGGTGGAGTGAAGATGGCGAAAACACAAGCCAGCAACCAAGAACAGTCTAAACCGTTTACTGATATCCAGAGGTGATGGTGATGGTGATGGTGTGGTAGGTGGTTGAGCTCATGTAGTGAGGGAATCCAAGAGCAGGTGCAGACCTGGTGTTGGTAGCAAGAGTCCAAAAGCAGGGTTGGAGAAGAGACAGGGCTGGACGTGGCTGGTGAATGATGGTAGGGTCAACGCAGGTGTTTCCAATGATACTAATTAAGGTTCCGTTCCATTTAGTGCAGCAGAGCCTTTCCAGTGAGCCACAGCAGCACCCTGACTCTGTTTGACCTGAATGGAACGGTACATTGATTAGTATCATTGGAAACACCTGTGTTTACCCTGCTATTTCATGTCCAAAATGGCTGCTGTGAAGACGGCCTGTTAAGTCAGTAACGTTAAGCTAGCTGTTGCTGGTAAATGTGATGACTGGCTGCTTGTTAAGCCACTAAACCACGATGTCTCTTGTTCTATTTCTCCACCTGTTAAACACAGAAGATGTGATGTGTGGGTGCAGCAGATTGAGCCAGGTTCTGGGAATATAAAAGTAAGCCAAGGTACAATTCACAATGCCAAAAAAAAAATCTTGTATTATAACATAAATATAAGTGCAAATCTAAAGCCAAATAGAAAAGGTTGCATGTTAAATTGTGTGCAAATCATCATCATGCTTTGGTATTTATCCTCACTTTTAATGATCAGACAGGACCTCTGGTTAATATCTTCATTGAGCTGCAAACTGTCAGAAGATGATGCCTCAGCAAATATTGAGTTTATGTATGATAACACCACCTCTGACATGATAAATGAGAAAAATCTGACTAATCCAAACAAAAGAGTTCAGCCAAGAACTTTCTCCCTCTCTTCTGTTTCCAGGCTGAATTTATAGTTTTAACATCAGCTAGGTTTATTGTTTTCTGGACAAAATGATCCTGCAGGATCCACAGTCTGTGAACTGTTACATATAATGTTTCTGTTTGTAGCTACTTGTCAACCTTCAAAGAAAGTAAGAGATTTGATATTTATTAATTTGTCCATCTCAGTTGTGTGCATTCACATGTTCATTCAGTTATTAGCGGTGTGTTTTGGGGCCCACAAATGAAATCTTGCTCAGGGCCACTAAAAACCGAGGGGCGGCCCTGTGTATCGTCTGCGGTTTTCTCTGGCAGATTGTTTTCATCTAAATCCAAATGGGTTGATGAGATCTCTGGGAGGAGGCCTTTAAAAGCAGCAACCATTTGCAATCGCATTTAATAGGGAGGGAATCTGAGAAAATCTCGCCATGTTGCTCTTTAATGGAGAGCGCTGGGAGAGTTCTCCCGTGGAGATACGATCTGTGAGAACCTCCCTGCGATGTAGACGGCTGGTCGCAGAGATAACCTCTCACACTGACCCCTGCATGATTCTCAGCATCTCCCACAGGCTGAGTTTGAATGTGCAATTTCTGTCAGAGGAATAAGCGACCAAAACAATACATAATACAATTATATCAGGAAACTCTGTAAACCGCCAGAGAGTTGAAGCTGGGCAGCTGAAGGACATCAGAGGGAAAACCAATAAATATATTCTGATAAAATATAATCACTAAATAAGGTAATTAAGTTGTGCTTTTGTACAGTAATCCATGAGGCCAAGCCATAGATGCATGTAGCAGCCCTCAGAATAACTCAAACAGGAATCACTCTGGTCCGGCGGTGTCAGTGGCGAGAAAGCGTTTCACCCAATGCAGGATGACTCATCAAAAATGTTTTATTGTTGGTCAGATACTGGTGTGTAGTTGTGATTAAAAAAAACTCAACACCAAATTAGGCTTCACAGGGACTTTAAGGTCACTTGAAACAATCAAATCTTAAAGTACAGTGCGTAGGTTAAATTTTGAGGTAGACCTACTGTATATAAACTTTTCTATTTATAGACTTTTAAGCTTCTACTTCACCCCACATATTGGACACTAAAAAAATAGTGCATGACCTCAAATTTCAAAAGAACTACTAACAAAGAGAAACCTTCAACATTTAATGAGAGAACATTAAATGTCTTTGGTTGCACTATTTCCAGTATTAAATTACCTCCTGTACATAAAATGAATTTTTCAAGAAAATCAAACAGCACAGTGAGCGTGCTTCTGCATTCATGTGTGTGTTGGTAATTGTTAATGCATACAGACAGACAGGCACGAGCCTCTCATCAGATTCAGCTTGACTCCGTGACTCTCCCCTCCGCCATTGTTACCCTATTTATGTTTCTCTCCAATTAGACATCTGGAGACGATCTGCACTCTGCGTGCGTGTGCATCGTTGTGTGTGTCTTATATTGCTGATGGTGGAGGTTTTTTTCGGCGAGGGCAGCCGGGGCTGAAAAGTGTCGTGCTGGTAACAGAACGACAGAGACAGAGAGAGAGAGAGAGCGCTTTCCGTCTTGTGGTACGGTGATGACTCAGGTTGGTTACTTTGGTCGTGTTTGAAGAGAACGATGAAAGATGGCTAAATGACTTTGATAGTTAGTGGTCAACTGAAGGTGATTTACACTGCTTTTTCCCATAATCCCCTCCTCTTTTTGAGGTATGTGTGTGTGTGTGTGTGTGTGTGCAATTTCCAGTTGACAGTACACTTGCTTAATGACACACATATGAATTCTTTTCTTTTTTTTCCCCCTCGCTGCATTAGTGTGTAGCAAAGTCAGCTGCGGCCCGCCAAACCGGCGTTCTCACAACGTTACATTGGGATTGTGTAAGCACTGCTGCAGCGGCGTGGGCCAAGTGGACGAGGTCAGCGGCCGCAGCTGTTCGCATGTCCTCATCCTGGAAGCAACCATGACCTCACCGCGAAGCGCCAGTTCCGCCTCGCTTCAAGAGCGAACTTTGCACTTTGCAGTTTAACACTCGGCCGTCCTCAGAGATCTGCTGAAATGATGACTCGTGCTGTGCTGGTTTTTTATTCTCCTGCTGGGCGTCTTTCGAATCATGGCATGGCTTGGACACGCTCTTACTGTAATAGCATTTTGAGTAAGTGTCAATGACTTGGAGCACTTGTGCTAGCTTGTTCTGCCAGATGGGTGGTTCCACTCCTCCACACAATGTGAGATCGACTTCAAAATATTATTGAATTCTTCTTCCACCAGTAGCCTGCACTCTGCTCTGAATACAAATCCATTTTTACTGCCTGTATATCATTGAAATGTTAGATATGTCCTCTCCAGTGCATACATGCTCCATCGTTATCTTACATTCCTCTCCTCCCTCTCCTTCCTCCACCCTGGACTCACTGTGACGCTGTCCAGAGGCTGCACTCTGTTTTTCCTCACCTCCCTTGAATGGCTCCTGATGCTCCCCAGCTTCCAAGATCGTGTTCCCGCCCCGCTAATACCCCCCGGACATATGACAGAATTAGCTAAACACACCCGTTTGGATTCCTTCTAGAATAACCACACGAATGCTTGGACATTTTTACATGGTAGATTCTCCCTTGTGTCGCTGAAATTTGATCTGTATTTGGGAAAAGGAAAACATAGATAGGATTGTTTGAGTGCTTTTCCCTCGTGTGGATCAGCTCACTGTCTGCCTGGCTGTCACTCTGTCAACCTTTGACTCTCACTGTTTATTTAGCATCAAGAGGGAATTCCTCTTATGGACTTGGCTTCTCCACATGAAAGAATGTTTTGGACTTGCAGGTCAAAAGTCGATTTAGACGTTTGTCATCTGGTGGCAGAGCTCCTGTTGTATTTACTCAGGCAGTCTTTGCAATTCCAAAGGGGCAAAAACATGATACATGTGTGTGGTGCTGAGGATTGTGGGTCCCCTTTCCTTCAGGCCATGTTGTTTGTGTTGTTCTGTGGCCGGCTGGTGAGCTTGTGTGACTGTAATGATGTCGTGCTGTGGTCACTTGCTGGCTAACGCTGCATGTGAAGAAGAGCGTGCCGGGTCAGCGTCTGTTGGCCTGATTTAGTGGAGCACTTCCTGTTGTTGTGTGTCTGGGTCTCACGGTCAACGACCTTGGGGTCAAAGGTCGACTTCCTGCGAGAGTCCCGTCTGACTGAGTTACAGTAGACTGTGGAGGGTGCGGTTTGGAGACAACACTCTGTGTCTGTCAACACACTCTAAGTGTGCATGCATACATGTCTGACAAAGATTGATGACAGGAAGTCGCCAACTGCCGTTGGCAAACTGTGTCACCACGACCCTGCCTGCTGCACTCTGACACAGTGACACACTGACACAATCCACAAACCCACAAGCATCACACACACACACACACACACACACTGGTCACAGATAAATCATTGTTAGCGGCCCAAAGGAACAGCAAGCTTTTTGGAGAAGTAGGTCAGTGCCCATGGGCAGAGGACAGTCTGCCAGCATTGCATCGCAATTATCAGAAGAGCCAAATCATCTGATTTTTATGAATGCGGGTTAGAGTCAGGAAACTTTTGTGATGAGCTGTCATGGTTTGGGATAGAGAGTCAAAGGCGTCTTACTCAGGGAGAGGCCGGAGACAGAAGAGAGGTGCGAGGTGAGCCGAGCCATCTGTGCTCTTGCACTTATGCCAGTCTTGGCTTCGAGATAGGGTCATGGTCACTGGTCTCAACTGGGATTAGCATGATGTTGGCATTGGTGGTTTTCGAGCAGTTAGGTTATGTGAGTGAAAAGGATGGAAACATGGATGCTTAGGTCCAGGCGGTTGGACCAGACGTGGTCCATGGTCTAGGTGGTTGGGCCAAAAAGCCTGAATGGTAAGGGTAAGAATAATCCCATTGGGAAGACGTTAAGATTGAGGACAGTTAGGGTTAGGCAATAAACCGGAGTAGTTAGGGTAATCTAAGGGTAATGGGATAATCTATGGGGCAGGTGCTAGGGTTCGGGTGTGTTGAAAACAGCCTGTAAAAGGATGTTCAGAAAGGAAGATCACAACACATATTCAAAAATCAAATGGTTTGGTCGGATGGATACCGAGTTCACCTTGAACATTACCAGTAGAGATGGAACCATCTTAGAGCAGCTTACGGTTTATAAATTCTTTCCTTGTTTGATTATGGGGATACAATTTATAGACTGGCTTGCAAAGGAACACCTCAAAAGCAATTAACCATCCTGCTATTTGATTTGCTACAAATGCAACCTTTAAAAACACACCACTGTCTACTGTGTGCCTTGGTCGAATAGGCATCTTTGCACACTCATAACACACACTGGTTTACACTTATTGACAAAACTCTTTTTGGATATTCCCCCTCTGGAAGTCCCGTGGTGTCAGCTGTTACAACTTTCAGATTTATTCTTTGTCATCCTTTGACCGTGTTGTGCTGAGTAACTGAACTCTGAGCAATTCTTTGAATGAAAGCACGACACCGCTTTGTGTCAACACGCACACAATCTCAGGAGGTTCCATTCAGGAGCACAAAAGCACACACACGCACATTGACAGACATGTTTTCACTGTCATCTCGTTACATGCAGTACAAAACAAACATCAGAGCAGCGTGGTGGTTCATGTCAGCGAGACGTTGAACATCAACACAGCAGCAGGACAGCAACTTTGCCAAGAGAAGTGTTATATGAAATCCTGCAAAATCATGTAGCAAGAGATGAAAACTCAACAGCTACTTTGAATGATTTTACAAAGTTAAACTTTTTCAGCATTATATCCTGTATTAGACAGTGACAGCTGGAGAGATGCACAGAAAAGGCAGGGAACAGAGAGAGAGAGAGAGAGAGAAGGCCCAGGCAGGACTCGAATCTGGGCCATTGCCGTGAGATCTTAACCTTGAGCTACTGGGGCATCCCAAACAGGAGTTGCTTTTAAGGTCACAATTCTCAGGATTTCAGTCCTGGTGGTTGCTGGTGATAACAAAAAGTGTGTTTTAATATTATATGTCCAAAACTTCTGTAAAAAATGATCAACCTGCTACGTTTCTTTATAATTTCACCTCTAGATTTGACAAATTATGATGGAAAACTATCAAGTGAACAACATCTATTTGCTCACTTTCCAGTTTCTATATTACAGTTCTGTTACCACAGGATCATTCCCTCATTCTTTAAATGTATGGGACTATTGCTCAGATAGACTCAACTCTGTTCAGATTGTCTGACTGGCGAAATGTCAAACAATGAAGAGGAAACGTTACAAATGGAGTCTCCTTTCTGTTTACAGTGCAGCCAAACAAACTAATAACTTTGTTTGAGCAAGGACGTTGAAGAAATAGACGCCAAATAGAGGGACTGGGCGACTCAATATGCCTGTGAGCATGTGTATTTCTAGAATTTAGCAATGAAAATGATGCCTATAAATTTACACTGAAGGTTTTATGAAGTGCAACAGATTTTAACGAGGAGGTTTTTTTTAGGATAAATACAAGCGAAAAGGACACAAACGTGAGACATTTGCATGCCGAAGGAGCCTAACAGCATAAAAAACACCACAGGCCTGGTGTCAGTGTCTGGTGTACAGCTGAGCTCAACAACACGTTTGGTCTTGGAGGTTAAAAAACACACAACACACACACACACACAGACATGCTGGTGGAAAAGCTTGGAGAATTCGCCACATGCTGTTCAATCCTAGCTATTTAAAACCAGGGGTCATCTATCCATCATCTGTGGAGACTCTGAAGTGATACACTGTGAACCAGAGAGAGCAGCAGGAGTCCCTATCGCTTCAGCTCAGGATCTCCATGGGAGTCAGGTATCATAAAGGATTACAGTATTTGTTAAAATAAAGTCTTTGCCCGTTTTTGACCTGTCTTCTTTCTTTTTTAAGTAAAGTGCACTTACTTTCCTCTCCCCTCTCCCTCGCATCTGCTTTCTTAGTGATCATCTGAATGCTCTGAGGCTGGAATGCGTTTTTGTGACCCATATTCCTCAACAGAAAGTGTACGTAAGGCGAGCGAGGAGGGCAAAGCTGCCGCAAAGCTCTCCTCCACCCTCTTCTTCTCCCTTCACCTTACTCTTTACCTCTATTCATTTGACCTGCAGCAGGAAATCTAATCACACAGGCAGTGTCTCCTCTGTCCACACAGGCAGATTGTTCGGGGTAAGAGGTTAGTCATGGCTGGCACCAGTAAAACATCACAGGACTCAGAGACAGTTTAGGGTGGAAGAGGTGTGGATGTGTGTACACTGGACACTGTGTTTCATTTATCAAAGGGAAGTCAGATGACGGGGGAATTTGGGTGTTAAAATAAGCATTCTGGTGTTTTTCTCTTCTGTTTTTACACCTCGTCATATCTGGTTTTGAGCCATCATTCCCACTGCTTGTGAAACTTATTTTGAAGAGAAAAGACAACCATTATATTTTGCAGGACAACTTCCTAGTTTAACTTTTACATGCACAGAATTATTTATATTCAATGAGCCATTTTAATGGCATCAAGCAGCAACCTTCCACGCTGGGAAATGAAGCCAATGCGGAAGTGCTAAAAACTGTAATTCCTTGAGCGTCGACTTGAGACAGGCTGCAGAAGTGAGCCAACAGTATAAACATGTTTACAGCCTGGTTCACCATGATTTGACTTGATTGACAGGTGCTGTTACACATAGCTTATTTGAGCACCCAGGCGTCATTTGGACCACTTCAGATTAACTGGGAGGTGGAAGAAGCAGTACATCCAACATGGCGGCAGCCAGCGCCGCATATTTTAGGCTTCAAGACGGCGAAATGGCGGTCGTGCTGCTGCATTATAAAGGACAGAGTCTGATTTTACAACTCACCTGGCGCTGCTCTCCTGAACCATCCCCAAATCTCTCTCTCTCTCTCTCTCTCTGTCTGTCTCTCTCTCTAGCAGCTGATTGCCAACTCAGCCCCTCTCCACAGCTTTTCCTGAGCTTTTGAAATCCTGGATGATTCACCTCGTTCTGCCTCGTGACCTAAAGATGTAAGCAAAATTTTGAAAAGGGAGTGCAGAGACTTCTTTTTAAGTTTTCTAAATGAAAGACTCTGGGAGGGCCTGTTAAACTAAGGACTAAAAGTCAGGATATCAACATCTGCCGCTTTGATTTGTCCATTCTTTTTAAAATCTGACTCAGCTTTATGGAAGTGAAGTGCTGAATTGCATTAGACACAGTAAAGTCTGAAAGTTCTTATCCTGCATCCCTATGTTAATTCTTCTGTTATTTATTAGTGTTAAGTATTTATATCTCAAAGTCTACCTATAAATATATTTTCAGGATTTCTGGTGACTGATCCTGCACAAAATGTGAAATCTGAGCCCTGCGATGAGCCCCACTGTGACCCTGATGATGACATTATAACACTTTGTTAAGGTTAGAGAATGACCGTGGTCACAGATTTCTAGAGTCCTACATCTTAATGAGAGTGCAACACTAAACTGCTGGTTAAGATCATGTTGCTAAACTTGAGGTTTATTTACGGCTGAGATCGGATTCCTCTGAATTATTGGTTATTATAGCCAAACTACTAAAAACACCAACAAGTGTTTCCTTGCTCGAGGTAAATGATGAAAGATAACCGACATCAGTCATGACTTCATTCAGCAGCACAGTTCTCATGAGCTCACACATGTTCATTGCAGGTCTTTATCTTGTCTTGTGTATGTTTTTGTCATGTGTGTGTTTTTAGTCTCTGTCCTCCTCCTCCCCATTCAGGCCCTGACAGAGATTCCTCCCAGTCTGTCAGCAAAGCCCCATTAATTGTTACAAGTTACGACTCCCTCACACACGCACACACACACACATATAAAAACTCCTCTGTCAGCACCTTTGATTAAAGCTTACATGTTTGGGAGGCTGATATAGATTTTAAATTCTTAGAAGTACATCCAACCCACACATGAACTTCAATGGATTTTTCCTAATAAACAAGCCACAGAGTGAATGGGAATCATTGTTACATCCTGGTTAAAATGATGTCAGTTAACCACTAAAATGACTGTGGTCGGTTCCGTTTATATTGCTGAGAACACATTACAAACTCAGAGCAAACCTGAGAAACATTTATTGAAGCCGACGCTCTGTCCTTAAGAGTTCAGTTTCAGTACATGTAAGCGAGGGGGTTTAACTGTCAGAGCCTCGGCCCTTCAAATCTTCAACTCTGTTAAGATAAGATTGCACAGTAAAAATAAATAATTGCACAGCGTAGTAAATTTGATTTGCACAGGAAAAATGTTGATGATTATGTTTAATCTACATGTCTCTTCTATGTTTATGTTCAATCTGATCTGTCCAGCTGGTTCTGACAGAGGCAAAGTGTTGAGGTCAGTTCATATAGTGGGAAAGGATGCAGCCAAAAACTTTAAACCTCCTCTATAGAGGAGTCTGTATTCAGTATATTTTACTTAAATATAAAATATACGAAACTTGCTCACTCGTGGGTTATCACATTTGGCGTATAGTTGCTACAACCTTTGCAAGCTATGCCATCATCGTTCTGCAAATGCATCTTCCCCGGATGCCAGAATTTGCAAAACAGCTCAACCACTTTGTTTAAATTCCCCCAAAATGATGCTGAAGAATAATTGAATTGACTTTGTGAAGGGCCATGTTGACAGAGAGCTGGGGATCACAACGCGCTGCTGCACTTGAGTAAAAGTGCTTGGTTACATTCCAACACTGGGTAAGTTAGATGTTTGCGTTGAGTGATGGAAACTAGAGGGAAAGTTACAGGAGAGGAAGACAGGAAAAAGAAAAAGATACGCACACATGTGTGACCTCTTTTCATTGGCTCTGCTCTCTGCCTCTAATCTGTTCTCCAGACGTGACGGACAGACAAAGGAGAAGACAAAAACAGAGAGCTGCAGAAAAGGGGAAGTTAAACTCGAGGGTGATAGAGCCCCCTGACTGAAATTTAAGCTCAGCTGATGACATTTCTGAAAAGATATGTGCACGTCATGATATTGTTTGATTACTGGGAGTCGTGTTAGTGTGTGAGAGCATAAATACATAATAAAAGCCTGAGGGACACAAAGAAGAACTGGGCACAGAACAACAGAAATATTTTCTGGCCACATTTTTTGCTGGCTCTTGTACAATGAACTCATGAATGTGTTTATAGAATTAGTATTTAATAATATTCAAGGGTCAGTTCCACATATTTCCCCCCCCAAAAAAACAAAACACCAAAGAAAAGTTGCAGTTCCTCAAACGTCCACTTGAGGCTGAATCCAGAGGTGAGCGAGTTTCCATAAGCCTCCATGTTAAAGTGTCCAACTTCACAGCAGAAGTTACAAAAAACAGTTTCCCCATTCATGACAACTGTACTGAGGGTGAATTTTTTTTATATAAATCACCTCTTCAAACTATATTCAGAATTAAAATTATGCATAATTAAGAGTGAGTCTGCTTTGATTGACAGCTGGATGACGTTCCATCTCCCCTCATCTCCACTCACAGTCCACGTCTTTGCCAAATTTTGGATTAGCTTGCAGAGGCACGACTGACAAAATGGCGAACACATAAGGCGGCTGTGAGCAACCTTTCCACTTACATGTGGCCTCCCTGGCCTTCTCCTAGAACACATGAATATGCACAAAAATGTACTGCACATATGAACAGACATATACACCCAGACGTACAGTTTATATACCGTGGCCATGGCTGGCACCAGATGATGTTTTTGTGTGTGTGTGTGTGGGAAACACTAGACTAATCCTGTGGGACGGGCTGTCTGTCCCTATGCCTAACACAAGTGATGTCAGACTACTGCTTTATTCCCAGTAAAAGGCTGGGAAAAGTGTGTGTTCAAGTATAGAAGTGTGTTTTTCTGTCTGTGTGTGTATTGAGGGGAGGTGTGGGATTTGAGAGCACCTCTCATCAGTCTGTCTGCCGGCTGCAGGGAAATGGCTTTTCACAGTCGGGGAGTCTGAAGACACAACAAAAGTTCAAACCGAGAACTTGCTGACCGTGTTTTTGGTGTCAGCTTGTTTGTGTATGTCTCTGAGGATCTTTAATAATTCAAAGAAACACATCTACAAATTATGTTCATGACCTACCAATTAGCTTTGACAAATTACTAGAGTCCAATAGTCTCAAGCTAAAAATAAGTTTGATCAAGTTTGTGTGTAAAGTTGTAACCAGTTCCCATTAAACTCACCACTTTGTTCAGTTCTCACAGGATCACTACTTAAGCTTTGATTTAACTACGAGTGTAATTAAAAGCTTGCTGTGGCGATGACAAAGAGACCTGCAAAAGACATCTTAAAGTAATGGATGTTATCACGTGTGAACTAACGTTTCTGTTACATGAACCGAGTGTTGGCAGCAGTAAATGTAGCATAAAATCACACTTGCCCTCCTTAAAGTGTGTTTAAATCTCATGGATAGCAGGCTAACACGCTTCTTGCCAATAGTTAGATGAATGTGTGTTTGGATCCCACTCTCATAAGCCCGTTAGCTTAGCATAAAGACAGAAAACAGTCGGTAACAATCAGCCTATCAGCACCTGTACAGCTCACAAATGAACGTGTTAAATCCTGTTTAACCTGCACAAAAGTTGCAGTGAGGTCGCCAGGCAGCAAGTAGAGCCTTGATGAAATTATTGCTCCAACACATAAGCGGTGCAAAACAACAGTTTTATGTACATAAACTGTTCGCGTGTTAGCATTTTCATTACGCTAACCGACTCTTAGCCTATTAGCTTTAGCCTCTTTACCAGACAAAGATAAAAGTGGTAGCAATCTCCTCATCTAACACTTTGCTTTAACTTTACAGCACATAGTGATGAACTTGCATGATGCATCGTACTAAATTAAGCTACTAAACTTATACATAGCTGATGCAACAGGGTTCACAAGCTGCAACCCACATGTTATTAGCATCAGGCTAAAAGCACTTGGTTATGATTAGGGGACGATCATCACCTTGGTGAAATATTGAAGAATAATTACACCGTTCAATCTCCAAACCTAATCAAGCTTAGCTTTGAGTTGGTACTCATGCTTTAGCTGCCAGTTGTAGGGAATGGAAATGAATTACGTCAGTAGATATAGTCAATATAAATCCATTTGATTAAAAGCAAATGGATGGATTCATGCTAAAAGTATTAGCTAATATGATTCACACACAGCGGTGCTTGGGCCTGCTTATTTATTGTACTTTCATCCGACTTTTTGGGCGTGATTTCTATACGAGCTCCTTCTGGCCTCTCTCCAGTCTAGAAATCTTGATTGTTTGATTGAAATAAGCAGCAGAGGGATATTATTGTAGAGTTTTAAGTGACTTCAATTAAACTTCTTACGTTCCTCGCCCGGTGTGATGGACTCCCCGGAGGCCGAGAGCTGAGAGCTAACTGCAGCACTAGTTGGAGGAGTTTGGGGGATTCCATGGGAGTAGCTGGCTTTGTATCCTGCCTACTGCAGCTGCTCTCTTACTTAACTCCATCTGGGCTCCCGGTGGACATGCAAACTAAGAAGTCTTGGTCTCTCCCAGCTCTTTGGCTCACTTAATCTCAACTCATCTTACAGTATCTCCTTCGTATCACATACTTTACTGGAAACGTCTCATTTAGAAAATGTTTTACTCTCAGCTTTGTCAAATAAAAGCTTTCTCTCTCTAATTCTGTCATCTCTATCGCTACTTATTTAATTTTCTTTCACTCTGCATTGCTTCCGACATATCTCTGCTCCAAAACCACTAAACCGTGTCTATTCTGCTGGGTATTGAGCTGCAAATCCCCCTCGACGTGGGTGAGTTGAGATTCCAACCTTACTCTTTCCAACTTTCCCAGAACACACTAAACTGTATGTTTTTTCCTTGCTGGCAGCCGTGCATAGAAACATCTCGGCAGCTTATTGTTTTATATGCACCATACGCACATTGTTTATTTTGTATGTCTGGAACGGAGACAAGGTTGTGACACAGCTTTTAGATTCAATTTTTTAAACATATGACTATAAACGGAACTCAATTTGGCCACACAAGAGTGCGTGGATTGAATTCCCAGCTCTCTCCTCCTTTCTTTGTACACCTCTGTTAGATAGCCATGTCAGGAGCAGGGGTCTCTGTCTGAGGCAACGAGCCAGCAGCTGGATAAACACGACATAACAGCCGTGGTCTGTGGAGTGAGAGTAGGAGTGATCTTGGGTTTGATTGATGGCTCCTCTGCTAGCAGATCCCTTAATCAGCACGCGGCTGAGTCACTCGCCTGCGTAGGACTGACTGTCAGTGTCTTCATTAGCTGCACCCACACTGCTGGGGAAAAAAAACTACTTGTTTGAATAAATAACTCAGATATGTTGTGATGTGCACACTGAGTTTTCTGGCTGAATAACGTTGGCGCGGTTGCGATTGCTGATGACTTTATTTCAGTCAATGTTGATGGTTCAGTATGAGAAATAATATCCAAATACAGATGAAGAAACTGTCTTTCAACCTTCACTTTATTACTCTTAGACAAATCCACCAAGCAAGTGAACAGGTGTAACTGTCTTAGGGCCCTCAGGGGTCCCAGTTTGTGTTCATTTAGTGATTGCAACTTGCAACTCTAGTGGTTGTGGAAGCTCTGCATTTTCTACCAAGCTTATCACCAGAAAACGTCTGCAATTCTGCAAAAACTATGGATTACGTTCAGTGCCAACGTTTATAAAAATGTTCTTTCTGCAATAACTGCACATGAGAACGTTAAGGTGATAGTTAAGATCGCAGCTATGGTAGATAAACAATGGCTAACGTAGGCTTCCCGCGTGGGCGTTGAATGTGGGCACTGTATGTAAATCATGAGGTGATGGATTGTCCACACAAGTACACTAAATAAGGGAATAAGAGACTGCCCTGGATACGTGCATGTGTGCGACAGCTTACATATACATACAGCATACTTATAGATACTGATAGATAATGAATCTCCTGTAATTAAATGTGAAACTTTGCACTGCAGCATAGTGGCTCTAAGGAAACATTAGTCTGCCTCCTTGCAACAACCAACCACGCAACTGGCTGTGATTTGCTGCATGCACTTTATTCCAATTTTTTTAATGTTAATGTACATTTGAAGCAAAACGGGTTGAACTGTTCTTGGTGCTGTAGATGTCCGTACAGTCATTTCAATAGAAGTCCACAGCAACAAACGACTATTTGGAGCGTGCGGTCTCTGCTTCAGAACTCTGAGCTGCAGCTCATAAAAAGCCGCTAACACTTAAACTCACTTCCCACACTAATGGGTTAGGCTGGGGAATAATGATATGAATCAGAACTGTAACTATTCCTTTGAATCAATCATCGTTTGTGAACTTTTTTTTTGTAGGCAAAACTCTTTTACAACTTCTCCTGTAGACCAGCATCCATCCAACATTTGAGAACTTTTGCAGCTTTTAAGGCTTTGAAGAAAAACATGTTTATTATTTTTTTTTATCATGTATAGATGGTGTCTAATTAGGTTTTCATATGTCTCAACACAATGGATACTTACAAGCAGGATACACAACCCCTAGCAGGTTAATCCGCTCCTGCTCTTAGAGACACTGTTTATGATGATAACATATTTGTAGTAGTAAATAAATGATGGATTTCTGAAATGTTTAATTAGAAAGCTTCACCACAGGGATTTTATTTAAGTCTGCAGGAAAAAAGATGGTTTAAGTTCATCAGGATAATTCCATTTCAGTTCCACTGACAGTAATAAACTTAACCTGGGACACAGATGGCATCGTCAAACTGCAGCCAAACCCCATTCTAAACTCCACAAATCTCCACATTAAAACCCCCACGATTTGGCTTCACGTGAATCGCTCCACTGTTACCGTCACTTTTTCCTCCCAGAAGCAGCTCGTCCTTTGCTACCCCTGAAACGTTGTGAAATATTTCCGAAAGGGTGTAAATTCGCTCGTCGTTACATAAGTTTCCACGGCCTGACCTAAACCATTTGTTTAAGCAGATCCAGTCCGTTGGTAAGTCAGAATGAATGAATGAAAGCACGCCATGAAAGTAAAATTCCTGTTCTTTGATCTGCATTTAGAGTCGACCTTCAACGGCTTTTATAGACACCCAGTGTGTGCTTTTATTTCCTTTCACCTGTACACAAAGCAGACCTCCTCCTGAGGTGTGAAAGTTGTCTCAACAGAAGCTCAGGCCTCTTCTCTTTACTAGCAAGACAGAATCCTTGAATCACCACCGTTTTAGCAAAGTTTACATGGATGCAATTTTACGACGGACCACCAACACGAAGGGCGCATATGTAGCTTGTGGTGCCGCCTCATCTGATAGCATTTTCTGCTAATTTTTTACAATCTTTTCACAGCCCGACTCCTGCGTTCCTTGGAGCGATTCAATCTTTCTAAGGTGATCCGAAAGCCAGTATTTGACAACTTAGCCACCGCTGTATTGCGTGAATATGTGCTCGACGTTGGCATTACACAATCTCATATGGCTCTGTCTCTTGCAAACACACATGCTGAAGGCGCCACCTGCACCCACACACGCGCACTAATATGCTGTTTCCATTCTCTCACCCTGGTATTACTGGGAGTTAGCGGGGGAAACAGGACCTCAAAACTAGCAAGGTAGGCACTACACAGTATGGCAAGAAAGAAAGAGAGGAGTTTATAAGTTGAGGTAACAAGCACAGAGCTTCAGCTGCCATTAAACATGCACTACATACATTTTTTATATTAACAAGCTCTAATCTCTAGATATTTCCTTACTGCACTCAGGTGCATGGCTATACATTACACACTAGTGTTTAGTATGCATGTAGAGATTTCCTGACATGAAGGGATGGGTGGTGGAGGGGGTTGCTGCTTCTGCCAATCGAGTCTCTTGTGCCCATGACCCTCTTAAGCCGCATCCTGTGAGACAGGACGTCCACTCTGCACAGGAAATGACCCTGATTGATTGTTCCCTGTTAACAGAAAGCAAAGGGGGAAGTGGTGTGTGAAAATTAGGCAATTTGCAGAATGGGTGTTGAGTGTGTGAGGCTTGTGTTGTACATTACTCACGAGAAACGTGTGCCCGTCTGAAGCTGCGTGTTTATGTGCATCTCCGCTGCATCGTAGTATGAAAAAAAAAATCATTTCTGTTCCAGTTTTGCATGTAAACAGAAAACTAAGCCATTTTTTTGGGACTTCGATGTTCTCCAAAACTCCAAGTCAGATTATTTTGATGCAGATCAGGTGCAGAAAAACT
This sequence comes from Miichthys miiuy, assembly GCA_036365135.1. Classification (NCBI taxonomy): domain Eukaryota; kingdom Metazoa; phylum Chordata; class Actinopteri; family Sciaenidae; genus Miichthys; species Miichthys miiuy. Next base: position 11,283,766 of record CM071623.1, read on the forward strand.
TGTTCTATATTAAGATAATGAATGCTGAAGCTTTGGGAAATATATACACTCTGATAGCGCTAGTTCTCCATTTTGATGGTCCAGTTGGATTGATGGCATTCAATTTTAAACACAGCATAATCCACTTCTTTGTTATTCATCCGTATGCTTACATGTCATATCTCAGTTATCACGCTTATCAAGCTCTGGATGTGCTCGTTTGAGCATCGCCCATCGGGCAAAATCAATCCATCCCAGCTGCACTTCCTGTGAATAAAAAAAAAAAAAAAGATGAGTGAATCATGTGGTTAGTATTTGCAACACAAAATGCCTTCTGAAAATGTCACCATTTCTCCAGGCTTGGTGGTTCTGTTTTGTCTCTAACAGTTTCCCTTGCCGGACTGGGACACCACTCTGAGAACTGAAAATGATACTTAGAGTGACTAATGACTGAAGTTCGCAAGTGTGAGCGCATGTGTGTGTGTGAGTGTGTGTAATCTAATCTGATCTAATGGGCAGCCTCCCACAGGACAAAGCCAAAACCAGCAGGTGCATAAAACAGAAAAACAGCAATGTTTATCCCATCAGAGCCTTACGGCTGAGTGACTTTGAATGCACAAAGGAAGCAATTAATGATGAAAAAATAAGAAGATTTTGTTACACCACCTCTTTCTTCTCTTTCTCTCTGATTCGCTTTCAAATAACCTTTTTTCCGGCTCCTACATGCAAAAGATTTCACGTTTTCTTCACTTCTTTTTCACACCAGTTCTAGTTGAACTAGTCGACTGACACTGTCCAACCAGCTAAATCATAATTTATGCAGGTGGAAAACTAATGACTGTTGCAAAGCAACGTCTGGACTGAGGTCGAGGCTCAAGACAAACTAAATGTTGACTTAACCCCAGCCTTCGAACCGCTTGGTGTCTGATCTTGACATTAACCCTGACATTGACACTTGACCTTTGTTCTTTACCATTTGGCAGGAGCTGGACAGAACGCATCCCGGTCGCGTAGGCTTCTTTTCAAAGCGCTGGTAGTTTGGCAACGACGACGGGTGTCATTAACAGTAGGAAGCCGGTAGGAACAAAGCAGAGTGATTGGACACGGTCTGCTGTCACCTCTCATAAATAAATACCTCAGCTGGACTTAGGTTCACTGACGTAGGTTCACTTCTTCCACGTAATTCAACAATGAATAAACTTCCCTCTTGTTTAACAGCACATTAACATAATTATACAATATGTGTGGATTGTATGCATGAGTTGTATGTGACTCTGACATCTAGTGGGTGAAGAATATCGACCTTGCTTTTGCATATCTCTTGGGACGCCCACACACTGTGGACACAGCATAAATCTTGCGGCGCACATGTGTAATAAGTTTGTCCCACTGGCATGCAGCAACTTTAGGATGATTTCACTCCCAGTGCACGGCTTTGAAACACCCAGTTCAAAGCTGGCTGTTGAAATACCAAGGTGATGTGGAAAATCTCGAAGTGTAAGGGCTTTTAAGGTCTCACTTTATTTCCTGACGCCAATTAAATGGGTACAAACTGAAATGTCAACAGAAAGAGCGTAACCCAGGATTATATTCAGGTTGTTCAAATGCAGCTAGCAACAGGCGCGAGGACTGACTGCCAAGTAGCAGTGCTTCAAGAAAAATTACTTTTGCAACCTTTCATCCACTTTTCTATTTTGTTTCTGGCAGAGCTGGGCTTCCACAAATGTTTAAAGAGGCAAAATAATCAAAATAAACCTCAATTCTCTGCTTTTAATGAAGATCAAGCTATCACTTATTATAAAAGTTTCAGAATTTATTGATATATTTGGCAGCTTATCGCTGAAAAAATATTTAGAAAAGCTTCATCTTGATCATCCGCAACAAAGCAGTTTTCCATCCTACTGTACTTTCTAAGAACTTCCAGAGAGCTGAAGTGACAGCATGTGGTTTGAGATTTACGCTCATGTTTTTTCCATTTGCTCTACATTTTCCTCTCTAGGAACTATGGGACAATGTCTTCTGGGCATCTGCAAACCGGAGGGGTGCTGATAGCCCGTAATGGATTACGAAAATAGACCCATCTGTCAACTTCCCAACATGTGCTGAAAAGCCATCATGGTACATATTTCTAATGAAAACTGAAGTCTTTCCCAGGGGTTTCTTTGGAAGGAATACTCCACCAGCTCCCCCCATGTCCAACCGCAATATGATGTATGAACGATAGCAGAGGAAGCAAAATGCAAACCATGTGCGTACAGTTAACATCTTCACCCACATGAGTTCAAAGGTCAGCGTATAGTCTAATAGAGGACAGACTGGCTTTGCCATTTATCAGTGACCAAAACAAAACTCTTGTACCTGCACCGAATGAGCCATCAGATGCCCGCAAGACAAGACAAGAGAAGGGCTGAACAGTGCAGGATTCCTCCTACCAAAATACTCACACTGTCCTGTAGGTCTTAGTGGTAATAAACTGTTAGAGAAATAAACAGTCACTGGAGAGAACTTTAAATGGCCTGGCACATCAAATTCAAGATGTAATCCATATCCACCACACACACACACACACACACACACACACACACACACACCCTCTGTTTGCTCAAAAAAGGGCTGCTGCACCCTCTTTTCTAACAAGACCTTACAGCACCATTTACCTTGAAATGAGAGAGAGACCACCAGCGTCCTAAAACTGAAAGTTAGTGAACATAAAAGTTAGCAAAGAGAAATGTTTGGATCAATCTGGAGGCGTTTGGGTTTACTTAAAGTGCCTGTTTAGGGCTTATTAGGAAATGTTAGCATGCAAAACTAAGATGGATAATTGTCAATATTATGCTTATTAGACATCAGCACATTAGCATCGTCATTGTGAGCATTTAGTTCAGTACTACAGCCTGTATTTGCTGTTAGCATGGCTGTGTTTTCCTTCATCTTTGTGTCAGACATTGTATCCCTCATTATCCATCATTTTTGTAGTCCATATATGCCATGACACTACAATACCCTTGAGTATGATGTGTAAGTCTTAGACAGATGTTTTGCACTGGGGCTCATAACAGGAACTTTAGTTAGCTTTATCTGGATTGATGTTTGTCTGTATGTCCATAATTTGCAGTAAATTTGGCAATAATCATCTCATCCAGTTTCCATTTGAAGGTGAAGTAGGAGGAAGTCCAAACATGTAGTAAATGGGAGAATCTGATGCCAGTGTTGGTTTCAGGACAGTTCAGAAAGCCTCTGGGTCCTCACTCGTTTGGTTTAACCCAATAAACCCCATCAATTAAATACCTTACTCCGAGGCTGCTCTCTCTGTTCCATTACACACAGACCGATGCCGTGAAATGCTCACCTACGCCACAGACTCGCAGCATTTCTGAGGTTTACTTCTGACATTCACAGAAAATTCCCTGGCAGTGTGAAGCTGGCTCATCTGTGGGGAAATTACACCCAGTGGTTTGTTGTGTTAATAGATCTTATAGCCCAGTTTCTCGGGGCCTCAAACTGTGTGGTCCGTCGTTTGAGCTCCTCTTGTCAGGTGTGGGCCCGTGGCGTTATTTGTTAACTTTGCAAACCCCTTTCCTCTCATGTTTCCTCGAGGAATGTAGTGGGTACCCTGTGATTTTTAGCCACTATTATAACCAGTGATGAGCAATATTCCCATAATGACGACGTAACTCATAAAAGAAAAAAGGTTTTAAAGTGTAATTACCTCCAATGACGACATCAGCCCCTCCCAGGTTTGTGAGACATGAACATTCATGTTGTAACAGAATTTGATATGAAGAAATTACCCATAATCTAACAATGATAATGAATTAATGCTCCAGAGTAAAGTCAGAGGTGCTAATGTTACCGCTCCACCACTAAAAGAAATAAATATGATTATTATTGCAGATTAACTATTGACTATTGCACTTGTCAATCATCATCATAATGGTTCAAGATAAACCACACCCGACTGTAGTAACCATTACGATACATGTCAGCATTTTCACTGTGACAATGTAAGCTGGTTAATGTTAGCATTTAGCTCAAGCATCACTGTGCCCATGTAAGTGTGATGGCTGCCGCTGACACTGACTGACACTCCTATGTCTAACATTTCCTCTTGTGTTTATGTATATGCTGAGCAAGGCGTGGGTCCCTTGTTCCTGATTGGCTCCAGCTCATGAGATGCAGTTTAGGGGTCTAAGTTACTAAGGTTTGGACATCCTGACAGTCTGGGTCTCTCTTTTAAATTGTGAATGGTAATTTTGAATTGAATTGATTGGGACTGGGCCAGGTATAGTTAAACTACTGATTACACATGCATAGTAACACTGTTTAAAAGCAGGATAAGAGTGTTGTTTTTCAGTTTTTTGGTTAAGTAAAAGTTAGATTTTTTTCTCCCTTTTTGGGTTTGTTTTGGAGGTTTGGACTCTTTTTTATTTTTATTTCTTTGGTTTGAGCAGCAGCCACTCGCCCTTTTCCCCTTGTAGTCTGCCTCACTCCTTTTTTTGAATTACAAATCTGATATCCTGGCAATAAATAACTTTATTTTACTAAGTACATCTGGTTTTATATTGCTTCCTTAGCTTTCCCTAAATGAGCCCGGTCATAACAGGCACAACACAAAACTGGAAATACATTATTATCACCTAAATTCTTCTTTCAGCATTTCTTTTCCATAGTAATCCAAATTTAGAGGCGGTTTGAATTTGGGGCAGAGGTTGTGTGAGCGTTTTTTCCCCCTGTTTACTCTCAGTCTGTGTTTTTTCTTTTATTTTCAGCCCAGGAAACAACTGAGTTATAGCTCTCACCTCTGGCTACCTCAGTCACATCAGACTCACATACATTTAGAGCCCTTAATGCAACTTTTAGACAACATAGAAAACTCATCTTTGCACACCATGTCGTTTTTTATACATATGATGCAGTGGCAAAAGTCCCCATGCACTTTGTTGGGTTCCAATGGCTCTTGGCGCAGCATAAAGGTGGCTCTGTAAGTCAGAGTTGTTTTTAAGTTGCTGCACTATGGCAGTGGTGACACGTTTAACCCCAGAGGGAGAGAATAAATATCTTCTTTCATGGTGACATGTCAACCATAACTGAGAAGTCTTTTTTTAGTAAATTACTTTCCTTTGCGATGGCCAAAGCACAGCCTCAACATGTTGTTATGTCATTTTGCATATTTTAGAGGCAGTGTGGTGCAGTTTAGATATTTATCAAGTTAATTATTGGTACATGGGGTCTTGTTAGCTCTGTGAAGGAATGATGTCTGAATGCTCTGTGGACGTGGCCCACCCAAGAGAATGACCTGCATCAAACTGGAAAAAGTGTTAGAATCCAAAGATGTTGGCACCAGCAGCTATGACAAACTTATCTTTAAGGTGTTTCCATTTGGCCCTGTGGTGTGACAATTTAATGTGCGTGTGTGTGTGATTGTCTGACAGAGGGAGGAAAGGGTCACACGGAAGTACCAGGAGGAGCAATTAGACTTTTATGAGAGGAACTGAATTTCCAGTCGCCACATTATTATCGTAGAACATTTCATGGGAACAGACCCCGAGAGGACGAGGAGCTGCTCAAAATAAGGTAGCGGGACACAAACAGTAGGAGTAAGAGAGAGTGAGAGAGTGTATCCTACACACAGGAAGAGACCTCTTATGATTTAATGCCCCCTGTAAATAATCTGAATAAGTAGCCTGTTTACAGGGTCCAGATTGGCCTCGGAGCGGCTGCAAAACTTTTCCACAGTGAGAAACAGACTGCTTGTAAACTACAGCATCATTAACAAGCTAGCCAGTTAACATGGACAGCATTGTTGTCTGGTAGAGTGTATTTTCATCCTGGCAAAGAGTGTTCATGCTTGCAAATAGAGTTGCAACTTGTCCAGGGTGTTTCCCTGCCTTTTGCCCCGTGCATGCTGGGACTCGGCTGCGGCGACTCCGAATAGGAACAAGTAGTAAAGTAGGTGGATAAATGAGGCATGGGTGGAAAAGTGTTTACCACGGCCGGTGTTGTTGATAATCCTTCCAGGAAGAAATTACTCAGTTAATCTACAGTATACATTTCCTGCAACAGGAAAAGCTCCACAAAAATGTGTAGCGTGTCAATATGGTTTTCTCTATAGTGAGACATTTACAGAAGCCCTCAATAAAAGCATAAAACCATTAAACATTTACATGATTACAGAAGAGGTAACCATGTGAGTCAGATGCCAGAACCGCCTCAGTTTGCTGCTTTCGACATAAAGGAGCAGCAACTCTACTCCAGATGTCCGAGTTCCTCACCTTATCTCTAAGGCCAAGTCAGTCACCCTACAAAGAAAACTAATTTTGGCCATTTGTATCTGTGATTTTATTCTTTTGGTCACTACTAAAAGCTCATGACTACAGGTAAGGGCTAGAATGTAGATGGACCGGAAAAACAAGAGCTTTGTCTTTCCCACAACGATCTGGTACAACATCCACATTACTGCTGATGCTGCATCAATCTGCTTGTCTCATCTCATGACCATTTTTCCTTCCAAGCGAAGGAGTTTAAGTACTTTGGGGTCTTGTCTTGAACAACACAATGGGTGGTTCACAATTCCCTTTCACGATCCATTTGACTTTTGAGCGTGAAAGTTCATTCGTGACCTTGGGAACACAATATTCCCTGCTGCTCCTCACGTGTTGGGTGAAATAGTTAAACACATAAAGTATCACATGAACCACCTTCAAACACCTCCTTGTTTTCATATGCTGTCCCTGACAAAGTCAAACACTGATCTGAGGTCTGCTAACGGGCTCGTGATCTGCGTATGTCATCAGTGGGAGACATCTGCTGAGCATGCAGAAAAGCAGCGACAGAGTTCAGTGTTACAGCAGGAGAAGCTTTCTCCCCTCGCAGCACCCGGACATGGAGGTTTCAGCCGACTCAGGCCTTACTGGGAGCTTGTGTTTTCACGATTATGATCTTAAGCTTCATTCATAAACATACCTCCCCAAAGTGTTTTTCCGTCCCACACCTGGAACCGCTTTCATCTTTGTTTGATCTGCCTTCTTCTTCTTCTTCTTTTTTTTTTAAACTCTCTTTTTCTGCTCAACTATGGGGTGTCAAGTGTTTGCAGCAAATGCATATAAATGCTCAGCGGATTACAAACACAAAACTGAGGTCAGAGCAAAAGTGTTATCCTGAAATTCAATAAAAGAAAAGCACCAATCATGCGTCGCCTCAGATCATTTGGTTTTCATGTTATGTTGCTTCACTCTGTCTCAATTGTTAATGAAGGTGCTGTTTCTACAAAGTACAGCTGTTACAAGCATCTTGCTTTCGATTGTATGTTTGCTTGAGATCTCTGTTTGTTTTATTGTTTGTGAGAAGGGAAACAGAGTGAATAGAGAAAAAATATTAATATTTTGAGTGCTAAAAAAAAAAACTTTGGAAATTAATATTGTATAGAGAGAAAATATCAGGGGACCTAATATTGACCCTTGTGGGACACCTTTATCAGATTTCAAACAGTCACCAACCACAGGGAACATCTGATTTGAACCAGCTGTATCAACGCAGTCTCCTAGAAATTATGTTTAGGACTAAATTGTTTTTCTAATTACATTGTGATGAACATAATTTCTGACTGGATTTTGTTTTGTTTACAGTAATCTTAATTAACATATTTGTATATGAATACCAAATCTGTAGGCAAAGGACAAATATTTTGGTATTGGAAGCATACCAGTTTCTGTTGTCTGTAGTCCGAGTAGTATTGATAAATGACGTTTGAGCAGACTTTGTTTGCATGCAGAAAAAAAAGAGATATTTAGACACCCAGTGTCTATCTGCTATCTGATGATAACTGAGCTTTTCAAACATTTGTGTTGGATTGTGAAAAAATTCAACACAATCCAACTCCAAACTTGCATCTCAAGTTGCTGATTGGACTGTAAACAATGACTGGCGTGTGGAAAAAGAAGTCTTGGCCCAGATATCCATTCTCCAGATAACCACTGGCAACACCAGAAGCCTTGAAACATCGGTTGTTGCCCCCAGAGGCTAAATTGTTGTCAGACAATAGCCGATGGGTTTTAAGATTGGGTTCAGAGGTTGTGTTTTTTAGAGTGAAGGAATAATAACATTTATGAACTGCACTAGTCAGGGTGGACAAAGTTCAGGGCTGTGACATAGACTCCGGGGTTTACATCCAAATCCCGTTTGTGGTTAAATTTAAGGTTGGGAATAGATTGTGTTTCAGTTAAATAAACACTGAAGTCACTGCTTCAAACCAAGCCACAATCTTTCCCTAACTTTAACCATGGTCAGATATGTGGCGGAAAACAAATGAACCATGTTGTCAGGACAACTTTCCAGATACATTCATTAAACACATTCCCTCATTATGATAATAGGAAACCTAATCCAGTGGTTTCCTTCCAAACGTATAGCCCTTGCAAATTTGTTGTATATAAACGGAATTTCTGGGAGACAATGTTGGTTGTGCACATCAAAATTCATGGAAAGCAGTTTAACAAAATATTGTGATATCAGAATTCTTGGGCAGATATCCACAGAGACTGTGTTGTACTTGTTGCATGTTAACAGATCTCATTTACTGTAAAATGTTGTGCTCACTGTCTCCATCCAGCTGGAAACTATTTTTTTTTGGCGTTTTTCTTTTCTCGTGGGGGTGTTTTTACCGTAAACCATGAGGTTTAGGTGAAAGTAAGGACAGAACCAGAGGGTTAATTGGTCATCGCTGACTCCCAGTTACTCCTTTGTGTGTCAATCAGAGGCGTAATTTGGCTTCAATGTATTTTTTAATTTTTCAAAATCAACACTGACAAGCATTCAGCATAGGACAGCAGCTCCACTGCAGAAGGAGGTCGAATCTCCAGATTAAAGTGTAAAATGTGAGTGAACTCACAAGGAGAGTAAAGTGAGGAGGCTTGGATGATGTCATTTCCTTACCAGAGTGAAAACATGTCACATTCAACTCACAGCTGCACACAAAAAAGGCCTATTTACAGTAAACCGAGGCTTTCCAAAATGTACTGTCGCTGCAAACTCCAAGCACAGTCTGCGTGTCTTACTCCACCACATATTGAATATTTTCCTTTGAACTGTGACCTTTTATATCCTCACGCGTCTACATCCATGTCGTGTTTTCTACCGCCGTGACCTCAAACTACGCCAACCTTCGGGATTCATACTCTTGTTTATTTTTCTCTTTAAGTAAGTGCTGCCACAACCAAAGCAAACAGCGCACAGTGTCCTCTATGAGTCCTCCGAGTCCAGCTATGTCTCACCAGAGACTAAGACAAGACGCAAGGCGAGATGCTTTTGGGAAACCCAGACCCGGAGCAGACCACCGCAGGCTGTGAACCGAGGCCAAGGCCAGATTCTAGGCTGCCAGATGTGGGGGTGTGGATCAGCGGCTGAGGCCATGCCTGTGGCTGGCTGCACTAGCTGACCTGGGCCTGTACATGTGTGTGTGTCTACCTATAATGACACATACAGTCTTTTTTTTCCTGCATTGTGTTGAGAGAGAGGAGGCAGCTGCCTATTAATGTGTTTTCTAAGGTGCACACACACAGTATGACACAAGAAAGTCTTGGCGGATGAGAAAATGTTTTTAGAGCATATAGACGGGCATGTTAAGTCTATATAAGTGTGTGTGTACACACAGTTTGCTGTAAGTCTAGCAGCTCCCCCTTGGACTGCCAGACAGTGTTATTGCAGCTGCGACCAGCCCTCCTCCTCCTCTTCCTCCCCTGACTCACACTTCAGGTGCTTTCCAGCCTCGGCTCTCTTCCTTTACTTCCTCTTCTCTTCTTCTTCTTCCTCCCTCTTCTCCTTTTTCTTAATTTAGTCTTCTCAGACCGTCCACCGCTGTTCTGCCCACATTCTTTGACTTCATGCCAACAAGAGAATGACTGACAATCCCACTCGGCTAGACAGGCTACTGACCCCCCTCATTAACCCCTGGCTCCCATTGGTCGTTACCACGACGACGGTCAGATTGAGTAGGCTTTACCTACTTCCTGCTTGGGTAAGCCAAACAGTAATTTGAGGGTGTGTTTTGTAGGTATGACCTTGAGTACACGCATGGGTGTGTGTTGCATGCATAGTCACATTTGTCTCTAAAAAGGTATGTTTCCTGCGAATAAACGCTGGCAAGTTAAATGTAAGCTAACCATCTTTTAGCCATTACATGTTTCCTCGACATAAATAACATTTTGCTGTATTTGAGCAGTGATATGGAAAGCTGCTTTTTCCACAGTTTAAACTAAATAACACATTCCTGCCTACCGGAACGCCATTTTTTTTTTCTTGACATAAATTTTTAGCTTCTTTAAATGCATGTAAGAAAAGTAGACCTGATAATAAATACTTTGTCGCCACTTTGGCACCTCTTATGGAAAACCCTTGAAATATCCATTTTGAGCCTACACCCCTCAGTGACATTTCTTTGCATGCCCCCTTATTTAACCCTTAATTAACCAGGAATGTTGACGCATGCCTTTGTGAGGAAAAGCACCGATACGGAAGATAACATGTTTTCTTCCACAAAGGCCAAACTCATACCTAGAAGCTTTTTAACTGAAGTTGAATGAAATGTGAACTCACAGGGATTAACTCGAGCCTTGTTTGAATTAAGATAAGAGCGCTGCCTGAAACATAGAGCGGCTATTAAAAATGCATTTTATCTTTTCCCCACACAATGGTTTTTGAAGTGCTTGGTGAAATATTAGGACATGGCAGATCTGATTTCATCTTCTTAGAAATAGCCATGTGCAGCAAACAGTACACTGATAGTGGGCAGAAAAATGCCACATTGCTCTTCTTGAGGACTTTTTTTTAGTCATCAACCATATGTAAACTACATGATGTTTATGGTTGAGGAAATGTTACGAAAGAAAGACAATGACTGTAAAAGAACCAAAAATATGTGTAGGAATTTTACTGGATGAGAAGGACATGAATGTTGGTTATAGTAAAAGCCACCACACTCATGACCCACCTTGGTGGCTGCAAAACAAAACAGGTCAGTCTCCATAAGCCCACATGTTAAAATGTACAACTTCACAGCAGAAATAAACATGTTTACAAGAAAGTTTTTATATAACTCTGTTAAAGACTTCATAAGACTATATAATTTAGAGTGTGGCCACTTTGATTGACAGGTGAGTGCTGTCACAGGTGTCTGGTTTCAGTAACCAGGCTTCATTCAGCCTGCCTCAGCTCCAGCCACGCTTTACCTCTCTGCCAATTTTTGGATTAGCCTGGAGCCGGCAGAGGCAGGACTGCCAAGACGGTGACAACCAGAGCCACCACACTGAGCTTCGTAACAACTCCTCAGGAGTTGACGTCACAGAGACTGCGTCCAGGTTTTATACAGTCCATGGTCGTAAAAAGCATCCTGTAGATCTGTCAAACATGGAGACATATCCCAGAGATGTTGAGCAGAGTCGTGTGAAATGGTTCACTCCGTTTCTTGTTCTTGTCAACTCTAAAATATTGAAAAACAGCATTATGAATTTGATGTAATAATCCTGTGTACTTGCAACTTATTAAATTATCCACCCATCCCTTTAGGATTGGGTCTCTAACAAAAATAAAATATGTTTGGTTAAGTCATCATCTGGTCTATTTCAGAACAGGCCCGAGGCATTTTGTTAAGTCTGGCAGAAAATAAGTGAAAAATTAAGAGAGCTGGACAGAGTGAGCTGAGGATGCATCTTTCCAGTAACACCCTGAATCATAGTAACATTTGAGTCTTCCTTTTACTGTCACATGGAGAAGGGAGAAAGTTGCTCACTAACTTGCAAATTTTCCAGCCACTCAGAAGCAAATCTGACCTCTGGCCTGAAAAAAAATAACCACAAAAAAAAAAAAAAACATGGCACTGAATGACTAAACCAGAAGAATTTGAAAAACGGTCATTTACAAAAGCTGCCGTGTGATGAAAAATTCATTCAAACTGGGACAAAGTACAGAGAGCGGATGGGTGGTAGTGACAGGACCACAACACTGCAATCATGCAAACTTGCCCAACCCAGTCTGGCAGCACACATTCATACACACACACACACACACACACACACACACACACACAATTAGTTTAATTTTACTGAACATCTATCCCAAACACACATTCTTCTTGAAACGCATAAACAAATACCTTTTGATGAAAGTCTTTGCTTCAATAATGAAATTACTATAAACAACGCCAGTACTAAAATTCCATAAAACCCAATTAAATGGATCACATAAAGAACAACACTGTCTTTAAACAAATTCTTGACACAAGATTTGTCTTGGAACTAAGTACAATTATCTCACCCCATTATCATTTTTTCACATGCTTCAATAAAAACAAGTTCTGAGCACAAATTATTAGATTAAGTGACTTGTTAAGATGTCAAGTTTGCTCTGTCTCTCTTTTTCCATCCGTCTTTCCATTCATTCCACAGCAGGTACAAGCCAGATTCCCAGGCTCTCTCTACAGCCCTCAGGCTGTTTTTCCAGGCTTAGATGGACCCATTAAAGCCCTTGACCTGGGTCTAGTGGTGAGGCTGACCTGCTGGTGACCAGAGCCCGTGGTGAAGAGCTCCAGGGAGGCCTAGCCCCGCGTTTACCCTGCTTTGGGTGGGGCTCAGCTGGGGAGGAACTGAATGATGGGTGGGTGGGGGTTGGTAAATTTTGCCAAGTGTCTTGCAAAAAAAAAAATATCCAAAAAGTCCAGTTTTCAGAAAGTGGGGACTGCAGGGAATTATGGTGAGTGTATAGGCCATCATCATGTACCAGCTGCTACAGGTTCAGGCATCCACCCTGCTGGTCTCCATTGGGCCAATAAAAAAACCTCTGATTACATTTAACAAGAATGTTTTTGGCTGTTCAGTTACAACATATTTATTACCACATAGCAACGACAGTGTGTTTAAGTTATGTTTAAAAGACGCACTGCTGCCATTTTACACCAGACGGTCAGTTTACTATTCATGGAGAGTACTACTCAGCATGCGAAAACAGTTGTATGATATCTTCTGTGGCTCTCGAGGAGAATAGTTTGAAAATAACCCTAATTATGTCATAGTGCTGTCATCATAGGGCATGTAGGAAAATGTAGGACCCAGTTTTCCAAGTGGCGCCAACGCAGAAGTGTCAAAAACTGCAGTTCCTCAAACGTCCACTTGAGGCTGGTTCCAGAAGTGAGTTAGTCTCCATATGCTCCTATGTTAAAATGTCCAACTTCACAGCAGAAATAAACATGTTTATAGCCTGGTACAAAAAACAGTTTTGGTCTCTATAGCTATCCCCGTTCACGACATTTGTACTGAGGGTGAATTTTTATAGAACTCACTCTTAAAAAATATTTAAATATTTTAAATTATATTAAGACTTAAGGTTGTGCATAATTAAGTGCATCGCCGCTTTGATGGAAGGGTGGGGGTCGTGACAGGGGTCTGCAGGCTTCATTCAGTCAGCCTCAGGTCCACTCATGCTCCACCATGGAGGTAGGACTGCCAAGATGGTAAAAACCAGAGCCACCACACTGAGCTTCATAACAGCTCTTTGGAAACCTGTGGGTTACGTCACAGAGACTGCGTCCAGGTTTTTTTTTTACAGTCTGTTTACAGCTTATATACTAGGGACAAAAAGTCAGGATATCTCCGCCTCTGCTTCTTTGATTTTGACCATTTTTTAAACCTGCCTCTTGTGATTTACCCAACCTTTTGGTTGTGCTAAATTTTGGAGTGCCTCCGAAAAGATGCAGTTCTTATCCTTGCATCCCTGTGTTTATTTTTCTGTTATTTCTCTGTGTTGGAGTATTTATATCTCAAAATCTGCCTATAAAATGTTCATATTTTTGGTGACTGATCCTGCACTTAGTGGCATATGCATAAATGTGTCCAATAAAATGTGATTTGGCACGGCTAACTAATCCCTCCTGTACTATAAAACCACATTTGACTGTTGGCTTGTGAGCCATCGCAGCTTAGAGAGCCATTATTAATATTCCATTTCACTCAAAATGATGTCACATTACAGAAGATGGATACTCTTACATCGACTTTAATGGTTAGACATCTATAACATTTGATTAAAAATAGAGAAAGATCATTTGATCGTTAGATTGTAGCTAGTTTATCACCAGAAAAAGCAGAGCATGGACAGAAATATGACCTATTTCTGTGACCGTGAATAAAGAATCATAATTTTAGACAGAATGTACTGAATGACCTTTACAGGAATACGACACCGGGAAAATAAAAATCCAGCCAACAATATATGGCACAACTGGAGATGCGTAAAATCTCTCCTGGATAAAAACAATTCATTTTGATGAGGTCTGCTGTCAAGTGTCCGGGCAAAGAGTTGGCCCAAAGAAGAATTTCATAAAATAATAAGCAGAAACAAATTAATATGGGCCAAACAGCTGAGAATATGTTCCAGCCAAGTCACACTCCTATGGACAGCGTGTGACGGAAAGTTTGTTTGAGGAACAGACGTTTCTGATCAGCACATCTTGAGGGCTCGACACACAAACACATTTATAGACACATACGCCTCTCTTGTGACAATTTGTGAGAGACTGGATTGGATCATGTTTATGTGGCTCAGTCAGTCAATCAGCCCTGAACATAAAAGTGTCAAAGAGGCACGAGCCACTCTTTCATTCCCTCAGAAAAGGCTCCACGAGTTCATACATCCTCTTGTGTCATATGCGAAAGAATGTCATTGGCTCAGAGTGCGTTGAGGTAACTACTAATATCTTTTGGCCACGTTGGTTTATTCCACTTTGATGAGCTGCCTGAGCTGTTTGTTTGCGGTTTGGGGAGGTGGATGAGCGCATAAACACAGGAAAAACAGACAAGAGAAAAGAGCCAGAAAGAACCTTATTTCCCTGACACAGAGACCTTGAAAAGTAGCCCACCATGGCTGTTTTATCTGCCCTGGTGTGCAGACAGTAAATCTCCAGTTCAGTGTACAATATAAGCTATGTGGATTTAGCAAACAAATATAGGAAGTAGGGTTTAAACTAACTCGACCAGTGCTGTAGGCACGACCTTGCATGTCAGACGGTAATCTGGAAAAGCTTTGTTCATGCTAACACACGGCGGGAAATTTCATTCAGGTTTCACAGCCCACTAACTGTGGGATAAACGCATACTGACATATGCCGGCAAATGTGTGTATCGTAGATGGTAGACGGTGTTAGAGCCGAGCTAGTTTGATAGAAAAGAGGTATTTATGGTAAAGCTGGGGAAAGATAATGACACACTGGGGCTTGGGCAGGTAGTTAAAAACCTAAGTCTGAGCGTTGGGAAAGAAGTTGGTGAGAGCAGGGACCCAAGCTAAGGAGGCAGGATTGGAGACAGGGTTCAGAAGCAGAGCAGATAGGACTGCAGGGGTCACAACAGAAAAACTGCTAACGTGTAAAAAGGTCTGCAAACTGACTGATGCAGAGACAATGAGCTGACAGAATGAAAGACAAACGTGAGTATTTGCAGAGGTCTTGATTTGATAGGTGAGGTGCAGCTGGTGTGGCTCTGCTCTGTCTGCTGCACACCTGTCTCCACTCAACCAATCAGACTCAGGCAGCAGGATGAGGACATATATATATATACAAATATATAATGTTTTTCAGCTCATACAATGCTTCCAAAGTAGTGTATATTTAGATACACTAGCTAATATGGATGTCAGGACATTTCATGACTATGATATAGATCTCATTGTCGGTGAACTCACCTGGTAGAGTGCAAGCCCCATGTACAAAGGCTCAGTCCTTGCTGCAGCGGCCTAGTGTTTGTCATCCTCCCTCTCTCACCTCATATTTATAAAAAATATAAAGCTCATAAGGCCCAAAAAATATCTTAGAGAGACATTAAAGCTTCAAGATGTTCACAGCATTGACATCATTTTCAAACCACAAGTAGCGCCCTTCTTTTGATACGTATCCTGTCTACAGTGACTGCTGTGGGTACAACAAGATGTCACAAGAGACAGTATTTACATCTCCCATTGCTAACAAACTTGGAAGGCTGCGTAAGACTTAGCAAATGTTGAAACTGAGATGTAACCTGAAACTGATTTGTTCATCTTCAGACACTGCTCGGTCTTTCATTTTGGACAAAATTAGCATTTAGCGTTGAATTAGCATAAAAAGCAACTCCTTTTCAAAACATACAGGATAATGATAAATGTTACAAACATAATGTAACAAGCAGAGAACAATCAACTAGCAAGCCAAACAGTGTTAGCCACACAGCAATGTCTATAAACTAAATATTAGACACCGTAAGCGACTACTTATACCAATTAAGGCAATAACAGCAAACTACTGAACTGCTGCGCTGAGTTATGAATCCAACCTTTTATTTGCAAGAGAAAGAATGTGTTATTTCTGCGCCAGGGAAATCAAATAAATAAATGTTTTGGACATTTCTTCCAAAGAAGAGCTAAACGTTCCTTTTGCTTACAAAATGTCTACAATCAGCCCAAGATAACTGCGCTGTTGCAGTTTTGCATGTTAGCGTTTGCTTTGATGTGACCAGTGTTTCAGTCTGGAGCTGATCGTGCGGCTTCACGGACCATTTCATGTCCTGTGCACCGTAACAGATAAATGGTATATGAGGAGCTTTGTATACATAAAGACATTCATATATCAAATGCAGGCACCACACATGCATACGCGCAAAATGATTGCACATGGAAGTTCAGCCAGTGCGCAGTGAACAGCTGAATTTAATAAAAACAACTGATACGAATATAAGCAATGAAAGGCGCTCACTTCATGCGCGGGCTGATAAAGACATGATATTCAATTTGAGATAGTTGGAATGGAACAGAGGTCAGTTCTGACGCACGTGGATACACAAACACAGAAATGGTGCACATACCCTCCAGGCATTTATCCAGCTCTTTGTCAGCATCTCTCGGCTTTGTTTTTGGCAAAGCTGCAGTGATTTATGCGCTTTCAAGCGTCAGCTTCCCTTTGTTGCTGGGTGTTACTGGCTTGCTGTGGAGGAAGCTTTTGAAAATGGGATTATTTTTCCCAACGACAACACATTATTTTAAGAGAAGACACTTTAATCTTAAGTGTTCACGAGTTAAGTTAGTAGAAAACATTACAAATGCAAAATAAGACGACGTGTTTTCCGGAGGAGCTGATTTTTCTACAACCAGACATTTTTAAGACATCATTTTAAAAAAGACGGGACATTACATGGTGGGAAATTTCTCTATGGAAGATGATGAATCAGGGCAGTCACATTTCCTCCCACATATATTTTCCCCAGACGTGTGGCATTTAGTCAGTGACCACAGGACAATACAGTCCACACCGCAGCCCAGCGCCTAACAAAATGTACCGCCATGTGAAAAAATGTGAGATTTCTTTATCTCCACTTATTCCATATCTTTTTGCCTCTGGCGTATCCGAGTGGCATCTTATTCCACATCACCACCTCATGGAAAGTTTTGCTGTAATTTCATACACTTAACGGTTGCCAAGTCGGCACAGGGGATTGGCTCCGTGTCAGTGTCTCTTTACTTGCCTCACATGTCTGTGGGCATTACTCTGTGTCAAGATATATGTGATACTGCATGGCAGGATGTGGAATGTGTATGTACCTGAGAGGACAACATGCAATAAAATGCAGATTACAGCAGCAGGATATGATATACAATATAGTATATATACAGGTCTAGGGATTAAAGTTACTTTATGTGTATGTGAATGTTTTTATGGATGCACGTTGAATAGTTTCCTTCCTCGTATCATGCAGCCCAATGAAAAATCCCCATTAAAAGCATTGCCAAATGTGCAATCATCCATTCCCTACATCCTGTTGGATATGAGATCCCCAGTGGGGTTATAGATCAAAATAAAAGTGAAACCCAGACAAACACGCGCACACACACAGCATTGTCCTACTGACCCACTCTGTGCAGTCTGGGGAATGTGACGGCACAGCAGATCCAAGTCTACAGACCCGGCTCCGGGCCACAGTGAAGGACTCGCGCTGCAGGACACTGACCAGGTTTAACCACAGCCTGGGTAACATAAAAGACACGTGTAAGCATCTTGCATCACTTCTCTTTTTTCTTCATGAGGTCAGGGAAGTAGGTCCAGCTTGAAAAAATTTACCTCACGTGGCAGTTTTTAAATTCAAATCAAGCCCTTTCCAGACTTCCATACAGTATGGTCAAGTTATTATTTAAAAAAAAAAGCTATAGCAGGCATGTGTTTTTCATCAGCCAAGATATATATGCACGTGAAGGCATTCCCCTCTTGAACCTCATGTGTGTTGTTTCAGCAGAGCATCGTGTGAACCAGGTCAGTCTGCTGAAAGATGGCAAATATTAGACATGGCATATGTATCTGCTTACGCAAAGACCAAAACAAATGCCATTGAGTTGACAAAGAGCACAACTATAGGGATTAAAGTTTAATGTGTTTGTCTCTTCAGTCTGTTTCTCATTTGTTCACATTTGCTCACACACACACACACACACACAAAAACACACTGGCTCTTGCTACAGCTCTACCTCACATGTGTTTTTGTGATTATGTGAAGGCCCCAGGTAGCTTATGTGCGATGGGGCTGTCATGTGAATCCACAGGTTGCCTGTGATTTCTCGAGGCTCAGCTCGGTTACGCTTGCAATTGCGGTCAGGTTGGGGAAAAAATAAGCGAGGGGATATGATAAAATAAGCGAATGTATGTACAGGAAATGTATTTTATTTAAAATGTGACAGGTGGAGGAATCGTCAGCCCTAAAAGAAAGACAAGAATCTCTCTTTTTGCACCTTTGGGCCCCTTTAGAAAGAGAAGAATTGTCATTTTTTGGTGTCCTGTTCCACCTAACTGATACGTCATATTTACTGAAAACTCCTCCACCCATAGTGGGTGACAATCTGAAACAAATACAAGCTGCAAACACTTCTGAAAACAGCTGGTAATGTTAGATGTTTCGCTTCTCTCATGACTTTGGTATCCTTTGGTAGAAAGCAATCACGGATTGGCCCGGTGGGTAAATAACATCAGGTTATATGATTCATTGTTATTGTAGTTCAAACAGCTTCCAAAACCACAAACGTGCAAACCCACCTCGTGCGTCTTGAAAGTAATTATTCATAGTCTGGGAAAATCATGCACCAATTATGACACTGATTGTGCCTCCTAAGGAGGAATCTTTTTTTCCGTACATACTAGGTCTAAAGTTTCAAGGCTTTGGGCATGTTTAGGTCACAACAGTGCAGGGCACGCTAATGGGTTGTGCTGGCATGCTTCTTTGTCCATAAAATCTTACAAGTTGTTATTATTTTTGTCCACTTGCGAGCAGTGAAACCAGCTGTAAACACAACAGTGACGTATCTTTCACCTTTTAAGTTAACATGTTAGCAAAAAAAACTGCCTATTTACACATTCGGCAGGTACGGCGCAATATTAGTCCAAGTCCAAGTTTGACTGTCTGTCTATGTAGCTGCAAAATACTCTACTATTATAATTTGGAGTTGTGTTTCTGGCTGCCTGACAAATCCAAGTCCTAAATTTTAGCTACTGTTTGACCATTGGCTTCTAAAGGAAAATATCTGGCTCTTTAGCTGCTAAATTCTCCACAGTGTGGACCCATAGCGCACAGTTCAGTCAGTGTAATAGTGCTTTTTTGCTGGAAACAGCTGTCTGCTGCAAAGGGAGTTGATGAGAGCTGTGAGACTAAAAACTAAACTAAAACAGTGAAGTTACAGGATATAAAACCAAAACAATGAGCTGATAGGTGCTAAAATGCTTCATAGCGCTAAGAAGAACTGCAGAGTCATTCTCTGGAGGCTGTCACCATATAGGTGAGCAGTCCAACCTAGGTGGGTGCCAGCACTCACTCCTAATGAGCCATTTCCCAGATCTCAGCAACCAAACAACCAGAAAGCTGGTTATGAGGCTTAGTCACAAGGTTCACTACAACCCCCTTTTACATTACACATCATCGTTTGAGCCATTGTTAGTACAAAAATATGTGTTAGTACAGTTTTAAGCAGCTTGACTTGGTCGAAACAACAAGTTTGTTCCATTTAATTCTCTGGCAGTTAGTTTGATAATGAATAAAAGTCAAGTAGGTGGGAGAAGGCAAGGCTATTTCCTGGAACCAGCATGCATTAGTACATAACACACTTTAAAAGTACCAGTAGTCAGAGTGCGAAACCCTGAACAAAAACTTCTGAGCAGCAACAGAGGAAGGTGACGACCTTTGCCGTGAAGAAAAACATTCACATCCTCACGCCGCTCTTTTCCATTCGTTTTACTGCTTCTCATTAATGGCTGTAGAGAAGAGCCGGGGATCGTTCCAAAACCAATAACCAGGAGTGTCCAGTGAGGTGTCCTGAAGTCTTTCCACAGAAAGGAAGAAAGCAAAACGGTGAGAGATGATGATGATGTATCTGTGTGATGAAAACGCACACATACATCATCTTTAGATCTTAGTTAATGTGTTTAACGTGTTCTGTAAGGCGGTGACTGATTTGGCCATTCAGGAATTCTCCTTTGTTGCTTTAGCAGTATGTTTGGGGTCATTGTCTTGCTGGAGGATGGAGCACCATTCCAATGAGTTTGGAGGCATTTTCCTAAACTTGAGCTAACCAGATGTTTCTATACACCTCAGAAGTCATTGTGCTATTGCCATCAGCAGCCACATCATCAATGAAGATGAGTGAGGACCTGTGACGCCCATACAGGCCCACGGCCATGTTTTACCGATGATTAGGAATCTTGGGCATCTCCTCTTCGCCTCCACACTTAGCTTTGCTATCGCTCTGATACAAATTGATCCTGCCCTGTCTCACGTGTCCACAAGACTTTTTCCTCGAACCCTGCAGGCTCTCTAAAATGCTTTTAGCAAACTGTAATCTGGCCATCCCATTGTATTTCTGTCACAAAGTCTTCTACGGACAGTGGACAAATCCTTTCTTCTCTCATCATCTGTGGAGGTCTGCCAGTCATTTTTCTGAACTCACCACTTCTCCTTTCCTTCGTAATAATGTTCCAAACAGTTGATTTTGGTAAACCTAAGGTTTGACCAATGTCTCTTACTGTTTCTCTAATGGTTTCCGAGACTTTTACTGGCACAGCTCCGTTACTCATGCTGACTAACAGCACAAACAGAGTGACCAAAAGCGGTTAGTACACTTCCATGCAGTTCACGGTGTACTTCCTGGTGTAGTGCGCTAATTTCGGCAGGGTAGTGTTGTCTGAGCTCGAGTACGACCGTTGTGCACTTAATGGAAAATGACGTCGGCAACATTTTATTCTGAGACATATTGATGCCTGTAAATTTATACGTGGTAATACCAGTTTTGAATTGTTTGATTACAAATCTAAAACAGCTTTTTAAAAATGCGTTAATGTCCCAAACATTATGGAGGGCACTGTATTCTACCCTTTGGCATAAATAGCGGGAAAAAACACATGCAACGATGTGGACACAGATTGACACACACACACACACACACACACACACACACACACACACACACACACACACACCCAGCAGAGTTGTGAAGTCATATTTTCCCCTCAGCATACTTTCCATATTTTTTCTGATGACATAAACCAGCTCAAAGGTGTGCATGTTGTTTTTTTCATACCAACTCATTCGTCTCTCAGATGTCATTACTACACCTCGCTCACGACACGCACACAAACTCGACATGCAATCCATTTCATACTGACAATACTGTAACAAGAAAAATTTGGATTATTTTAGACACGTCAGAACAACAAGACTCCTTTTTAAAAATTAAAATCTATCTAATCTGTTCCTCTTCAGCTCTGAACTTTGTGTTAATTTCTTTGCTGATTTAAGAGACTTTACAAGAAGGCTGTATTATTTTTCTCTTTACAAATCTTACAGGAATTTATTCATCCTTGCCGTAGTGGCCAAAAAGTCTTGTAATCCTACTCATGGCCTGTCCAAAACATCAGTCATCACTGTGGAAAAGCTTTTAGTCACTTGAAGTCAACCTGGAAAAGTAAACAAGGCAATTGGAAGAAGAAGAAGAAGGAAAAAAAAAGGGGGGAAGACAGAATTGCAAAAGCTTTGCATCAAAACAGGCTACGGCCCGGCTCTGACCTGTGAGCAGTCAGACGACGTCTGCCTGGTGTGTATTTCTGAGTATATATGCCTGTTTTTGTGCATGTATGTGTGAGTAAGTCTGCAGGGGAACCGGTGACAAACTGCAGACGGTTAGATCTCAGTTGGGGTCAGAGGGGGGTTGTTTCTCAGCAGAGTTACGTGGTCCGTACTTCTCACTGTCGTCTGAATCACCTGGGCCTCGTGTGGCTCAATGTGCCAGTTCTACCAGCTTGTCTGACAAACCAGCTCTTTTCTAGCAAAACCTGGTCATTATGGAGGAGGTGGAGGGTTGAAGGACTTTCCCTAACCTTAACCAAGTAGTTTTGTTAAAATACTTACTTAAATATGTGTCAATACGGCCCAATACTTGGTTTCCATGCACACTGAAGGTTGAATATGTAACATTTCTGCAATAAAATGCCTAAAATAACAAGACCGCAAGATGTTCTACTGTATATTTTCTTGAGTTGTGTACTCACATTATCCCAAATGTTTGCAACAATGTTCAAACTCAGAGAAATCTGTCATTTTATTCAAGGTGCAATTCATTTTATCGCCTGATAATAGCGCCGTGTGTCCTTTCACCCCCTCTATTATAGGAAATGTCAGATGCTGAGACAGGAAGTCAGCGAACGTGATGAATTGAACACTGAAAACAACACCTCCCATGATCCCAAGCTCCTTCACGACATTGTTTTGTTTTGTTTTTTGTCCACAGATAGGAAGAAACACACACAGTTTTTAGTTTCTATCCAATTCTTCTTCATCATCTTGGCATATTTACCTCCCAACCCAGTCTCTTGCAAATCACACGACCCACAGATGTTGGGATGAGAAGGATGCTATGGCGTATGCGCTGCAGCACATATTTTCAATAATCTCTGCAAGTAAAATTACCTCCTCTGTCCCCTGAGTGTTCATATGAAACTTTCTGAGGTTATAAAGTCACTTCTTGCCTTTCCATCTGTCACAGCTGCAGCACTTGGACGCTCTCCAGCTAGCTTTGCCCCACACACTCACAAACTGATACGCAGAAGCAGAGTCAAAACAAAGAATCTGGATGTAGGGCACGAATTGTGGCTCCTGCGCACATCGGATAAACGGCTCCCCCGGAGAAACATACCTCGAAAACATTTCTGACCACATCAACCACTTTAGTTTTTGCTTTTGCAGCAGTATTATCCAAACTGCGGGGGAGTAACAGGGGCAATAACACAGACTGAAACATGCAGCTGATTGAGCATGACTGGCCTGTCATCTGTAGTAATCACAACCTTCTGGACAAGAAGGATGGTAAGAAAAAGGAAGGGGGAAATGTGGTTTATTCTTCTTTAATATCCCCTGTGCATTCACATACCATAATGTATTTTAACCACAGCGCCCCTTTCCCCATCCTCTGGCCCAGTTGGCACAGTAAAATATGATCCTTAGACAGTTTAGTGTGACGAAGAAAGTGTGTGAGAAAAAGAAAGTAAGAGCAGGGCCTGTGTGACAAAATGTATGGGCTGTTGTTCATATAAAAGGGCAGTTTCTGGTGGCACGGTGGCAGATCTTTGATGTTATAATTAGAATTTTCCAAGCACAAAAAGCAGCTTGAACCAGGCTTCTGAGAGTAGACTGACTGATTAAACGACTGATATTTTGACCTGATGAACTGACTGACCGGCTGACTATCTGAGCAGCTGCTGCAGGCAGAAAAAGTCCCTTTTCTTCTCCGCAGACCAGACATGAAGTCAGAAACAATATAGAGGTAAGCCACCCACTCTTTTCACAAACGCAGAGGCATGCTCAAAAATGTATGCATTGTGCAGAGACACACACATCACCGGGGACTCTCCCTGCTCTGACACAATCAGCAGAGCACCTTGTGACCTCCGACTAAGGTAAAAGCTGTAATTATTGACATTACTGTCATCTGAGCCTCCATCCTTACAGTTCAGAGCCATTTCTCCATGTCTGAGACAGCTAGCATCCATTACATCTGTCTGTCTCCAAGATTGAGAGGGGTGTTGCTGAATAACCTTCTGTGACCTTTCTGTCTTCATCATGTCAAGCACTTTTTGTCTTTTGTCTGCCCGACGGGGCTCCAGTATAGGAGAAAATGACACAAATGTGCGATTTTGAGTTATATAAACCAGTTGAAATAGTCGTCAAACTGGCAGCCTAATAGAGTTGTCGTCTTTGCTCCACATTTGAACCCATCAGCAACTGAAAATCTGCAGATTTTTATCCACAAATGATTGTTTACCACATAAAATCCACTGATTGATGGCCTTTTATTTCTCGCGGCATGCACTAGATGATTAGAATGAATAAAAGTAACTCTATATTCGGCCCAAGCCTACCGAACAGGACTGTCTGGAGACGGCAAACCAGCTAACCGGAGTCGAGTAGCAGCCTGTGATAATACTAAAATCCATGTAGCTTTGTTCCACCCAGGAAAGTAAGATGAAGGTTAGATTAAAGAATTCTTGGGGAAAACAACACTGAACAGGAAATTAGCTCTACAAAGGCAGCCGCCTAGAATTGGTCCACGCTGGTTCACGACAGGCCATTGGGCTTATCTGAATGGAATGAATGGATACATCCATTCGGCTGGGGGCGGCTTGTGCAGTAGTCGCCCAATACTACTTCTACTTAAGTACATCGTGAGACAAATATCGTTTCCAATCCCATCCAGTATGAATCTGGAATGGAAGTAGGTCTGAGAAATGTGTTGGTACTCTGCAGTATTTCGTACGTCATCTAACTATGCCTGAAGGAAACATGGTTTTCTGAACATCCGCATTCAAAGGTGGACCGGAAAACCTGCCATCGTACAATCGGGGATAAAAGTGCACACTTAATATATAAATAATGAAATAAGCTATAAAAAGAATGAAATAAGAGAGGCTGTGAGAGATGTTTGTATCTTGTCTACCTATCTTTTCTTGTTGGTTTCAGGAAGTTCTAAAACTTGTCAGATGCAGCCAAGGACTTTGCGTGAAACACACCAATTCCTTAACTTTTGTATCCTATGGGAAAGTAAAGTTACCCCACTTTGTTGTACATTATTCAAGCCAAACATCCAAAATGGGGTAAAAGTAAAAAAGCTGTATCTGACAGAAACATGGAGTGCTGGAAGGGATAATCCAGGGTCACTGAGTGAAGCACAAGCAGCTCCCATCAGGTCTCGGAGAGTACGCTGACAGATTGACTTACCAGACGGCCTCTTAGCATGCAGCTGGAAACACAGAAAAACTTGCTCTCTAACAAGCCACGGACAGGAAAACACACCTACACTGCTCTCCACATGGGGTTTTCAGAAAGGGGAGTCGTGAAAGATTTGTAGAAGATGAGGCATAATATGACATGAAAAGGTGAAGGGGGGGATTATGGCAGCAAGTTAAGAATGAATGAGAGAAAGGATGTACAGGACTGAAGTCCTGAAAGATAAATGGAGGAATTTGGGAGGAAAGAGGAGCAGCGCAATGACGGATATACGCTTGATGAAATGAAAGGTGTCAGCAAAGTGCGAGAAGAGGAATGTGAATGGGAGCAAAAGTCTCGCAGAGACAAAAAAGAGACATTCTTGTGCTCTCAGTCAGGTGTGTGGCCTCAACTCGTAATTGAAAGTAATGGATCCGTTGCTAAGAATGCCGAATACTTCAGTCTGTTTGTCGATCCGCTTGCGTTCACCTGTTTTCTGCCTCGGCGGTGTCACATTTCAACATATTTTGTCTTTTTTTCCCTTTCTTCTACTTCCTGTTTTGATCGAACCCTGGTAAACTTTTGCAACCCTGCCCCGTCTAACTCCTGCAGTCATTGAGGGTTAAGTGTCTTGCCTCAAGGGCGCTCAGGTGATCACTTTCTTTGGCTGGTTTTTGTATGAACGGTTTCCAGGACACATGCCAGCTTCTGTATCTTTGAGTTTGAAAGTTGAAACAGGGTAACTTAGCTGTTGGCAGAAATCTTACACTGCATATCATACTAAAATATTTGTGTCCTGTCATAAAAGATACCCTGGGTGACAAATTCAAGAACATATTTGCAAAATCCTGAAGTTTTTCTGATAATATTCAACTTTATTCTCAAATATCAGGACGTTTTTCTGTTGAAATTACGACTATTTTGAATTATGTGTCTGCATCATTCCCAAAATTTCTTATTTTTTTCCATCAGTGGTTAATTTACATTGTTCTTTTATATGATCAATATGTTGAGATTAATGTATCTACCTTGCCATATCATATCTGGTGTGTGTTGGCATATGGTATATCAACCAGAGTCTTATTAGCCTCATCGCTACACATAATCTACTGTTTAATCAAAGTAGGTGCATATTGAACATATTTTTCTGTGTTTTTTTCACATCCTTTAACTCATAAAGAATGTCTTGCTGCCCTCGGCTGTGTTGTAAATAAGTGGATGTATCAGGGTTGGGAAACAAACCTGAAGAGAATCTGTAGCCCGAGGCAGATCCGGCATAACCACGTGTTTGCCTCGTCTTCATCCAAGAACATAAGGCGAATTCCTCAGAGAGCATTTTCCTCATTTGGTGTCTTTATCAAGTTACAGCAGGCTCTTAAGTTGCAGGCGTAGAAAAGAAGATCTTGAGGAATTCAACGGAGGACATGTTTTTCGACTGTCACGCAGAAAGAAAAGGGGGGAATGATTTGTTTTGACGTTTATTGATAGCCGCCAGGGGTGGGCAAGAGGTGACTCCAGAGCTGTATTTCTGTCAACCTGCTGGAAAACGTCCGCCCACTTTCTAGTAAAAGGTTGAGAGGCCAACTGCTCAGGCCTCATGAATGACTCTGTTTCAATCTGGATGCACAAACCTCTCAGGCAGCTTATCGGTTTTTGTGTCACATGCAGAACACAGATTTGTTTGACGTTTTCCATGATGGAGATTCCACAGAAAGAGGCTTATTGGATTTCAGTCTAACATGACAAGAGGGATCAGTAATGGGAGAACAAACAGGAGGGGTTGCTTAACAACAAGCACAACGTCAGGTAAAAATGATTTACATGTGATAAGATTACTTAGCTCTCATTTCTATTGAATATAACATGTACAACCTGGAAACATCAAAACAACTAAAGTAAAGAATAAATTGAGTTCAGGATATATATTTACATTTTTTTTTATTCGTTTACACTACTCATGAGCCTACACTGTGGAGTTTTTGACCACCAGTAGATCCATAGAGCAAAGTTTAAATGTAACAGACTAATTCACTGACTGACAGACAGTTGGTGGCCATAATGCACCATAAAATGTAGACATGCACCACTGAGGGCAGTAAGAATGCAAGCTAGCAAATGTATATGTATATGTAAACAGGGACTTTAACAGAGATCAGAGCTTCTTTCATGAACGCATCATATGTAAATCCAGAACGGAGGCTGCTGAAGAAGAGATTAAAAAAATGCCACACAAACGTCTCAAAGCATCAGTCTCCTTTAAGTTTATTGCCCCTAGCTTTACAATCCGAGACAGTTTCTCACTTGGGTGAAATCACCGGCACGCAGACTGATTTCACACTGGTTTATCAGCCAACTAGAGCAACGGCCAGTCTCTGAACTTTGCACAGTCAGCAGCCGGAGTCGGGATCAAGCCTCAGTCTGGAATAATCCGATATTCATTAACATCAACTAATGGAACGGAAAATACGATGAGCGTGCGGGTGAGCCAGAGTGGCGATGTTTATTCTTGAAACTGTAGTAGGCTGCTTTAATTGCAATTTGGGAAATGTTGAAAAGTTTCCTCTCGAGCTGCGTAACTAAAGAAAAAAAGAGGTGTAAGAATGAGAACATAAGAGCTCGTAAGGACTTGCGTATTTCTTTCTTCCAACCTCCCACCTGCTCTCTCACACACACACACACACACACACACACACACACACATATATATACTTCCCTTCCTGGACCCCTATACTCTTTGATCCTGAGCCTGTCTGCTGGTATGACTTGGCACATCTGGCACTGAGCCCCTGCTGCCCGCCACTGTGTTTTCCCTGCACAAGGAGAAGAGGGAGGAACGGAGGGAGTGAGAAAGGAAGAGGGAGGAAGGGAGGGTTGTAACTTTGCACCTGCAGCACTTGGGACCTGTCTGGAGGCCAAAACTGTTGATTGCAATGCAGGGAATTTACCTGGAAATAGTTTTCTTCACCTCCCATATTTCTGTCCCTGTCTCAGTTTCTCTGGAGAGATTAGGCTCACTTCACTCCTCATGTTGGCATTTTGTGTGTGTGTGTGTGTGTCTGACTCACACACTCTCAGTTTGACATCAAATCCGCCGTCGTCTCTCCAGGCTGCCATAAAACCCCCAAAACACTTCAAAGTGGCCTTGCTTCCCAGAGTCCCTTGCTGCTCTGACATCACTTACTGCCTGTTTTCACAGCTGCTGCTCTCGATGCCAACGCAGCCCACTCCTCACACTGCCGCTCTCTTCCGCTTCAGTGTGTGTGTGATGTTTATGTCTGAGGGTCATGTCTCGTGGACATGAAGGTGTATTTGTTGGCGCTGCGACAGACAGACTTCACATGGCAGGGGTTTTTACATGCGCGTCACAATAAGATGCAGCTCACCATTTGAGATGTGAATACAGATGAACTCTTTACCAAGAAGTCACTGGCCTGTGGCGGAATTATCCACTCCCTCTCCACTTCCTCTTTCTTTGAAATATATTGCAAATCTTTGGGTTTCATTTTATTTGGAATCGGAGAGAGAGCATTTTTGTTTGAGGTTCTTTCAGACTGGAACAGCTTTGAACTTGTGCTCCATGACATCATTTCACGTTACACTTATATAAGACACACTTATAGCCTAAACAATTCATGAAAGTTGGTCTAATATACTTGGTCTGCTGTGGTTTCCCCAGGGACGAAGAACCTTTGGAGGAACTCAGTGTGCTTCCACCGCAGAGACCAGGGTCGATACCTGCATGATTATATGTGACAATTAAATTGAATTAATTGATAAATTAAGTTCCAAGGGCATAATAATTCCCTGCTCCGGGGTAGTACTTTCCAAAAGCACGGGAACTGAGCATATATTTCTGTTTTAATTTAATACTTTGTAACGCATAAATTAAGTTTTATTATTATATGCCAGAAGGGACTTTCCGGTCTGCTGTGCTGGTCTATTTTTGACAGGATCTACGTCAATCGAGCTATCTGGAAGTCAGACACGTAAATGACAGAGAGAATCCAGTAAATTTTCAAAAATTCTCCCTGCTGTCATTAGTAATTTGGTAATTGTCTTTTTTCAAACATCTAACTATGGAACTTTTCTACACTCAGGACAGGATAAAGCAGTGAAAAAGTCCTTGATATGCCAGGCACCCACTTAGCCAGCACCATGACAACCAAGAGGGAATCTTACTCATCATCCTCCCCACTGACTGATGTCAACTTTTGGGTCATCCTGTCCTGGCATGAAGGGGATTCCCATTATGTCACTGGTCCCCTGGGAGGGGAAGGAGGGAGCGACACTGCCGTCACCCGGTTCCCCCAACAGATAATGGACACCCGGAGGCAGCTGTCACACGGGGGATACGGTGGAATGGGGAATGGTTGTCAGTTTGGCTCCTTACATCACGGCCATGGAGCGCTGCAGCGCTGCGAGGCTACGTCACCGTGATGAACTGTGAGACGATTATGAGACACGGCATTATGCCGGAGGCCTGAGTGGTGTGCTCAGCGGAGTGTCGTCTCTGGACAGTCATCACAAAGCACAATGATGAGCTTTCATGACTCTTTGGGCCATTGTAGGACAGAAACAAGAAGTGATACTATGAATCTTTCTCTATGGGCTGCTGTGACCACAATAAGGCGGTGGATAATACGATCAGATGATGTATTGTGAGTGGTGAGTGAGGTCAAAAATGAAAGACCAAAGGAAGTGTACATGTGTTAGATATCTTCCTTTTCTTCCTCACTTGTCTTCCTCACACCGCCATTTTCGTCTTTATGCTGTATGTCTACGTGTTAAGAGCTCCCCTACAGGCCGGTCATAGATAATGTGGTAAACATCTGTCAATTAACCATGCGCATGCTAGTTTGGAACAACGCTGTCCCACAACAGATGAATTAAGATCGATAAATAACAGAAGTGTGATACCCAGTTAGAAAGCTCCAGTGTTTGGCGAAAAGAAATAATTGGAAACAGCAGCCACTTTGTAGTTGTATACTGAAAAGACAATCAAAATCCTCTGATGGACGCTAATAACTTCCTGCTCTGGTGTGTGTTGGCACGCAAAACAGTGGAAAATGCACACCAAAGTCTGCAGAGTGTACGTCTTGTCAGTAGGCCAGTGAGGCAACGGTCACAGGAAGTCCAACGAGTTCATTCACAACTAAGATTAAGCTTTGCTTTCTCTTCGACGTTATAAAGAGATGAAGAATCCCTGTTTGCACCCCAAAATTCTTTCTTCTCCTCCTCTGTCCAAGACAACTCTTTTGTTTGTGTAATCGTGATGCAAAAGCACTCAGTGAACCCATTTATTATTCAAATAAATCACACGGAGTGCTCATACGTCTCACGAACCGCATACTCTTCACATGATGCAGCTGTCAGCGGGATCTATTGTTTGTGCAGCTTGTTAGCTTTGCCTGATGCTAGTCACCCACAGGACTATATTTACGCTGGAAAGCTAAGAAACCACTGCAATTCAATAAAGAAGCGAAACAAAGATGTGTCTTCACACTTTTGGCCTCTATTTATCTTCCTGGCCTTTTGCCTTTATGGGTTTTTAGCTGACAAATAGCGAAATAAGTGCATAATATTGCTGCCTGTGTTGCTTCATGCATCAAATTGCAGTTGGAGGCATCATTTTACGCCTTCATTTAAAGTTTAATCCACTCTCCAGGACAAGCATCCACCTGTACGTGCTGTGAGCCGTCACTGAGTGATTGGTGAATGCACTGTTGGTGCTTTGCAGTGTTTGTGTTTTTGAAATAATGCCTGTCAGAAGAAACATGAGAAACTGGGCTGGAAATGGAATCTGCTGCCAAGATGTCCTCATGCGACTCAAGCAGCAGGTCACACCAGGACAGAAACACACGCATGCTTTGTGTGCCAATTTGTTATGTAGTCTAATTGTTGCTAAAGAAACCCATTACTTGTCAGAGAGACAAATAATCATAATTCACATCTGTTATGGATGCTTTCACGACAGCGCTTTAGGTTTTATTTGACTTCTGACTTCAGTCGAATCTGCATCAAACGGAGGAAAATATGTCACTTGAAAACGACTCTTTGGAAGTGCAACGCTTCGAGAAAGTCAAGCTCAGAGCAAAAGCAGACATCTCAGAAGATAGGAAGAGAAGGAGAGGAAGAGGCGCCGATAAGAGAAGAGAGGAGTTCACACAGGAAGCCTCTCGGGGCTTTGAAAGGATGGAAGGAAAGGAAGGTCACAGAGTTAGCAGCAGCCAAGCTGAGAATGAGCAGGAATGATAGATATGAGAGGAATGACAGAAAGAAAGAAGAAAAGCGGCACTTTAACAACTTGTAGGATTCAAGGGTGCAATCGATTAAAATTACAGTTTGAGAAAGTTAGAAACCAGAAAGCTGTAGCTTCGAAATGGAACGGGGTCTGCATGCAAAATGTTTTGGATGGAGGAAAAAAGGCTTGCAAAGCAACCTGAACAGGTGCATGAATCAAACTCCCGGCCACTTCACTGGCTCAAATCTTTAGGTTGACTGCTGTGTTGTAAACTGACTTCCCCGTGTCACCTAAACTCCCACTTTGACCTCCAGGCAGAGAGCTCCACCTGCTGAACACCCACCAAACATTAACCATCGGGCCGCATGCAGCATCTCTTTGGTCGGGCTGCCTCCTGCAGGCCTGTAGAGGAGCTGCTGCGTCTGAGGGGAACCAACGCTGCCGTGCAGGTGAGCAAACACCAGGAGGCGAAAAGGAGCTCGCTGTATGAAAGTAGGGCAGCCAACACTGAAGATTTTGTCCAGAGGCCTTGCTTTAGTTTGCTTTCACCTCTTTGCTCTCTCCTTCTTACTCTCTATCATAGAAGTCAAAGTTTAGCACAATAAAGAGACAGATGTTTACAGGTGAAAGTACTGCTTACAGGTGGGTGAATACAGGTGTTTTTTTAAAGGAAAACTGTCAAAATATTTTGTGAGAAGTTATCAGAAGTCATAATTTCACATGGATCTCCACATCAGCACTCATTTCACTTTATTTTTTTTTATCCGTACACTCTCCAGATTCAGCTTTAACCCCGAGGCTTCTCTCTCTCTCCATATCCTCAGGAATGTCTAACAGTGTGTATCTCCGCTGTGACGCACACACACGCTAATATAATAGAGATGCCATTGTCTTCTCATACAAGCCAGACTCATCTTTTGGATGTACACATCATCACATGGACTTGAAGCATCGGTCAAGGAAATGCTTTTGTGACAAGCCTCCTCTGCTTGTTTTGTTCGATTCCAACTCTCTCAACTTTTTTTTTTTTTTTTCCCGGCGAGCAGCTGCAGCTTTTTGCGAATCCCATGCATTCTTCCACCTTATACACGTACATGCAAACACCCACGCTCGCTCCTTCTCACTCATATTCGAATGAGATAAAATTTTAATGACCTTTCTGGGAAAGCTGGGTATATTCTCTCTCTCTCTCTCTCTCTCTCTCTCTCTCACACACACACACACACACACACACACATAGCGGTGGCAGGTGGATGTTTGGCTTAACTTTTGGGTGGGTGAGGCTGTAATGACTAACGCAGGACAGATTGGAAAACCGCACCCAGCGGGGACAGGAGAGGAAGGCCGGGGCAGCTAAATGGGAGAAACAGGTGAGTTAATGTGTGTGTGTGTTAGTGGGATTCTTCTTGCGCAAGGTAATGACTGGCTAAAAGAGAAATGCTGGCTTAAAAGGATGAGTGAGTGCTATTAAAGAAGAGGGGAAAGAGGCTATTAGGGGTAAAACGAGGGGTCAACAGGAAGTCACTTCCAAATATCTTTACCTCTTCTTCACCTATCAAATCATCAGTCCAGTTTCTGCTTACAAAATATAAGAATATACACATCTCCGCCGGGCATAGAGGCACGGTTACATGCCCAAATGTATACATGTGCACAGTAGCTCACATGCTATCAAAGCCTTCATTGTTTGCCTCCTTATCACTTTTCTCTCTGCTGTTTTTCCCCTTCCTGCACTCTCTTACCTGCCCTTATCTCCTCTCCCTTTCATCTCGGGAGAGGCCTCCAAGCACGAGAGACAAAGAGACGAGGAGCAGCAACAAGGAGGGCATGAGAAGAGAGAGGAGACAAGGAGAAACGGAGAGTAGGCCGCCTTATCTGAGATGATACACACAGGCGCGCGCACACACACACAGGGGCCATTGTTCGTTCGGTTTTGCCGCGGGGCCCTGTGATCACGGAGGCTGAGACTGATGAACGTGTGGCCCCCTCTTTCATCTCCTCCCGGGCTTGTCTCCTGCCGCTCAAAAGGAGCCTTCTTCCTCCTTGTCTTCCTGAGCTCCTGTAGTCCCTCATCAACAGGAGATTTCCACCAGAAGAAAAGGAAAAAAAAAATACAAAGACATTAGTGGATGTCTGTCCCAACTGCAGCGGCACATTTATAGCACGGATGGCTCCAGTGGGAATCAAAGGCCTTACGCTGCTACATTTTCCTGACAGCCTGTCTGCTTGAATGAGCAACAACCAGGGAGCAGCATATGGAGTTGCATATATGCGCTGGCAAATTCTCATGAAGCCTTTAAAAAAAAAAAGTGCACACATTGAGCTATGTGGCAGAACAACGAGGGCCATTTGCAAAGCAGGGATGCAGAAAAACAAATGAATAAAAATCCTAAGTGCAAAATCAACTAACTGACCTCATTAAAACAGGACACACATTAGATTATCCAATAACTCCAGTGACAAAAATGAACTTGGAGTATTGGGAGGACTGGGAGGGATAGCCACATCCAATCACAGACACAGAACACACGAGCATCCAATTGTGTAAATGTTTCACAGCTGACAGAAGTCATGTGTGATCAATTTAAATGCATGTTTACAAGGAATTCTCACAAAGCTAGCAAAAGCTGTGAAGTTTAGCGGATAAAACGATGCTGACTTTGGTATTTGACCCATAAAAGAGGCTCCATGGTTTCTAGGGCTCCAAACAACATTCAAATAAATAAAGATATTTTGTGTTTAAACCTTTGGCATTTCCTGCAGCAAGATGATGAACTAGCACATTATCTGTTTTTATTCCAGTTCAGTCAGAGACACTAACATCCAGGAACCGGCCATTTATAGCAAACACAGATTAGATTTGAGGCAGTTCTCATTGAATCGGAACAGCGATGAGGATTCAGTTAATCCACCTTAAAAGAAACACATACATGAAAACACAATCAACAAATACCACATAAGGAGGAGGCCGGAGCTGCAGTGTAATCAGCACACCAAACGCACAGCTGTGAATGTAAGGCATATTGCAAACAGCTGATGTTGATCAGACCGGACTAGCACGACTTCAGCGCTGTGAACTAAAGCCATGTTTTATTTCTGGCAACCTGTTAGAGCGGTTGTGGCGGAACATTCATGTCCAGGTTTTAGCCATTTATTATTACCCAAAACAGGACTTGGCGTGTAGCAGCATTGGTGTTTGCAGAACGAGTATACGCTGATTTGGTCAGATACTGAACTCTCTGAAGATTAAGATTGAGTATAGAGTAGAGACATCCACGTCCACATCATCCATGATCCAACACCTTGATAAAATTCAGTGGTCCTAATACAGGTCCTAATAAAGTTGCATATCATGAGGTATACAAATTTAAAGTTTGGGAATAAGTACTGGGAGAGGAAAAGGTGAATTACCTGATATACTTTATCAGATGGTATTGAACACGACTTCCATTTGTGCAAGAACAAGCGCAACGTGATTGGACGGTGTCAAGAAAGTGCTGAGCTATTGTAAAGTAAAGGCTGACTCAAGAGACCACAAGGTGAAAACATTATTTCAGAAACTGATCCCCAGAGAATTTAAAAGAAAACACTGTCAGACTCAAACAATGACTGCTTATGTGAATATCACAAAGTTGAAAGTCCACAGGCGAAATGTGGCATCCGACAGTTCAGTGTTTTGACATTCGCTTACCCCCGTTGCCATGAAGACATCAGCACCTCCCTTCTCCGCATTCCCAATGTCTATCGTGATGGACAGGAAGTGGCACGGGAAGAATGTGCAAAGAGTAGTAGCTCCGAGATGTCCGACAGCGGTTCACCCGTCCCATTTCCCAGCAGCTCCTGACCTCTGGACTGCGACACTGTGACCTCTCAACTCTCTTCTGACAGGACATGCTTTCATCACAGACTGAAAAATGACCTTGAGGTAAGAAGGGAGGGGTTTCAGGTTTTAGACATGAAGGTGGAAAGGTGCTCAGGCTCGGGAGTTGAGGATTAGGAGGAAAATCTAGGATCAAGGTTTTTGGATTTAGGCTTTTGAGGTGTAGATTAAGAGATACACGCTGGATTTAACTTTTGGAGGCGCAGTAGTTGAGTGACTTTGGATTTTGCTGACATTACAGGTTTAAGAATTTCAACATGAGTTCATGCAGGAGAAAGGTTCCCGGCATTTGAAGATTTGATACTATTATTATAGACATTCTTTAGAGTTTCACGGGTGTATTTGCAGATATAGTAAAACTCAGGAGTTTCTGTTTTGTTATTTATTCGTCTGCTGTATTTTATGTTCTGAAGCAGATTCAACAGGAGCAGATCAAACGAGTCATAATTAAAGTTCAAATCTGTTCATGCAGAATAATTCAAAGTGAACAAACATTTAAAAAGTTTCAGTAGTAAAAGAGACACAAGAGAAAAACTGTGATTAAAAAAGTGACAAAATCTCAAGGAACTATTCGTTGGGTTGATGTTCTGATGCATATCTTCTGTAACATTTTATATCATTTAGTTATAGGAAATGAACCTTTCCTTGCCATGTACATATATTTTTATGCCATTTTCTTCATTTTAACGTGTGCACAATGTCCATTTGTGACTAATCTATTGCTCACCCCAATCCCACTGGCCAGATATATAAACAAAGATTTTATAGGATGACTAATAAATGTCTGCATTGCAATAATAATCTGAGCAACTGCTCCATTTTCCATCAGTAAGCCCAAACACATCGAACATGAACCAGCGGAGATATTTCATACCCTTCCCTCTTTCTGTTATGCCTCCATCTCTACCCGTCTTTGATTGGCAGCAGGAATGGGGCATGGAATCTCGGCTGAATGTTTTGGTATGCTTAGCGGACAAATTCTGGCGTTGCCATGGCGAGGGCTCACATGGAGACGGGCCCCTTCCCCATCCTCATTGTTTTTAGAGTGCGCGGTGGTAGCGTTGGTGGGATGGGGTTAGCACTGCTGCTTTAACAAGGTACTTGGAAAGTATGTGCGATTGTATGCTGTGTGCACGTACACACCGTTACCATGGAGTCCGCTAAATGTTTTGTGTGTGTGTGTTTGGGGGGGTGGTGGATGAGGATCTGTCCGAGATGATGTAATCAAGATGTTTGACCTCTAACCCTTGACCTAAACAAACTGGAACCTGTTTTTTGGCAAACGGGCCACATGGTACTTAACAGTAAAGCTAGGAAGTCCTGTTTGACCTTTTGACCTCTGATGAGTTGTATACACAGACAGACACAGAGCACGGCTGTGAGGTCATTGCGCCAAAGCTCTGTGAATTGTCAGAGTTTTTAGTGGACATAAGCTTCTCACTGGGCCTATGCATGGATGTGTGTGCATGCACAACAGCAAATGAATGAGCATAATTGGGCACTGGGATTAAATTCACGCAGCCCTGAGGTCAAAGAGTAAATCCTGGATTGACTCTGTCCAAAAGCTGATGTTCTTCTACATGTTTATACAATAAAGATAAGCTCTAACTCTGCCACTGACTTAGTGCTCCCATTTAATGCTGGCCCACACAAGCTGCTGAGGTACAGTATGGTGATTTGCTGCTATAATGACAAGCATCATAGTTTTTCTGTCTATCAGTCTGTTGGTCAACTACTTCAGTCCAGACAGAAATATCTCAATAACTATAAGATGAATTGTCATGCAGTGTGGTACAGACATTCTCCAAATTGTACTTTGTAACAAAGCGGCAACCTCCGTGGTACAGACCTGTGAAGTGAAGCCAACACAGGAAGTGCCAAAAGCTGCAGTTCCTCAAACGGCCACTTGAAGCTGGCTACAGAAGTGAGTAAATCACCATAAGTCCCCATGTTAAAATTTCCAACTTCACAGCAGAAATAAACATGTTTACAGCCTGGTACAAAAAACTGTTTTGGATTAGCCTCACAGAGACTATGTTTATGTTTTATAGAGTCTAACTGGCAAATGTTAGCATGCTAAACTAATATGATGAACATGGTCAAAAGAAGCATGTTGAAGTAATGTAACTTTTAAAAGAAATAATGTTCTTGGAAATGACAAGTTGAAATCATAAGCAATAAGGCCTCAATCAGGTCAGAATGCTAAGTGGTTTTGTTAGCTTATTATTAGCTAATGTTAGAAAACTTTGCTGTGTAACTGACATTACTGACCAAGTTCACCGACTTTATGACTCTTCTCTGCTTATGCTGCTGTAATGCTGTGTTTTAACATCCTTTAATTGTCACAGTGGTCTTCACTCAGCATTGCCTTTCTTGTTATTGTGTGCATGTTAGCATTTTTAGGTTAGCATTTAGCTTAAAGCATCATTATGCCATAACCTCACAGACCCACGAGTATGGCTGCGTACTCTTCTTGTAAACGTTGCAAATGTTTTCCTATGAACAAATGTCACATAGAGATGTGTATGTGTGTCCATGTGTGTTGTATGTGCTTGCACAGTGACCTAGCATGTACCTGTGTTGCTATATGCACTAAACATACAGAGCCTACACTCCAAGTCCACCTCTTCCCAGAAATTGCTGTGCATTGACTAGTGGTCGACTGTTCACACACACAAACACAACACGCCAGCATTTAGACACACGCACACACACACACACACACACACACACACACGCACACACAAGAAAGAGGCAGATAGAGAATGCTGCTTCTTGTATTCTTTTTGAGCCATGTTGACGATTCTCATGACAAAGTGCTAAAGTTGGCGCTGCTCAAACAGCTGCTGTCCAAGGTAAATCTGAATCTGCCAATTGAACGGCCTGCAGTGTTTATTTTCAATGAG
This sequence comes from Miichthys miiuy, assembly GCA_036365135.1. NCBI lineage: Eukaryota > Metazoa > Chordata > Actinopteri > Sciaenidae > Miichthys > Miichthys miiuy. Next base: position 11,322,064 of record CM071623.1, read on the forward strand.
GCACCTAACTCGAGGGGTTTCGCGGTATCGGGACGTGCATATTTGTGTCAGCGGGGCTCGCACGTGTGCTTGTGTCATCACACATGTTCAGGCGTGTTTATGCGGACGTGCATGCATGCAATATGTGAATATAATGAGTGGCATAAGCGTGGAATGAACCCATGGTAACTGTCCTTTTTAAAACAAGGGGTTCCACTTGAAAGCATCCTGTAACAGCGGGGCCTCTCAGTCCCAGTTGACCCTTTTCTGTTGGTGTTACCTGGATACCAGGCTACTGTTTGTCTAACACTGCGGCTCCTCTCTCATCAGCTCCCCACTGCCCGGTGATTGGTTAGATTCCTTCGAAGTTTATAGTACCTGTGTGTTACCTTACATACCTGAGCACGGGCTTTTTTGGTCATTTGTCCAGATCCAAAGAATAATTTATATTCTTAATTCCAATATAAATAAAGAATTTATTTTTGTACCACCATTCATGCACAGATGGGGCCAAAAGTTCTTCATATATCATTATTAAATTAATGAAGTTAAGTAGATCATAGATTAATGACAAAATAAAATGATATTCCTTAAAAATATGTTTTAAATTAAAAAAACCCAAAAGATATGTATACTAGCCTGGAGTAGCCAAGCTGAATTTTATGTATTTGGCTGACTTTGCTCTCCAAAGATAAAAAGCTAAGACTCTGGCAGGTAGCTGTGCCCTGGATGTGCCATCTGTATCTAAACTGTTTCCCATGATCCCTCCTGCGAGCTGGCTGGTACACCTGGCTGCAGGGTTTGTATGTCTGGCCAGTATTCACATAACCCAGGCCACTGTGGTGTCAAACAGACACGCCCACCTGGACTGCAACGGCTATTTTTACTCGGGTGAAACACACACACACTTCAAACGGACTCACCTCGCCCGCCAAACATTCCACACCAACAAGCGAACACTTTGAACGTGGCGCCACACTGCCTCCTCGAGTGCTGGGAAGTCTATATGGACATCATCACGACCCTCTATGCCACCCTGACCACGTCTGAAGCCGACCCTGTCGACCTGCTGTCAAATACCCCTCAGCGAATCAAAGAGGATGGGAAAGAACTGGTAGAATCTGGATTTTCGAGATTTCTCTGGATGTTACAGGTGATGATGGAGTAAGGATCGTAAAATGTGTTGTTGTTTTGGTACGAGAAACATCATTCAAAAGCAATAATTTGGGAACAGCTCATATAGACAAACTTAAGATTTAAGAACGTCAAAGATGTGGGTAGTGAGATCAATAGTTATTAAGAAACATGACAAATAGACAATACAAGACAATAAAGGACATAAAAGCAAATAGACAGATCATTTATTGACTGATTTAAAAGCAGTCATCAACCCCATAAGGTTCGTCTCCTCAGGCTGGTTAGTCCAAAGTTAAGGGGTCCTGATGGCAACTCACGTTCACCTTTAGATTTAAGCCTCAACTTTGGAACAGCCAGAAGGACCCACCTGAGGATCTAAGGCTACAGACTGACTCATAAGAAGTCAACATCTCTGCTATGTAGCCTGGAGCCAGAGCCAGACCCAGACGTGCTTTAAAGGTGATCAGTAAAATCTTTAAATCATTTCTAAAGCTATGAAGGGAAGCAGGATCGAGGCGATGAGACAAACAAGTAAGAAGCCGAGCTGCTGCTTTCTGAGCTAGTTGGAGAGGGTGAGTTTTGGTTAACGCCCGAGATTTTGGGAGTTATAGACGTCTAGTCTGGAGAAAATGAGTGCATGAATGACTTTTTCCTGAGATTGTGAGATGATTGGTTTTAACTGAAGGAAACAAGACCACACAACTTTTTTGATCTAGGGTCCAAACCTGAGATCTGAGTTGAATAATACAACTACGTCTCTGGCAGCGGGCTTCACACGTTCTGAATAAAACTGATATGTTTGGGAGGACAGAAAATATTATTTCTCATTTTGAGCTGAGGGAAATGTTGTGCCATCAGCTGACATCATTAAGACAGTCTAAACCAGCAGCTATGCTTCTTTGGTCCCGGATGAAATGAAAAGATTTCACTGAATGAGAAAATGTTCTTCACAAGAAAAACACTATCTCAATCTAATCAAGTCTAATAGCGGAGAAAAATTCAAGTGATGCAAAGTGATTTCAAATTTCTCTGGAGGTCTCTCACAGCGTACTTCCCTCAGTGGAAACTGACACTGACATAGGATCATTCTCTCAGTTGTAGACCACATAATGACATAAATCTTCGACTGAGCCAACAAACAATTTCAGTTTTTGTTTTATCAATAACAGACCAAATGACGTAAAAAGCACGTCACTGGAAGACGTACATTAATGACTCATATTCCTTGTGACTCATTTTGGGTGACTGTGCTCCCTTACCTTTTGAATGTATAGCCAAATTGTTGTTACATACCCAATTGCTGGCTGTCGTCTGATATGTAATTTGTTGATTTTGGCAGCTCTTATAATGATTACTCCAAGTATATGTGTGTGTTCTTGTGCGTGCCTTGGCTTATTGTTTTGCTAAGAACACCAATCAGTGCATTTCCAGTCATCTAGATCGTACGCATTCCAGATAATGTAGATGACGCAAGACTGTTGACAAAGAGCAGAACATTAAAGCTGTTCCTGAGGTGAACCAGACGAACAAAGGGGTCAGATTCTTTACATGAGAGCTGATTCTCCTTATTTTCAGTCAGACACATTGTTTCTCATGCTTCATTCATGTGGTTCATTGCTGACTTTACCTAAAATGCACCTGCTAAAGAAAAATATGATAGCAAATAGATGACTTACTGTGATCCCTAAATGGAACTGAGCCTTTGTTAGGGTTATTAATTGCACATGTGCTTTTACTGCCGTGACAAGTGACAGAATAACTGCCGTGAAAAAGGTCCATAGGGACGCAGTGCTGGCTGGATTGTCAGCTGACCCTCAACGACCCCAAATTTCGCAATATATTTCGACTGAACTGTTTTCATCTTTGTTATGTTTGTAACGATTAACACATCTGAATTGACATGGCTATAATCAATATTTTATATTAACAATGACATGACTATTAGTGTGTGAAAAGCTTGCTCGTATAGGATGAACCCACAGAGAACTATTACCTGTAGTTACTATCAGCTCTTTGGGGTGTTTTAGCATCTTTCAGCCTGTTTTGGGTTTTCAGGTACAGTGGAGCTGGACATTTCCCTTAGAAGTTGATGGAGACCAAAACAAGAGCTAAAAGGATGATTAATGCTAATGTTTTCTGTATCCGATGACTTCGTAAATGGGTTTGCTTAGAAGTTGAGTAGACATCAGACGTTGTGTTTACCGGTGAGTCAAACATTTGATTAAAACTAATTAACAGTCCAGACTTAAATCTACTTGGCACCACAAACAAAAATCAAAGTGACTTGTCATCGACATTATGGTGGGTTGTGGGCCTAAAAGAGACCATCTGTCACTGTCTTCCTTCGTAGTTCTCTGCAAACAATCGCGGAGAAAAGTTCAGAGCGAATTTTGTCAGCAAGAAATAATAAAAACGCAAGAACTCGTGCTGCAAAGGTCCTGAAGCTAAAGTTGCTGCGCAGCACTGACATGAATCGCTCAGAGGAGGTGAGTGATTAAAGTCTGAACCCAACAGGTTAATTACACAGCATGGTTTGTGGTTTGTCTAACAAAAGTCATTATGTACCTATAATCTAGGTACTTTTTTTTGAATGTAGGCTACAATAATAATAACTCTAATAACCATCCATGTATCCAGGATACAGGAAATATAGGCTCATTTTGAAGTGTAGCCCTCAGAGCTGCTACAACTTCTAATTTTCTTGCTCTCACAATAACACGAATCAGCCACAATTAAATTGCATACTATATTAACACTACACACACACACAGAGCTATCATTTTGGTACCAATTTTCTCACGCCATCAGGTGAGTTGGCTCTTTAACGGCTCTCTACTTTTGCAATTCCACCTCCATGACACTGCAAATCTGTTATATCACAGATTAGCAGCTGGGACGAGCGCTGTCCTTTTTCCTGTTAGTTAATAAGCCTTCTAAGTATGACTTAATCAGAATCACATTCAGGCACACACGGTATCAGACCCTCACATTACAGTGTAACTCAAACTGTGGCGATTTGTCCTTTAGCTATAGTGTTAATTGCTGCCATGTTACCTGACCAGTGACCCGAGTGGCCAGTCCTGTTCTTAGCAGCTTTACGTGTACAGAACCTGATCTAAGAGAAAATGTACGGCCGGAGCTAATGTTTGCCTTGAGATGGAAGTGGAGATTGTGAGAATTATGACACGTTTCCCCCACATAATCCTACATCTGGATTAAGTCTCTATACTAGATTAGGCATACTCCACTATAAATAAGCACAGCGGGGTATGACAAGGGGCAAATCAACAATGAAAACGTTACAGAGCTTCACAGGCAGTCGGCGCGGCTAAATCCTGACTATGAAAGCGAGTTGATGCTGCGTTTGATTGAAGAGGTTAATCGACCTATGCACTATAAACAAATACTGCAAATAGTATGGAGTAAACACATTGCATAACTAACTAAAGTGGTCCTTCCACTACTGTTGATAATTTGCAGGTAAGGATGTCTAAATTGTCCAATCACTAATTCTCTCTTCCTGGAGACAGTCTCCTTTCCAGCATACTGATCCCTCCAGCGCTCCTTAGTCCACACTCCTTAATACCAGTTGTCATTTCTCACCAAGACCTGCAGGTACTCCTCTTTTCTGGCCATATGTTCCTCCAAACAGAGCACTTATTAGTCTTATTCAGTCCACATGTCTCTCTCAATCTGTTGTCTGCTTCAGGTGTGTAGATTTTCACACAGAAAATAACAGAAATCTAGCAACAGCTACACTTTGTGTTGTTTTTCTCTCGCTAGTTGCTAACTGTCTCTGCAGTTCAGTGCTGAGCACATAAAGCGGGTTACCAAAGCCTTTTTTGGTAAAACCAAAAACCAAAACAATAAGCTAAAAGACACTATAACGCTCTGTAGAGCTGAAGGGTACTGTGGAGTTGGATTATAGTTAGTTATCTGTGGGTTAATCACTTATAGCGACCCCTTTTACACACAAAGTGTGATGTAATCCATTGATATAGCCACTTTAAAGGCTCATAGAAGTGCTCAAAATATAATGTAAGTATGGATTTATTATTAGAATCATTCCACAAAGCAAAAAAATAGCTCTTCATGTGCTAATCATTTAGGTATGTACTGCAGACACAGACTCATCTTATAAATTGGCCGTGCTGTTAAAAGTTTATTTTGAATCTTTGATAAATAAGACTAATTTATGCTCTCTGCACCAACCTCTCACATTGCCTTCCAGTAACTTCATATTTAATAATTAGAAGCATGACGACAGTAAAATAAAACATTTAACTGTCTCTGCATTTCCTCCTCTCCTTGTCCTTCATACTCTCCCTCTTGGATCACTCTTTTCCACTCCATTTCGACTTCAGATTTAACCCCGATAACAGTTCTTGTTTAACGCACCATTGACAGTTAGCAGCACTGAGCTCCTTTAAAAACACTAACAGCAAGAACACAGTGTGCCGTCACTGCTGGGATGAGGACTCGCTGGCACACCACCTTGCGGTTGTATATTCTAATGTGTGTTTGTGCTCTCGGCGCATTGTTTGATTGTTAATTGGCAGATTTTGTGCAGTGATGAGCATCACTTAATGTTCTAGTCTATTGTGTTACTCATTTGTTCTCTTTGTTTAAGTGTCTTTCCTGTCATCCATGTAAATATTCCCAAATCGGAAGGCCGTCAGATTATTCCCCTGAGGTTTCTCTGACTTGCACAATCGGCAAAAGACGCACAAACAACAACATGACAAAGAAAGGCTACAACCTTAATTTCTTCCCCTCAAAAACAGGAAACTGCCTGTTTTAATTACCATCAACCTCAATAGTTCAGAGAAAAGAAAACACCATTATAAATTCATCTGCCTTTTCCCAGCAGTTTGCCATCAGGCATTGACTGAGTGACGGCAACAGCGTGTGCCCACGTCGGCAAATGATGCCTCTGACGTCGCTTAACGTCTCTTCATTGCGGCATAATCATTTACATGCGTGTGAGATTATGACTAACCGTATGACAAATTGGACATGAAAGCTGCGGTTGACCTTCAGATACTTGACCCCTGTCAACCACCTCAGCTGCATATCTCGCGGCGAGCATCGCAGTGCCCCCCGCCCCTGCCTCCCGCTCTACCTCCACCCATCTGAATCCAACATGTGGTTGTGTTCATGTGTCAGTGTGTTTTGGCGCTGCGGATTTGACGTCCGGCTGTTTGTTATGTCTCGGCAGCAGTATTTCAGCCGTGTTCTCGGACATGTACTGTATGATCGCGTGTGCTCAGGTCCGATTGCTCAACACCACATGCGCTACATCTCCTTCTACATCTCCCATTGGTTTTTCTCTGGGCTCTCCCCTCCTTTTCATTCCTCCTCTGCCTCTCTCTCTCTATCATTAAACAGCTTTCTTCTCTTGTTCACTCTTCATCACTTTTAGCCCACTTCTTTCACCCTTTGATATCCCCTCTTTTACAAGTACAGCTTGATCTTGTTCTGGTTTGCAATCCACCCATGTCAGAGAAGTGGCTGAACAGTGAGAACGGTGTGTGTGTGTTTATGTGTGAGACAGAAAGAGAGAAGATTATGAAACGCAGACGGGCTACACATGTCCTGTTTGTGGGAGATGTAATCAGTTATTGAAGAGGAGCAGATTGGAGTTCTGCCTCCTAAATGAAAAAACGCTCTGCTCCAGACTGTACGTATGCTTCTCATAAACCTCAGCTGATTCATTACCCCCCTGCCCTCCGTCTCTCCGTATGTGTCCATCCCAGCACACAAACATGTTTTGATTTTGAAGGAACATCTCTCTTTATCTGCATGCCCTAAAAGGACGGGTTCATGTGGTGCTGCGCCGAGGAAAACTGCCTTTTTAAGTCTCCAAAGTCGGAGAATATGGCTCTGCTTTATGGAGATACCACATAACTCAATGCAAACTCTCTTTCAAGAAGAAGGTGGTTATTGGTGGTTATTTAATTAAATGATTAAAGTGTTAAAGTAGCAAAATATGAACGGAAAACTGATTTATAGTTGCAGTTCTGCTCCACGCTTCAGCAATAACATTAAAGAGAATTCCTAAGCAACCATTTAAGTGAAGATTTAAAGCTCCCATAGTATTCATATTTCACAACTTCGCCTTGAAATAGACGTCATCTCGGGATACGAATAATGTGTTATGTGAAGTCTCTTAAGTGCAGCTTAGTTTGTATTTCTTGGATGAAGTTCTGGATGGATAAGTGGTACAACAGGCTTAAATCTGGACCCCGAATGGCAAAAAAAAACCTCCCTCAATGCACACCTTCACCTTCACCCACCTACTTATTTTAAATGATGCAAATCGTCTACGTGGAGAAACTCCAGAAGACACAAGAAGTCAGACAGTTGTCATCAGTCGACACAGCTGTAAGTCCAGATGTAAAGCCTTAATTGGACATAAGTGAAAGTCCATGTAAAAATGAAGGATCGCATGTGCCACCCAGTTCAGATTCTTCAAAATCCATGAAATCCTGGATAAATCATTGTAGAAACGTTAATAACCCCTATCAAGGTCACTTTAAAAAGCCAGGTATGCAGACTTGTGAGTGAATTAGTGGAACAGAAAAATCATTACCTCGCTGGTATTCTTTTTCATTTTATTTATGCACATCGAAGCCAGCTGGCCATCGCTCCTTGTAAAAAGAAAACTTAAAAAATAAGTTCACTTACAGGTTATTGTTTGTCTTAGAAATTTTTACCCTCTTCTTTTGAGTACAGAGCCAATTGAAGCTTTATGCAATGTTTGTATTCAGCTTCACACCATTTAAGGCCCTCAATGTTTCCTCTCAGACACAAATTATTGGGAAATCTGACAAGAACTGATAACATTTAAGTCACGGCCAAGTAACTAACAGGCTAGCTGATAGCCCACCCACGCTGTCTTGAACGTGACTTTGTTAATTCCAACACAGCTGCGACTGCGACCAAGAAGAAACAAGTCCTGAATCATCTTAAAATGAGCTAGCTTTAGCAACGTTATCCTAGCAACGTTAGCTAATGGTCATACCAGACCAAATAAGGCCGTAGCTGCAAAAAGCTCTGAGTGTATTCAACTGAGTAAGGATGTGGTTTATTGCTTATAAACTGAACTTTTAATTTGTAAAAATGTGTTATTTCCTCTTGCTTTAAAGCACCATTATATGTAATGGTTTAAATGTCATCATTGATATATTAGTTCTGCTAAATTGGGTATAATTAATAGCAAACTTTTCCATCTCTCTGTATATTCTTCCACAGTCATGAATGGCGCACACAGTCCACTAATGGCAGCATTCATTTTATATTCCAGTTTACACCCTGTACCCTCGCTGGTTCTCATGTAGGATCTCTTACAATGGAAAGTAGCCACTAAGTGATTGTGGGGTCTGCAGTGGGGGGAAAAAAGGAAATGGAACGAATATTTCCCGTACACACTGCAGGCCATACAGGTGTGACGCACCTGTCCTCCCGAGACAACATTCCTCCCTGGAGCCTGCAGTCCTGCTGACGCACCAAAATGTTATTCCACCGAGGACTGGACGTGTGGTGTGTGTATATATTGTAGAGAGGGGAACAGAGGGGGCTAAGGTGGTAGGTAAGGGTCTGGGGCTTTCCCATCTTTAAGGAATCCCATTTCCATGGCAACAAGGGAAAACACCAACACATGCTATGAAACCCTGTGTAGGAGGCCGGGTCGCGCTACCACCCAAAACCCCAAAATTCCCTCCCCTAAACATCACTTTGTGAAACCTTGACCCCTTCTTCATTGCAGATGACATTATAGGACGAGTGTTCATATGGTGACCTCCAGCGGGGCAGTTTACGGAGCGCCTGACTCACAGAGAGGGGCCGTGGACCAGCAGGAGTAGGTTGGGTATACCTGGTTGTGGTCTTGGTTACCTTGGCTACGCGGTCCAAGGGGGCCCGGAGTGTTTGCACTGCACACAACTGTGTGACTTGGAGGTGCTGGTGAGAGTGGGAAGGTGGAGGGGGGTGGGAGATGGGTACTAATGTCAACAACTTCACACAAGCTGCTCCTTCTTCAACCAGTCAGGGAGATAAAGACAGAGAAGAGGCAGCCCTCAGCGGTGCAGAGGTGTAGCTGAGATGTCATAAATCAGCAATTTTTGCACAGAAGGTAGCTACAGTGTATAAACAAACATTTGCTGAAAACACTGGTGATTTTCATGCTTCTAACCACATGCCAGGAGAGATAATGGATGGCCTTTCACAAGATCATAAATAAGAAGTCAAATATTTGTATAGAAGATTCAATTTAAATGTTATAAAGCTGCTAGCCTACTGACACAGATTTGGAGAAAGGCGTAACAAATGCACAAGGGACGTTATGCAAACGTCAAGAGCCTTGGAAATCACCGTTCTATTTTCTCGCATATTTGACAAGAGGCACGCTTTCACACACACAATAAGCTCGTGGTATACCGGGAAACGGTAACGCTGAGCTCATCACTTTGCAGAAACTTCATCCAATAAAACAATTTATGGTTTTCTGCTGATGTACAGCTGGCAGGCCGATCGCTAATGGCTTTAAAATGTGGCCGTCTCTGGCCGAGAGAGGCCCGAGAGACTGGAGGAGAGAAAAAGAGGCAGAAGTTAGCGAGGAGTGAGAGAGTGTGAGGGAATTCTGATTTATGATCACACCTCTGTCTCCAAATTTCAGCACAGCTTTAAGCTCCACTCAAGCCTCAAAGTGGTGTGATGTTGCAATGTGTCCAGAAATCTTGACATCATTGCTTTCTTTATGAAACCAAGGCCAGAGCTTCTGAAGTTCAAGCTCTGGCCTGTGCCAGTGTGATGAGACGCGAGCCAAACACCAGCTGACTTATGGAAGCCTTTGATGTTAAGTCTAGCAGAGCGCTCGCAACACCGGTGGACACTTCTAATGGAGAGTGATCCTGAATCTATAGGCCACCCAGAGCGGGATACACCAAAAGTATTAATTTATTATCCGTGTAATTCGCTTTCAAGCAATGACTTTGCTAATTCTTTCAACTATAAGCAAATATTTAATCACAGTGCCAATCTGTCAAGCGTTTAGCCAACTTTCCCTTGAGAAATGGTTGAAAAAGTGTGTGCACCACTAAAGTAGTTGGTCGATTTAGTATTTAATTAAGCATATTTGATGTCTAAATCACTTTAATATATTGATTTATCATAGCCGCTAAATTACATTACACACTGTGCAGTAATTAATACAGACAAATCAATGTACTTGTAACAAATTTGTGATGGACATCCCACAAACGCTGGTATTTTTCCTGTCATTGCTTCTTGGCTATCTTTATGGGTAGCTGCTGCTACGTTGGCAGGTCGCTATGACAATGGAGCGCCATGTGACTCATCATGGAGAGCTTTGTTTACATTTTACCACTCATGGCCTGTGACCGAATACAAAGATTTCTGGGAAATGAGGTAAGTGGGAGAGGTTTTCGGGTAGGTGGATGAATGTTTTGCAGAAGGTCAGGGATTGTGTGTGGGTTCAGGGGCACCATTGTGTCTACTGTCAGTGTCCTGTAATTTCAGCTTTACATGAAGAGTGTGTTGGTGTTAATTGGAGCAATTTCCTTCGCATACAGGAGCAGAAACTTAAATCTAAAGGCGCCTGGTCACTTTTTTTTAAACCCTTCTCCCGCTGTGACTCTCTTGCCGGTATTCTTGCTGGCTGTTTGCCAGACGCTGCTTCAAATAGGCCTCATTAACAAGCTTATCTGATGGTACCCACTTTAGATCTTCAAAACTCTTTCTTTGAACTGTCTGGTGCCATCAAATAGCGATACGGTCAGGTGACAGTTATTTGCTATTCCTGACCTGTACAGTCATAAATGCATTACTGGGCGACAGTGGTCTTATCATGTTTTCAGAGTTTGAGATGCACTGGCCCATTGACCAAAGTAGTATGTGTGTGTATGTGTGTAAGTAGGGGCATGTGTGGCCACAAACACATTAACCCTTACAAGGAAGTAGTCTAGACTGATTGCCCACATCATCATGACCTTTAGCCTCTGTTAAATCATTGCCTCATTACTATAGAACAACATTGGATGACTGTTTTGTTTGTTAGTGTGACCAAAGTCCGACACACAGATACAGTTCTTTAAATGTCTCAACTTAAGTTACTTTCAAGTTAGAGCCCGGCAAGGGTTCGGCCAGGTAGTACACCTGAAATGTCGGAAATGGTGACTTATTAGCTAATGACACTACCGCTTAGGGCCTCAGGACGTTTATCCAATAACGCCAAATCTGTTTTACTAGTTACAGTTTTAATTGAATGACCTTGAATTCTCATGAGAGCTTCCAAATACTTTAGTAGAAACTGCTTTAAAGGATAAGGATGCCAATATCTATGTATTTATTTTTAATGTCAACAAATCCCACAAAAAAAAAAAAACACAAAAAAAAAAAAAGCAAGAAATGTTGCCTGTATATGAGCTTGATGTGCTGAGGCTTATTCCTCTGTGCCACACAGTGCCAAAAACTTTTTAAAAAACACATCAATGAGCCACACTGTTGCAGTGGTTGACATGTTCCTCCATTACCACGAACACACACACACACACAGACTGTAGTTTATTTCAAGTAAATCCCACAAACACCATCCTGGTGCGTAAATACTTGCCAGCACAGCAAATGTGTATTAATCCGCATCTTAAAATAGTCCCCCCCAATAAATTAGCTTTTTTGCTTCTGTTTGAGAAATGTTTGCTAAAAACTGCAGTGCCCAGGTTTTTAAGGAAATTACATAGCCCCTTTTAAAATGGAACTATATATTTGTGAGGCGATTTACGTCGTCAGGAGGAATCAGTGGTACTTTAAACCCACAAAATGTTGCTTTTATGCTTTGGTTTTTGCATGGAATAAATAAACAAGGTGTAACATATTAATACGTGAGTTTTGCTGAAGAGAAGGAGGCTGTTTCTCCCTTTTTCCAATCTCTGTACCAAGCTAAGCCAACCAGCTGCATGTACCACACAGATGTGAGAGTGGTATTAATCTTTGCATCTAACTCTTGGCAAGAAAGAAAAATACTGTATTACATTTAAGTGTTGAGACTTGAATGTGTTAAGAACAATGCCCTCTTCCTGTTTGGAGTAAAATGCAGCATAAAGGCTGTCTTCCTCACATTTAATGTGGGCATGTTCCATAGATGTGCAAATGCAACACATAGTTTCTTGTAAAAACGGTCTGAAATATTCCGTTGAATATCGATGCCAACACAAATCCAAACCATCCCTCGGTGGTTGCTGTCGGCTTATATCTTTAAGAGTCCACGTTCCCTGCTGTCAGCTGTGTTCTCGGTGCAGGAGGGTGCAGGGGTCTGTAGCCTCTTCTGTGTCTGTGTGCCATTAACATGTCGCCACTCTGGCCCACAAAGCCGCTAATAGCAGGGTCCTGAAGGAGGCTGCTTTCCACAGGGGGAATCTGTGGCTACTACAAGGTCAGTCTTGGGTTTGGATGGAAAACAGAGAGGTCTGCATGAAGTTTTTGAAACTGTGCCTCGTGTTCTTCAGTATACTCCGGAAGGAGAGTGTATGCAAAGTCATACACAGCAGGTAAATGCATAGTCATTCCTGATACTTTATGCGCGCTTAGTTGTCTGTGTACGTGCATGTGTGTGTACGTGAAGTTTGTGTTTCTGCTTGGATTACAGAGCGTGGAGAAGGCCTCACATCTGGCAGGCTGGCTGTCTGCCCACCCTGGTGATGGGCTCCAGTTGTGGCACTAAGCAACCGTTGTCAAGGGGAGGGGCCAACTGGAGCAGGACCAGCTGGTAATGTATCATCCCTCCGTCTCGAATGGACCGAGTGAGCATGTGCAGAGGCTGACGAAAAGATTCTATCACAACTGGTAATATTAAAGTAGATTTCCAGACAAAACACACAGCTAGTTCTCACAGCACAGAGAGTTAAAGATGAGTTTTAAAGATGAGGATACTAAAAACTGACAGCTACTACATGAAAGCCTGTAAGTGCCCACAAAAGTTTGTTGTCCAATGTCTAAAGGGAAGTTCAGATATCCCTTTGTGAGGACTTGCCCCTCAAATCCCAATTATGGAAATGTAAAGCCTCAGATATGAGGCTGCTGATGTGTTGATGAGCCTGAGTGGCTGCGGTTGTTATCTAGACTTAAGCCCTGGAAATAACAAAGGAACACTGTGCTCCTCTGTCTGGCACCAAAGACCTACCTGGACGGGGGAAGGAAGAGGGAGGGAAGGAGCTAGCTCCTAAGGAAGGAGGGGTGGGAGTTAAAAAAAAAGAAGCAGAAACAAGCCGGGATGGTAAGGAATAAAGAAAAGAAAAAGAAAGAAGGGAGAGTTATGCCTATCTGGCATATGAAAAATTGAGAGAAAGGGAGAAAGAGGAGAGCTGGGTTCAAATCGAGTCAGCACATGCTGGGAGATAGCAGACAGCCTGGCTGTGAGAGATTATTGTCACGTTAAAGGGACTGTAAAAAATGAAAGAAATGGGTCCAGAGGAGCTCGTGGGTTCACAGCTGGGTTTACCTGAAGAGGAGGAATCGATAGAGAGAGGTAGAAAGTACTCTCGCAGGCCTCATAGAGGAGCCATGTATTGTTTGGAGTCTGCCTTTGTTTCCTTTTCCTCTGGAAAAGATATATATCTTCTGTCAAGTGTTCCATGTGTTGCTTCTCCAACTAGGACACACTGTGATGCACGCGTGCACATACACTCATAAACACAGTGATGTATGCACACCGTTCCTGCCAAGAGACACAATCATATCTACGCTGTATAGACTTTCTGCTGTGCTGGGAGGCTGAATAGGGAAGAAAAGAGGTAGAGAGATAGAAGGAGAGAACAGCAGGCGGACAGTTTACAGAGCTCAAACACTGTCACATGCACACATGCAATTCAATGCACTTCAGCTGTTTTTAGTCCACAACTGCACCTCAAACATTCTGGGCTTCGTCCTATTTAGTAAGTCTGTAAGTGAGCTTACAGAACTGGGACTGATGAAAACATATTGTATGGACACCGAAGTAGGAAATACGCATTCTTTTAGACAATTCTTTCAAACCAGATCACAGTGTATCTACCTACGTTCTTCACCATACTTAATTATCATCTGTAGGCAATGTATTAGGGCTGCAACTAATGATAATTTTCATTATTGCTTAATGTACTGATTAACAGGCAAGTTTGGTCTATAAAATGTCAAAAAGACACTAAAGACATCTTGGAATTACTTTGCTAGTTAAGCAAAAATTAGCAATTGAGAGGCTAAAACTTTTAGTCATTTTAGTGCAATTTTTTCTTAAAGTGTCATAAATGATTCATTATATATATATATATATATATATATATATATATATATATATATATATATATATATATATATATATATATATATATATATATATATATATATATATATATATATATATATATATATATATATATATATATATATATATATATATATAATTAATGAGCCAATAATTTTCTGTAGTTTTTTTTCCCCTTTGTATGTATGTTTTAGTTTGTATTTTTTCTTTTATTTGCATTTTTCTCTTTCTTCCACAGGACATGACCTTGGTTGTAAAACCACTGCATTTTTCTCACCCACAATGCACTAGAACGAATCGCTCGGTTGCAGGCTATTACAAATCGTATATGACAATTCACTCCTCATTTATCATTTCATGGCTTTCCAGTGCAATTTTGCCTCCAAGACCTTGTCCATTTCTGACTCTGACATGCAATACAGAAATATATATATATATATATACACACACACACACACACACACACACACACACACAAATACATATGATATACTATACATGGTGCCCACAAACACACACACACACACCGAAACTACGGTTGCAGAGGCACACACCCTGCACGTGCTTAGACACATAATTACAAATCATACCGGCTAAGAAACGTAACACTTAAGCAAACATAAATTGAAAAATGTTCCAACATCTAACCGAACCCAAAACCTGATTTGTACTCTAAGCTGTGTTTACATGCACACAAAGGCAACATGAAATGTAGGTCAAACCACAAAGGCCAAACTGGTGGCGAGCAAGTCCAGAAAGGCTCCATGTGCTGTCCAATCTACTTGCTGTGCAGGGCTGATTTTATCTCAGAATAAAAAAGGGAAATGTCACAACTTCGACATTCGAGCTGCTGATTGATGGGATCTCCTTTATTATTCCGTTTCCATGGATGACTCACGATTTGTCTCTTTGCCATTTGCCCTCAGTAGTGGATAAGTTTCATTTTGTCAAGTGCCTGACACAAAAACATTTAAGAATGAAGATTAACAAATTGGAAACTGTGTGCATGTGTGTGCATGTCATCATTCAGCTCCTAAATCTTTGGAGTAGCACATGTGTTGGATTTACCACCGACTTGTATGCCCACCCCAAACACCTCCCTACGACCTGCGTTTCAAGTTTATTTCAGGTTGAGGTCATGTTCGGTCATGGGTCCGACTGTGTTCATGGAAGGTAGATGCTGAGACTAGCTCATAGTCTGTAATGCACGCCTGTAAACGTCAGTCAGTACCCACGACAAGTCCCTATCTGCCTGTTTTCACAGGAAACATGTAAAATATGGAAGCAAACAACATTCTGCTAGTGCAGTTTTTTTGCTTGCCACCTGAAAATAAGAAATTTCGCCATTAGTTGCCTAAATATTTCATTGTGGACAGAGGGCTCTACTTAAAGAAACTGAAAAACGTTCACACGCAGACAGTGGGTTTTTTTTGACAGTTTAATGTAGTTTCAGGGATAACAGGAACAGTTTGGTGAATTGGAAGAGTTTCTAATTCACCTTTTTTATTTTTGAGTTTCTGGAGTGTAGGAGGAAACTGGAGCGCCCACAGGAAACCCAAGCAGGCACCGGATGACCTTCAGTGATAACCAATGTGCGTGCATGGATCTGGCCTCATAAACCAATCCTCTCACACTCTGACCTGGAAAAAAGTCATTCATGCGCTCACTTTCTCCAGACTAGACGACTGGAACTCCCTCCTCTCCGGCATTCACCAAAAGTCACTCACTAGTCCAGAATGCAGCAGTTTGGTGTCTTACTGGTTTTAACAGACAACATCACATCACACCTCGATCCTGCTTCTCTCCACTAGCTTCCTGTTTGCTTTAGAATTTATTTGATCACCTTTAAAGACGGTGTACATGCAAAAATTTCTTTCAAAATGCATCAAATATGTTGGAAAATAGTTGCTGAAAACATGTGAAAGACTTCGAACGGCATATTACTGAAATGTGGAGTTGGAGGTTAATACTTTTTCACCAGTTCTCAGTCCAGGATTTTGTGGGCGGTCCTAAAGGGTGGCTCGATGACACGCTGAGGCCACCCTGAGCAAACTCCTGCACCCCTAGCAGAGAGATAGAGATGAATTCGTCTCGCTCAGAGTGTTTCAACGTTAGTCATGTCATTTTCTGAACTCATCTGACACGCTTCAAAATGGCTGCTGATGTTGACCTGTTATATGCTGGTCTACAGCTTTAGATCCTCAGGTGGGTTCTTGTGGTTGTTCCAAAGTTGAGGCTTAAATCTATTTTTTTGCCAAAAAAAAAAAAGCTCTGCCATCAGGACCCCTTGACTGCACCAACCTGCCTGAGGATATAAGGCTTACAAAGCTACATCGATCATGTTGTCTATCCAGTTCTTGCTCATTTCCAAAGAAACAGGCCACCCAGCGTGGTGCTGTTTGGTGGTCTACAAATATATGTTTATTTATATTGTAGGATATAAAAATGTTGCAGATGATTACCTTCACCATTTGTAAATGCCATTAGATCTCTTTGGTTACCATGCCAGAAACAGGAAGCTGACCCAGCCCGGTGTGTGCCACGGAGTTCAGATGGAGATGCTGAGGCCAAGAGGTACAAACATTGAGCTGCTGAAATCACTGGAGCACACATGCAGGTCAATACTGAACATTGTGTGCTTCTACCTCTGGAGGCTCAGATACTGTTTCGCTCCATGGCTTTTTACTCACTCTCCTCTGTCTCCACACACACACGTACACACACTGCTGTTATGTAACCTGCTCAGTCATTGATGGTTGGCGAGGGGCGAAGGCAGTTTTCGCCTTATGTAACATGTAAGTGCAGAGAAGAAGCAGCACTTCTTAATAATGTCTCTAACACCTCGTATTTCTCACTTTGAAGTGTCTCTGGCCTGTAAACACTCACAGAATATGGAGATACAGTGTTACACGTGGGCAAAGTGTACACTGAGGATATGGCTTGGGAACATTTTCCTTTGAATTATCACTCCTTTCCGGAAAAACAAAAGGGTTTCTCACCAAAAATAAAGTTTGATGTTAGACACAGACCTAATAACAATAATAATATTTAATGGATTTATTCAGAAATGTTCATTTATCTCATCTTTAAAAAAGGTGGAAGAAACACATTACCAACACGGTTGTATGGGAGCTGATCACAGCTCCCTTAGTTTCCTAGAAGATTCAACATTAAAAATAATCTTCTGCATTCATTGCTCCACCTGTTGAATGCTGCTCTGCTATTGGAAGTACAAGTATCTATTTCAAAATGATTCGGATCGTAAAATTGAGATCTGAGATGCAGAACATGTGCATAGTGTTATTTTTGCATGGTGGAAACAAGGTGGACTACTGTAGCACTTTTCTTATTATGACACATTATCTTATAGTTGATTCAAAAGTCTCCTTTTAACCACCATTCAAAGGCAAATCAAAAACGCATTAAAAATGCCAGATACAATAATGATTCATTAAGTTGTTAAGCTTCAGCAAACATCAGTCTCTTATGATACTTAATTATGAATTTGCCCGGTGTTATGCTTTCCATTGTTGGCTGACTCTCTGTAGCTTGCTTTGTCTAAACATATTATTTACCACACAAGAGGACATGTTCCTCCTGTCCTCATTTTGGCAAAATATAACTCAATATGACTGTTACTCACATTGAACCTGCCTTGATTACCACTTGGCTCATAAACGCACTTTGTAATTCAGCAGAGTTAATAACGGTCGTGACTGGCAGGTGGAGATTTGTTGGCAGTGGTCATGGATGGCCAGATCTCAGTGCACAGCCACAATAAGAAGCGGCATGTTTTGAAGTGACATGGAATGAAGGCTGTCTGGTGCCATCCTCAGACTAACGCTGTCATCAGACAGAGCAGGGGCGACTCTGAAAACAGCTGCTGGCACAGACCATGCTGTGGGTTTATTTTTTTTTTTTCAGCCAAATTTACTGTTTTGCTTCACTCTCATAATAAAAACCAAACAGAAGACAGACAGTTTGTCACGGTTTAGTAAGGCTGAATCCAAATGCAGACACGGGACAGGCAGGTATGGTGAAAACAGGACTTTCATTAAATATATGGAGAGAAATGGGGAGATGTGGCTGGCTGGGGAGAGGCAGAAGAAATCCAGGTGGCGGTTTGGCAGAGGGAATGGCAGGCATGAGAGTTGGCTGACAGGCTTGGCTGGTGCATGGGGAGACGGGCAGACAGGCAGATGAGCCTGAGACAGAGAAAAACAGGTGTAAGCCACGGACAGACAGGCGAATGAACTATGATGCAGAGAGGACTGGCTGGTTTTCTTGTAGGCAGGAGTGACGACGAGATGTCGGACAGGTGTGCCGATTGCAAATGATGGACAGGTGTGTAGAGAGAGCGGCGCCAGAGTGAGGAAGTGAGACCACGCCCACTGAAAGCATTACGGGAAACAAGGAGAAGAACACCGAGGCCTGGCCTTTAGCTGCATCCAAATGCTAATGTTGCCCTATAACTGAATGCTAACAAGCTACTCTCAAATTTAAAGGTGACAATATGCCAAGGATTTGTTTCCAGCATGTTCCCGCTGCCTCCAAATGGGCAAAAATGAGTTGTCCGTGCAGGTTTAAGTATTTGGCTACGTTGTGTGTTTGCATTAATGAAGTTATTTGAATTTCAGAAACAAAGACAACGCCTCATTCTTATCCAATTTCCTGTGTCTAAACCCCTTTTTTCTTTCTCCCTTTTTCTCACTTTTCACATACCTCCTTTTTTTCTCATTACATTACACAAACCACAAGGGATTTTTCACATTTCCCCCCACCCATACTCCTTGGGTTCATTTCTACGACATCCTCCTGTCTACACCCGTCGTCAGTCCCCATTTGCTTGAGCAAATTTGATGAGAATTACCACAATGATACAATGATCTGAGTTCATGCTATATAACCCTAATGGATATAAAGTAAATCTAAACTGGGGGTGCACACACACACATTCACACACACACATAGAGGTAAGAGGATGCTCTCGAGCAGCTGGATAAGTATTCCCAAAGCCTGGCTTGCGTTTTTCTCTCTCTGGACTGTATCCTCATACGCTCGGCCTCCACCACACACACACACATACACACACCGGATTTCACCATCACCACCTTTGGCAGACCCGCAGGGTCAGCGGTGGACATATGACTCCACTGGGTGTCCCAGTCCACCTGTAATATCAAACACTCCTGCTCCGAGTCAGACGTTGAGTGAGATATCAATCCCATCCCGCCTTCCGCCACGGCCAGTTTCATGGCTTTAAATCATTTCCTGGCTGAAATAACTGCTCGCTGTTGGTCCAGGATCAGCTGCACCTGTAGACCCACGTACGTGTGACAAAGAGTGACCACACAAAACCATGGCACCCAAATGAATTCTGCTTTAGCTGCAGTTTCGGACGAGAGTCAGCACTGTTGCATAGATTAACTGAGGCATTTCATTTCATATAAAGCCCCTTCGGATCGCAATAAAAATATAGTAAAACACATGAGGGATGGAGAATGTGGTTTGGTGAATAAATGCAGATGGTACAGTTTGATTTTGTGCGTACGTGCATATGCAACATATTGTTCTATATACCATAATGTTTCAGATTTTGCTTGTGTTGCATAACAGCTCATAATTCACAAAAATAAAAACAATCATTTTGCTAATGAAGAGCATTTTTACGGTACAAAGAAAAGTGTGTCTGCATCTGTGTGTGTGTGTGTGTGTGTGACTGGTGCTGGTAATACCCGCTGGCCCACAGCGCTCTGGCGCCAGTGTCAACATGTGCTTTGTAAGCAAGTGTTGAATTTGGAAACAGGCATTGTTACTTTCAGCAGGGATTTGATTATGATGTGGTGTACATATGAACGAGGAGAGAAACTGTGTAAAGGCCAGTTAAATCTTTATATCACTCCTCCATATGCTTCTTATTAAAGCCTTGTTTTATATTTTGCGGTTTTGTGGGGAAGGGAGATGCAGCTGAATTGACTCCCCGGCTTGTATTTAATGGAGTGTCGTTGGCTCACATATCAATTAATACAGATTTGAAGCTGTTACATTGTGGCTTAGATGATCAGGAACCGCGCCGGTTGATGGGAATTGATACTGGCACGTATGTGATGTGTTGAATGAGATGTTAGTTAAGGAGTAGCACCATCTTGTTATAGACCTGACTCCATGCAGTGGATCGAGTCTGACTTGTGCTATTAAAAGTCCATTTTGTCATGCTAATGTTGCTAAAGTTACCTTTTAGCAAGCTAGCTAGGCTAGGAGTGGTATGTTTTTTGCACCTTTTACAACTTTACTGTTTTGGTGCACTCCCATTACTCTTGTGTCATTTTCTCCCTCGGATGGCAGCTGTTAGCAGTGGAAATGCTCTAATAACCATTTAGGTGGTTGTATACTAAAGGTGCTAAATGCTGCTCTGTAGGTGCTGGATATGGTTATAATGTTAGCGTCATGTTTGCAGCTTATTCCCATTGAAAAATGTCATTGCAGGTATCGGTGCTAATTTTGATAGCAGTGTTTTGGCAGTTATTACACGAGACATAAAAGCATTTTTACTATTTTGTACTGACAGGAAATAATGTCAAATATGCACCGATGGATGTCAAATCTGTCAAACTTTGACTTCAGAACACATCTGCCAATTTCAAATTTGGCAATTTCAAAGCCAATGGAAATTCAAAGCTTTCCAAAGATTTAATAGTGTTGTTTTCGGAGATGCTTCTGGAGCCGTTGTGCCACTGTCCGCCATTAAATTGCTTCCAGCTGTGAGCAGCTCCATTGTGCAGTACGGTGTTGGGACAATAGTGTCCATTACACCACGCTAAGAAATGTCACGTTTCAAGCTACACACAGAAAAATACCTCAAAGGCAATGATGCTAATGGACATTTGCTTTGTTTTTTTATGATTTATTGAAATCGTGTCTTCTCTGGTTCCATCTACTCCTCAGGCCAAACTGGTCGGCATTACTTTCATTTATTTGTTTGTTCATTTGTTTTCCACATTAGCGATGTCATGGCAATCAGCAATGATCTGGTGTATTATCTGCGAGCAAAAATCATGCATTTTATGCTTTTATTTATGACAAAATAAGACTTTCAACACATCTTTCCTCCATGCTCTGCCTTGAAGAATGTTTCTTTTCTGTTTTTATTGAGACAGACAACCACAAAAAGTGAACTGCGGTATCTGCAATGCTGACAGCAAGAAGACAGTCTCTGCATTTGCGTAGTACTGACGTTGTGGTGTACCGACTTGGCCTCTACAAAGTCTTTATGACGCCTGTATTGAACAGCCAAAGCACTGATCAAAATGAAGCGTTCCCTGTGCTAATATGACAGTTCCCTACGCAGCTAGTACATTGAAATTTATCTCAGCATCCCATATGGCAGACAACTTCAAAGCCCTTCTTTTGAAGTCTGCCCTGACAAGTCCAGAGGCTCATAAGCCTTCAAGACACCGTCACTGCTGCATAAAGAAGAACACACACCATGTGCAGTATAGACGTCCTACATAGACCTTGGGTGCGTGCTGAAATAAAGGTTTCAGTGTGGGTAGAAACACTTTAATGTCAAAACATTATGAAAATGGCTTGAATGGGTGTGCTGAGGGAGGAAAAGGGAAAAGTAAAAAGGTCATATTTTTAAGTTGTATGTAAATATTCAGCTGTGCGTGTTCTTGCAAATCCTCGCTTCATGAAATATAATACGCGACCTGAAAATGTGAACCTTCTTTTTTAATACATCACGCTTGCCGGTGCCTTATGGCTTAATATCTCAACCTGTCAGAAACAGTGAATGTCTAACGTTGCTTGACAATTTGACCTGAAACACGGCACCAAAAATGAGCCAAACACTGTGTGATAAGGTGGCAGAAGTGCTCGTGTTTTCTTTTCCTTGAGGTTCCTAAGAATCCTAAGATAATCACACATCCCTGGAATGATAATGCCACCATTGTACTATAAGTCACATTATTAAGACTCGTTCTACTCATCATGCTATGACCGGACAAAGGGATATTGTTAGCGATCCTCCTGCTCCAGGAAAGACGCTTAATGAACAGGCTTCTTCCATCGCTGCCGTGACCAAAACAAACCAGGTCGGTAAGGAAACAAGACAGTAGTCATTACAGATTTGTGTGGTGTTTACTCGCCTCAGGGCTGTTGACGGCTCTTGAGTGAGGATTTCCCCGCAGTGTAAGGCTGCGTTGAGTAAAGTGAGGCACACATGCACAGACACACAGAGGGTGGTTTGATGTTAACCTTGAGTGCACTGTAATCATCAGGCTGATACATCGACACTTAAAGCGCTCACACATACACAAAACGCACAGTAAAAACGTGAGGTTTTGCTACACGCTTAAAAACACACACACACACACACACACACACACAAGGAGTGATGTGAGCAGATACAATATTAGCTGTGCTGTGTGTGTGTGTGTGTGTGTGTGTGTGTGTGTGTGTGTGTTTTACCTTACTCAGCATGGCTCCAGGCTTTCTTCACCTTAAGTATCTAGCACACATCTGACACTGTAACACACTGCCTGACAGCCTCTTCACCTCACCATGGCTCATAATCCGACTTGTGCATGCATGCGTGTGTGTCTGTGTGTGTGTGTGTGTGTGCGTAGAGTGTGTGTAGTTAAGCAGAAGTTCAGAAAGTGCACACACTTACAAAACAGTGTGCAGACATTTGACAGGCAGCTTACATGATGTGATGGATGATGTGGAGACTGACGTTGCCCCAGGCAGCTAAAAGCAGCAGTAACCGCTATTCCTATAGGAGCCTAAAGTGGGTCTATGGTACATATTGTTGAGATGTATTACTTTGCATTCATTCAGAAAACATTCAGAAAATCACTGTTGATCAAGATTTTTTTTACTTGTGTATGACTTGTCCTTTGTCATGCTTTCCATTTGTTTAAAGAAGATCCAGGAGGATCGCTCGAAATGGGTAAAAACCAAGCGGCAACCTTTGTGGCTGTGAAGTGAGGCCAACACAGGAAGTGACAAAAACTGCAGTACCTCAAACGTCCACTTGAGGCTGTTTTCCAAAAGTGAGTCAGTCTCCATAAGCCCCATTTGTAAAATGTCCAACTTCACAACAGAAAAAAACATGTTTACAGCCCGGTACAAAAAACAGTTTTGGTCTCTGTAGCTATTTTCTGCATTCATAACACCTGTTTAAATTATATTAAGGCTTAAAGTTATGCATAATTAAGAGTGTAACTGCTTTGATGGACAGGTGGGTGCCATCACAGGTGTCTAGTTTCATTCATTCCACCTCAGATCCACCCACACTTCACCCCTTTGTCCATTTTTGCATTACCCAGTAGCTGGAAGAGGCAGGACTACCAAGATAGAGACGATCAGAGCCACCTCACTTCACAACAGCTCTTCAGAAGCCTGTGGGCAATGTCACAGAGACTACGTCCATGTTTTATAGAGTCCATGGTGTAAAACAAACAGTACACATTAAGTTACGGTGACCAGACGTCACGGTTTGTCTGGGAATGTCCCAATTTCAGGCTAGGTGTCCCGTGTCAGGACAAATGCCTGTAAAATGAAGTTTTCAACATTCATAACCAAATTGTAGTACTTACATAGATGTATAGTACACTGTGTCCCACTCATTATTACCTAACCCAATATAAAAACAAACAACGCACCTCGTGTCTGAATACAACACTGATTTGTCTGTATGCGTGGCTGTTGCGCATGCAGCTCTTTTTGACAGAACCCGTCAGTATGCTTCACTGTAATGCTGAAGAAGTTGGTGCAGAGGCCTTCATAAAGTACCCGTGAGTGAAGAAGCTGCGTTCATGGTGTTGAAAGGTGCGTTCAGTGGGTGCTGAAATAAGTGTCCCCCCCATCCTGATGAAAACACCGTTGGTGCACGCAAAATATGTTTGGCTGAGTGCATCATGAAGTGACATTTACTCGTCCGGGTAAAAGGTCGGGCAAGAAGCTTGATGATGTAGTTATTTAAGAGGGGAACTAAAGATCTCTGAGCAAACAAACGTACCAACAGTTAGTAAGTGAACGTACGCAGCAGACTTCTTTTAACCAACATTTTATTTTTCAGTATGGGAGCAACAATTAAAGGAATTTCTTTATATGGCAAATCTAAATCGGAAACATCTTTACACGTTCTTGCTCATGTACTTTTCTTTGACGTGTGTGCGCACATCTGTGCATGCATGAATGCATCTATGCATATGTAGATACGTGAAATCTGTTCATCTCCACAGTGACCTCTCTCGGTTCACCTGCTCTTAAGACTCCTCTGTTAGTTTAAGATCGCTTATCTATATGAGAACCTGCTCACACACATGCAGAATGCACATGCAGCTTTCACTTAAGGCACAATAGAGCGGACAAAAGTAGAAAGATGATAGGTTTAAAAAGGAACAAGAGGATAAAAGGGAAGTAGGGGCAACACAAGGATCCATCTGGGTCTCTAACCGAGCAGGTTGAGTGAGCACAAGACCAATAGATACAGTAGGCCCGATGGATGGGCTCAAATGTTCGCTGATGGGGATAGAGATATGGATATACACTCATGCAGACGCACACACCCAACGTTTAATGGGAACATTCTCACTGTGCTGAAGCACAGATTATGTAAGAGGGCCTCAGGTCATACGTGCACAGAATCTCTATAAATGGGCTCCTCTTACATGATACTGTCTCTCCTAAAGGTTTCTTGTTCTTCTTGTCCTTGATCAGAGAGGTCAGCTCATGTGCTAGTCACCTGGACTTTTATATTCTGAGAGAATAGGCAACTAAATAATCTATATTATGCCTTTACAACATATATATCTTTAGAGATGTTCTCCAACCTACCATTTGTTCCACAAACTCAACCCATTGAGCATTTCGTCATTCAGTCTTTTGTAACAAATGAACCATGTTCCTAGGGGTTGTTATCCATTAGCAGTGAAATCATTATCTGGTAATGTTTGCCAGATACTACGCCTTCTCAGTAGTGCTGATGAGTTACCACCATTTGTTAGGCTGAACGGTAGCAGACTCAAATAGCAAACACAAGCCAGAGACCAGAATCAGTTCAAACTGTTTATTGAGGATATAGTGCAGTGGCAGGATGGGATCTTGCAGCGAGGGGATCCAGAAAGGTGCAGGGCTGGTGGTGGCAAAACTCCAGGAGGCTAATGCAGAGACGAGACAGAGCTGGACATGGCAGGGGAATGGAAAGCAAGGAAGATTAAGATCAAGAAGGTTAGTCTAGTCTAAGTCAGACCAAACAGTCTGGCAGCATCTGGAAGGTTGAGTACGTCTTTTGAACTACGATTAACAAGTGGTGTGGTGATCAGGCAGGTCAGAGGGAAAACCAGAGGCCACACCCAGCAACAACAACAGACAGTCAAGAGATGTGGTGCCTGGTTTATGGTTTATGAGACAGAACAGGATATATTTAATCATCACACCATAGTCAACGTATTGTAAATGTGAAACTGGGCAAGTGAAGGCAAAAAGTCCCGACACACTTGTTTTTCCGTCAAGGCCTTGGCAATTCTGGATGCTTTGCTTCCACACAAGGATTATTTTTGTTTCCAATGACTCAAGTAGTTGTTCTGGTCATCGTTGGGCTAAAAACTGAGCATGAATCCACTCAAAATCTTGTGATAAGAGATTGTTTTTGACAGTTATTAAAGACGTTTTTGCTGATTTTAGTCTGTCTTATCAGAAGATTTAGAGGCCTGTGATTAAAACTAACAAACCATCTACCGTATTCTCACTTTCGGGATAATGCTGTAGCACTGTACACGTGGCAGCGCTATCTAGACATTCAGATGAAAGACACATCTAAACACATAGGCGACCTTAATCCTCCATCTCACCGCTGCTTCCTGAATGCAGAGCAAAGTAGACCACAGTGTGTGCGACAGGAAGGAAAGACGATAAGACAAGTGGTCTTTGTAGCGCAGAGGTGAGAGTCTGCTTTAGGAAGCAGAACAATATAAAAAGATGATATCATTTCACCAGGCGAGCTATCTGTTGCTTTTTAGGATTTCAGATGTGTTTTTTCTTTGATTCACGCCGCAGATTTCAGTAAATCTGCTGTCAACATCTGTTTCATTTAATAGTTTTGTTTGCCCCACATGTGCATTTGTTTGTCTGTGCAGCCGACGTGCAAAAATAGTAAAAATAAATATGTATTTAGAGAGACTGATAGCATCAGGCAACTTGGTGGGTGGGCCATGCATGTATTTGTGTCTGTCGGCCAAAAAAAGAGTCAAAGGTTGTTGGGTTTATGTAAAATTACAATAAATAATAGCTAAGTCTGTTTTTACACTGCTTAAATATTGTTTTCTTTATTAAATTCTCAGTCGGCTGAGGGCAGAGTTGACTAAAGACCAAACCCTGGGGAAATTTAAAGGCAAATAATAATGAAACTTGAAGTGTAAAAGTGGAAGTAGTTTTGGAAACATGAATGAATTTGCACTTTCAGTGTTAGATATGAGTAGTATAGTTATTGAGGTTTGCGGGAAACGGCAGCAGAATTTATAGTGAAATGCCGCCTTCAAGTGAATTAACTGTTGAACATTCAACTGACCGAACGCAAATGAGCCATCAAAATAGCTGGAAAGCACAGACACCTCATTCAGCAAGTAAAAGTAGGAATGATGCATGTCATTGATATTCTGAAGAATGGAGAATCAGTTTTCATTTTGAGTCTTCTCGCCTACATATTAATAAAACATCAGTTATATAACCTCTTCATTCTACTGCTACAAGACCATAAACCCCTTTTCTGAACAAGACTTCTTTACTCGGAAGTAGGATATTACGAGGAGCACTTAAATGCAGCGTAAACCCAACATTTACACACTGATTTATATACTGTGGATGTCCTGAGGTGGGGGTAATAGTTGTAGGTTGCCATCATGTCTATATAAGGAGAAATGCTGCTCCTGTAAAAGCCTCTGCCGTGCTGGCAGGTTAATTGCATGTTATGTTGAAGTTTAAAGTGCTTCTTTCGCGGTTGCCTTCTCAGAAATGGAATTCACCCCATCCTTTATGATATTTTTACAAGTTTAAACAATAATACTGCTTATGTGCTTTATAATAGCGGTACGGTTCTAATTAGGTCTAATCCAGAACTCAGGAAATAGGTTCTGGTTTTGCCTTTTTTTTTTTTTACATTGAACCCCCTTTTTAAAGCCTTGCTGCCTTGTGCCTGAGTATAGGTACACGATGAACCATTGTTTTTTCAGCTTTAACACATTGCAATGCATCGTATGATTTATGGTTGCACGGCCTTCAGCGCCGACACACATCCACATGTATGCACACACACTATAAATATATATTCAACCTTTCGGTGCCTATTCAAACTATCCTTTCAGTATATTATATACAGGGCTGCACTCTACCTATTCTGTTTAATGGTATGATATTTAATTGATCACCGTAGGGAAATTCTCCAATGAGCTGGACCAAATGTGATCCAGCTTTTGGTCATATATATATACAGCTGCCAGATTTGGCAACCAGGGCCGATTTGGGCTGAGGATCAGCTAAAACTTGCAGTATCCGGGCCAGTTTTCGGCCATAATAGGCTCATGGATGAGATGCAAGTCATTCATCACCATTCTGCCATGTGATTTAGTCATCAACTGTTGGACCAAGCCATTTTAGATACCTGTAGAGTAAGTGTACGAAGACTGACTGACACATTTTTTCTAATCTCAGTGGTTCCATAAATTTTTTCAAAAAATGAGCACAGTGCAATCAATAAAATGCCAGAAAATAAGCGAGCGTGAGAAAGTGAGAGAATAATTGTGTATGTCATCGCTGAGAAAGCATTACAGAGAGGAGAAACAGCTACAGAGGCAGCTGTTTGACTAAATTTCCATCCAAATGTGTCACAAATTTGATCAGAACTTTGAGTAATTCAGCGAAAGAAAATACGAACGAATGCTTGTTTCCAGAAAACAGGATGCAAATATGACATTTGTGTTTGTTTTATGTGTTAATGTGAGGATGGATTGACGAGCCATGGGAACCATAAGGAGACAGCTGCTCAGTCATTAGTTACATATCAGCCACATCTGAACTTTTTCAGTAAAAGCAACATCTCCCGTTGAGTGCAATAACTCTTTTATCAACTATAAAAAAGGCAAAAAACTACCACAAGCGCACATAAAAACCTGTGAAATTGATACTTAAAAAAAAAAAAAAATTGAATCAAAATGTGTAACACAGCTATTGGAAAGATCTAAATTTGAAAGGATCCATCCATTTTTGACTTTTTGTTCAAAACTTTGTTCTTTTTGGGACTGTCATCTTGACAACTGAGCAAACTCCATCCACTGATGAAAACTGTTTGTCGCGAAAAGGTGAGTTAGAAGACTTTGAGTTGAGGTTGTTTTGTCAAGAAACCTCATTTGTCAGTAATCTTTCAATAACACAGTTGACAGCTACATATGACGTAACGTAAAAGTGATTTGTGGTGGACAAAGAAGGTCTCATGAACCCAAGTCAAGATCAAGTCCTTCTTGATCTGGTTCTCTTCCGTTGACTCCAAAGCAGTTTAAGTGTCGCTACCTATTTCTTTTAAAAATAATAATACATAATTCACAAACTGTCTTTACTCGGGCAACAAAGACAGGTTGCTGCATGGCTCATATAAGTGATGTAAACCCACTTTGTCGTAGCACTTTACTCTGCACCCAACCGTACAGTAACCACAGCTAAAACCACTGATCATTCATCATTTGATCGTTTATTTTTTTGCCCGTGTGTTTGCCTCACGTGCCTTAACCCTTTAGCTAACCTTTTCATGTGAAAATGCTGATAAATGCTGTGCCTTATTCATGCCGTTGTTCGTTAGATGTTAGTTTTGGAATTCACGCTCCTTTCACAAGTTCTGTGTGAAATGAGCCGCCACATCTTATGTTTGCTGCCAAAAGTGGTCCATCCATCACCAATACACCCATGCATGTGAAAACAATGCACAATAGAGCCTGTGTGCAAGTGTCATGCCACACCCGCTCTTCGCTAAAGTGCCACGATGAGACAGGTACCTAATGCCTCTATTGTTTTCCCCCTCAGACGCACACACATATAGACACGTATGCACACCTTAAAGGATATGTAAGTCCCTGAGGTATTTCCTCTATCTAAGCTGTGAGGTGACGAGCTGTCAGACTCTGGTGATTTAAGCGATGATTATGTGGGCAGGTAGAGAGAAAAGGAGGGATGCACACGTTTTCTTCTTCTCTGCAATCTTGTGTGGTCCAACACACTCCCACGAAACGCAGTCACAATGAGGCTATTGTCTCTCGTGGACAAGCCTAGAAACGAATAGAGAGCGCATCAGACAGCCCTGACTTCTGGAAGAGTGAAACGGTGTGACAAAGACAAAGTGAAGGCCAGAGGTGGGAGATGAACGAGGAGAGAAGAAAGGGAGGATAGGAGGAAATTATGCAGGCAAAGAGGAATAAAAAGAGCAGATGTAAAGACAAAAGGACGGGTTAGGTGTGTGGAGAGAGGCTGGATTATGAAAGCGAGGACAGTTTATTCAACAGCTGTTCTTAAACACTTTGTATAGATTGTCCTGACTGAGTGTACATTTGGCTTGGAGACAGAGCTAATACATAATGGCATTCTGTAAATAAGGATTATACTGTACAACAAGTTGTTTGAGCCATGTGGTCTGTTTGGTTAACAGACGTGTTCCAACTGCTGCAGAGAAATGAAAATGATTGCTGCGGTTTGATATGCCCATTTTTGATGCAAACACAGAGAGAGCTTGTGGGTTCTCCTTTCTTTGTGTCCTTTCAAAGCACCCACCAGGAACTATTACATGAAAGCCAAACTATCTGAGATGTTCTTAACAAAAGACTGCGCAGTGTGTGCTTTGGTTCTTGCCGCTTTAGCACCTATAATCGCACAAAAGAGCAACCACTTTTCAATATAAAGGAGACTGCACATTAAAAAAAAGCTTTAGAAAATCCATTTCGTTTGACGTCAGGGCAGAGCCGTCAACAAAGACGAATCCAGCTTGGTTATACAATCATCTTATACATCCGAAGATAAACATGAATACCATGAAGTGATGGGAGAGGTCTGTAATTAAGATACTTCAAATGTCAAGACATTCCATTCATATATCATTCAGTGACGGAGTAATACTTCTTAATGACTGTATCTCGATGCATCGCCCAAGGGTCTTAAAGTCAAAACAGTGCAAACAAAGCAATTGACGATTAAATAGGAAGAGATACTTTTATTATCCGATTTGATTACAATGGATAAAGGCAGGAAATCCCCGAAAACTGTGATTACAAAGCGTTCGTCTTTCAGTAAGGCTTAATAGAAATAGGTCGGGCTTCTATGGCTGCATTCTCACAAATATCACAGTCCCATGAATCGCTACCAGACACCATAAACTCTACATTAACTTTTTGTTTGACTGTGTGGCACGTCTTTGATTTCATAAGCATTTCTTAGAGCTTAAAAGCTTTTATAACACTGATGTAAACAAATGTCAAATGGACTGGTATGCGGGGATAACTATTTGCTGCTGGCTGTGAAGGGTTACTTTCTTAATACAACAGATTTTCTTACTTACCTCAAGTGGTATCATGCAGATAGTTTGGTTTTGGTCCAAATGTCCAAAATGACTCCACCCCAATACAACAGTTTCTATTGGAACGACTTTCTACCAAAGACTAAGTAGTTTGATGGCTAAACCAAACCAAGCAGCATCAAATGAACACATGAACACTCATTTCCCGCATGCCCAAATACACTAAGACAGAAGTGCAAAAACACTCCTGGGAAAGTGTGTTGGTTCAGAAAACAAAGCCTTCGGAGCAGTGGGCTTTTGTTTTTGCCGGACAAATGGGCATTCAGGGTTGCGGAATAATGGCCCATTGTAATGATAGGAGACATGCATCACAAGATTCTACTAGAGGTAAAGCTATGCATTTAGCAGCTACACCTACAGCAATCATAAACTTCGAACTGCATGTCTTTGAACTTTGACTGCCATTGATTGATAAATTTTGGTAAATACGCTTATTCACTTCGCTTCAGGAGGTAGATGTGAACATCTTGATATAAAGTCTGGAAGGCTCTGCCTGTCCAAAGGTCTGCAAAATTCACCTAGTAGCAACTCTAAGGCTTACTAATTACTTTGAACTTTGTACAGATTAAACATGAGACATAATGTTTAAATTGGTGAGCTTTGGAAGTGGTGGACAGAGCCAGGCTAGCTGCTTCCCTCCGTTTCTAGTCTTTATGCTGAGTTAGATAACCAGCTGCTGGGTCCAGCAGGTATCTAGTCATCTAACTCTAATTCTCCCCCTTCTTTCAAACAAGCTAGTCTATTTTGGATATAGTCACAGTATTGAGACATAAGGGAAGTTACATTTCACACCTAATATGGAGAAAAGAATCTCAGATTTCTGCTGTTATCCTTTTAAAGAAAGCATCTGAGTTACAGGGTAACATTTGTACACCATCATATATAAATATCTGAAGTTTATGGGTCAGTTCTGCATTTCTACAACATATTATGGGAAACTTGTCATTTTGTCAACCAAGGAATTAGTTCCCCGTGACTTTATAATTATAGCAGTTCATTTTTCAAGTAGTTTCAAATGTTTTTCAATGAAACCTACATTTAAAATGGTTTATAGTGGACAGAGTGGCCTCACAGTGCTGAGCCAAATGGACTGATCACAGCATCAGAGGCCAGACACGTAGAGTGCTACACAATGCCAAACTGCATGGTCACACCTGAGAGTGAAAGCCGCACACACACACACACACACAAACACAGACATAGACATAAATACACAGACACACACACGTAGTCTCGTACACTCGTGCGGGCGCACAAAAAGCCATAAAAACAGACAGACCGAAATACACATTAACACACACATCCATAAACACAGACAGATATTCACACACGCAGAGACAACTACTGTAAAGCAGACAGAGACACACTGAGCCCTCAAGGTATTCCCTGTTATTTTTTCTGCCACATGCTCGCTACAAATGAATTAAAGACAGAGCATCACACCAGTAAGAGCTTGTTTAATGTGGCCATAACTGTCTAGTCGAGGGATTTCATTGTGATGGTCAGCCGCGGGCGAAAACCGCAGGCCTGCACGTCGACTGCAAGACGAGCATGAAAATGCTCTGAAGGTTGATGAGCTGGAGGAGAAGACTCCACAGCCGACAGACAGGCCAGTTTGGACACGCACCACTCACAGGCATAAATCAAGCTTAAGTAAACTTTTAAGTCAAGGAGAGAATGAGTTTAAAGATTTTGGGTGCATTACAGGTTTGTGTGGAAACACAAACCCTCAGTCAGACCTGACCTACTTCATGATGTTGTCAGCTGGTTGGAATAAGTTGCTTGTACCATTTGATAATTATTTTAGTGGGCATGCGAGCCTGTTTAGTTTATCCAGTTATCTGTCAGTGACTGATTATAGGCCTGATTTGTGATGCAATTTGTTAAGTATTGTTTAGCTATTGCGAACAAGCGAAAGGCAAAATGTTATTGACCCGATGCACGAAATTGAAAAACATTCTGAGAAATATGGGAGAGTACAGTCAACACTGTTTGAATGCAAACTTTCCTGGCTATTTCTCTGACTTTTAGGCCTGACTGCTTTCACACTACACGTCCAGCATGACAGGGTTCACTTGGAAAGAAACCACGGGTTCTCTGACAAATTGGATTTGATTTGAGGAATAGAAAAACACATGACCAAATATGGATATTTAACCCTGCAGGATAGTGCAAAAAAAAAGAGTGACTTAAAGGGAAATCCCTGGAAGTAGAACGCTATTGCATGATGTCCTCTTTGGAGGAACTTGACAAGAGAATGACTCATCACTTGAGTGATTCAGCAAATGTTAGCATGCTAACATGCTAAACTTAGATGGTGAACATAGTAAACATAATACCCGCTAAACTTCATCATGCAAGCATTGTCATTGTGAGCATGCTTGGCTTAAAGCACTGTTGGACAGCCTCACAGAGCAGCTAGCACGGCTGTAAACTCTTAGCGGAACGCTCAGACTGAAAACAGGCCTACGCTAAATCAATGCAAGGGGTCGTGTTGGTCGGGTTGTGTTGCCTCAGACACAGGTGAGGCATGAAATACAATCCAGGAAGTCCAGTTTGAGTGACAGATCCATGAATTTGGAGGCTTACGAGGTGCCAAAACACTGCAGAGCAGTATGATACTTGTTAGCATGTGATAACATTATCACAGCTGCGAGTATTTTATCTTTGGCCTCGAAGATCGAGAGATAAAAAGTAGAAGTTTGGGGTTTATGTCATCTACAAGGAATGTGCACTTGCATCTATTTCACTGGCCACTGGCCCGCTGCGTCGGCAGACAGGTCCAGTTCAAATAGACGTGGAGGTTAGCTTAAACATAGCAGATAAGATAAAACGTTATAGGACGTTATTGATCCCACGCAGAGGAAATTCACTTGTTACAACAGCTCACAGTACACAAGGTGGATAGAAGAAATACTTCAAGACGCCAAGTACCAATAGTCATGTGTCAATTGAAAACGTCCAAAACTGAAACAGACAGTAACAGTCACAGAATATGTCTTGAAAAACACAGACACAGACCAATGCGTGTGTTTCACAAATGTATCATATGCAGGATTTTCCCTGAACACCACCAAGCTATCATGTAACCACCATGAACCCTGAGCACGAGAAGAAAAAAAGAAGTCAGGGTTGTCTGACGTTCCTCTGCTGACATGAAGTTACAAACCCAGCGAAGCCGTGACCTCTAAGGCCCACCACGGTCTCACATGCACGCATACCCCAACACACAAGCATCTATACATACACCCTAGTAACTGTTGCTGTTTGGCTTTCTCTGAGTCTACACAGAGCCCACTACCACCTTCAACTTTTTCTCAAGCATATATAATTAGAGACACAATGGTTCCAAACAGATAATCTGGCACAATTTTGTATTCACACGCCTGGCAAAATATTCCACTTGCACTTTCTCTGAGCATGTCTGCACACCATGCATGCATGTGTGTGTGTTTGCGCGTGTCGGATGAAATCGCATTAATCCTCAGGGGGGCCGATAAAGCCCTGTTGGTGTCAGTCCGAGAGGCCCCCAGGCGCTCGCCACCCGGCCCAGCCAGGACCAGGCAGGAACCAGGAGCTGTAAGCTGCTTTCTCTGTGTCAGCCACCACATGCCGCACCAAGACACAGCCAGCACTGGTGCTAGCAGGCAACAGAGGACATGTACCCACAGGATACTGGAAACAAACAAACAAACAAAGGTAGTGTAAGGATACAGGCAGGGAGACACATGTGCAACTGCATGATAATCTGTATTCTTTAAAAACAC
This sequence comes from Miichthys miiuy, assembly GCA_036365135.1. Classification (NCBI taxonomy): domain Eukaryota; kingdom Metazoa; phylum Chordata; class Actinopteri; family Sciaenidae; genus Miichthys; species Miichthys miiuy. The sequence continues at coordinate 11,356,880 of CM071623.1, forward strand.
ACACACACTGTGATTGTTCCAGTGATACCCTTTAACACTTTTCTTACTGTTTCTCAACCTTCATGATCCACCTTAAAAACAAGGCCCTCCTCTTGGCTCCAGAGCCTGACTGCAGGCAGTTTTCCCATGGTGCAACACTGACACCAGCAGGCAAAAATGAAGTACTGCATGCAAAAATCTCTTAAGGTGGACCGGTGATGATCGTCGACCTAATGGGGAGAAAAACTTATGTTGTGGCTTGTGCAGCAGTGACTGCTCGCTCAACATAAAATGAATAAATATGGATTTGATTTGATTGGATTTAATTATTATAGTTTCACCTCCAACCGTGTACTTTTAAAGGAAGAGAAAGGTGCTGTTCACTATTTCACCAAAAGAGGGAAAACCTTGGAGGTGATCAGGAGAGGTCAGATGCTCACACACACACACACACACACACACACACACACACAGACTCAGACAGCCACAGGGATGCCAGCCAAGCCATATGTGATGGATGCTGTTTGAGTTATCTGCCTCCGGCCAAAGTAAAGTGTGTGTTAGCACACAGCACAACCCATACTGTACACACACCACCCCCACAGGGTGAATGGTGAGGAGCTGCTGGGTCAGCTGCTCAGTGATTGGTCAGTCAGGTGACACACTATGGGTGTTTGGAGGTGTGCAGGGAAAGGTCAAGTTCAGGACTGAAATGGAATGTGATTATGAAAATTAATTTTAAAAAATGCTATTGCTATAAGAGAGGGGGGAATAACAAGTACCTAGACAGAGGAAGATGCAAAGAGGAAGTTGTTCTTTCTAACAGTTTATAGAAAAATACATGTTTCGCTTTAGTTTTGCACCAATATAAAAATACGCATCCAGCATGCTCCCGACTTGTTTTTCCAGTAAGCCTTTAATGCCTCTTTGTGTGTTTCTAAAAGGGATGAAAGAGCTTCAAGATCAAGCACATCAAACTAATAACCTGAGGGACCTGTGGGTGAGAGACACAGAGAGGTAAAAAGAGAGACAGAGAGAGAGAGCAGATTAGATAAAGTAGAGAAGATTGAAGTCACAATAGCCAGATGAGAGAGACGAGAGATAACAGGACCAGCGAGACACACCGCAGGACCACCGCTTTGACAGGAGGGGGGGACCTGCAGGGGAGTTTGGGGCTCTCACACGCAGATAATCCAATGTCAAGGCACTAAAACACACACACACACACTACATGCACGCTAGAAAAGCAATTTCACATTGGTGTGCTATACACGCAAGTTTAGAATTAGCCCTCAAGTGAGCCTTTAGACTAAAAAGAAACAACTTCTTACAAAAAAGATGAATTCATGAGCAAAAGGTCCTTGCTAACATCACTACACGGGAGTTTGTTGCTGCAGACACACTCTGGTATGAACAGTAGCTAAAGGTGGCTAATGGTAGCAAACTTAAGAAAAATGTTGATCTATCATGGACTTTTTTATCATGGAAGTTTCATCAATTATTACCTTTATTCTCTCTAATTTTAGCTAAAAACCAGTCTGATCATTATTCTCATCATCTCATCATTATTTTTCTTGTTTCTTACCATGTCACTTTGCATTTCATCATCAGAAACTAACTCGCAAGTTATAATTACTGATTAAAGCTACGAAAATAAGAACCATGTTCTAAAAAAAACAGAATGAGGTTTCAATTACGGTTTAATTGTAGTCAGCGAAGGTCTTTATAGTGATAGATTTGTGTGTGTGTGTGTGCGGCTGCATGTCTGTTGTCCTTTACTACATATTTCTGTCTTTATGCACGCTTAATGGATAATTGCATGGCAGGCCATTGTTGTCTTTTGTCTCCCTTTTCTTTATTTTAAGTGGGATCAAACCAAAACAACTTAATTCAGCTACTCCTCACGTCTACGCCAGCAACAATGCGTTGCCTTTGTCCTCTTTCATATTTGACACAGATTAGTATACTCTGGCAATGAAAAATGCTGTCTTTTTCCTTCAGGGAGACATGGGCCTAATGAAAACAGATTGCAGGAGTGGAAATATGAAGCTGGTGCCAAGATTTTAAATCTCAAGCAAAAACCGACTGCTCTGAAATTGTGATTATGGTGACTAACTGTGGAAGGCTCTGGGATATGGTTGAGTTCTTTATCTCTGATACAGATGAGTCATTTTGAAGAACAACAAGTTCAATTAGATTAGATTAAACTGATCTTGGGAAAATTTATGTTGTCCCTAAAAGAGAACAGCTGATTCATGTTCAGCTGCTTCATGACGGAGTTTTACCTCAGCACGACGTCACTCATCTTAAAACGAGGCGTCCCTTCACTTTTATCGGAACACTCACATGACTCACATCACTTTTGGATGTGCTTGGGAGATTTCGTTTTTGTTGTTAACCAACGTCAAATCAGCATCCTGCTAACGTCACAACAAATCTGAGCTGTGGAGTGTATTTTGGACTGGAGGGCTGAAACTGCGGCCAAGTTAAAGTTAAGATAAACAAGGATGAGAACGACCATGTTTCGAAAAAAAAAAAAAAAAGGAGTAGACCAGAACTAGAAGCCCCTGGCCTCTTTTTTGTTGCTGTTTGGGTTTGAATATTGGCCAGACTTCAGAACTTGTCAGTGTTATTTGTGAGATGGAGAAACTCTGATTCTTTCATACGTTCTCAATAAATTTACAGCTGCATGGCACATTCAAGCAATCGACTCGACCCATGTTGCAAGTTTCAAAATTAAAACTGTCAAAATAAAAAGGCCCATTCACTGGAGTTAACTGTCCTCACCAATAAAACTACAGCTTTGGTGTTTCAGCACAGTATCCCAAGATATTATTTTCATATGCACAATTTATGTACTTCTTCAGTCTGTTGTTTCTTGTGGAAAATCCGTCGTAGCACCCAGGCATAGCACGACGGACCCCAGAATATGAGTGAAAGAGTAATGGAGGGTAGAAGGGCATTTATAGGAATGTCAGAAGTGGCACGGTTCCAGGGTTTTAGTATTTCTCTCTAGTAGCATGATATGGTTGTACCTCTGCAAAACCTCCTAGAGACAAGGTTGCGGTGGAAGGTTTGGTCACCAAACATCCTTTTTCATTCTGACAGTCAGTGTTTCCTTTTAGCCATGGGTTTCAGTCACCTAAACTGAACCAAACCTAAACTCGAGCAGATCAGAAAACAGGCATATGAATCCCATTTGTAATGGCCATATTCGATTTGGAAGATATAAACAATGTTATCCTGGAAAAAAAAAAAAAAAAGACTTGCATCAGTTTTGAGGTTAACAACCTATTTTATATTTTGCTTTGGAATATAGTGAATCACGCCATGTTTAGCTCTCCTATAGGACCAGAACTTTAAATAAATGATACATCAGAGGGGAAATTCTCAGACCAGTAAACATGGATTAAGTGCTAATTCAAGTGCCAAACAGTGACCAATTTAAATAAAAACATCTGAGTGGTATGAATGTGTTTTCTTGGAAATAAATATCCTTCTTACTGTAACATATACCTTTGCCTGTAAACACATGGACACATTGTTGGTCCTCACTGTCCTGTGTTCTGTGTTGTCTTCCTCATTGATCACCAGCCTCCAGATGGTGGGATTTGTTTGCCACGGGGGTAAACAACCAGTGCCTGGGTGGCTGTTGGACTCCGTCTCCCCTTTCTCCCCATGTCCTCGCAGCCTTTTGAGGACAACGTAGTGAAGCCGCAGACTTCTTAACCCTTATTTCACCACACGGGCAAAACTGACCATGACACGTTGTTATTTGCAACTACAGGCTGGAGTAATTTACAAGGAAAGGAAACAAGGATTCACACTCAGATGTTCCCAGCTGGTGTAAGCATTCAAAAACCTCCGGTGGTCAGAGGCCTGGCTGAGGCTCTAGTCCTCGAGGGAACCATTTCCCCTAGTGTGATTTATTCCATAACATAAAAAAGCATGTTATTGAATACATGAATTCCATTTATTCGTCTTCTCTTTTTCAGATGTTTACAGGGGCTTGCACTTGTTGTACACTCTTCTTGTACACTGCTGGGCCTTCACATGGACTTATGAGGATGTTTTAATGGGACCGGAGCATAACAGTTTATGTTGGCGGGACTCTTCTTCATCTACTCACTTCCTCCTCGTGTCGCATTATTTTTGTTCCTGTCAGCTCTCTCATTCGTCCATCTCTCTCGCCTTCCCCAGTTCTTTGCCCTCGTGTTTTGTCCCCATCTCAACTTTAAATTGGTCGCTGAACCTCTTTTTGTTTCTGCTCTCTCATCCATTCATCCATCCTCATTTATTCAGTCTCTTCTGGTCTGGTCTTTTCACCTTTGCCCACTGAGCCACAATGTCTCTTTTTGACCACCCAAGTCCTATATCCACGAGGGCAGGTCACTGTCCCAGCAACAAGACCAGCTGGGAGGAAGTCATATCCAAAGTGACTCTTGTCTCGACTGTTAACATTGCCTCTTGAGATTTAATGCACATACTCTTAAGAGTCTTAAAGATGGATGTAGAGCCTGTAAGGTTTTGCAATGAGGTCCAGTCGGGTGAAATCTTATGAAGTCAAGTTTTAGAAGCTTGTTGGTGAAGAATGTCCACTAGATACAAAAAAGGAAGTGAAACATGAAGTTGGCTTGCAGAAGAAAAAGTCAAAAAGTGCGCGTGTCTATGTGTGTGTGTGTGTGCATTATCTTCTACGCAGAGATTCATTCGCGCACGCTGTCGCTCATTGTGTGCTCGACTATGTGTGAGTGTGTTCTCTCGTCCTGTCCTCTCTCCTGTGTCCATTATGGTGATAAGGACTCAATTGAAGTGTTGCCAACCCACAGATAAAGAGCCACAGAGAAACTTTCTGTGAACATACCGCTCCTGCAGACCCCCACCACCAACCCGCGGTGCCAGGCTCCCATCAACATCCGAAAAAACCTCCACTTCTAGTATCCTCGCTTCTCCTCTCTCCTCGGTTTTCCTTTCTTCTGCTTGTACTGTTTGTACCAGGCTGGTTCCATGGAGCTAAAGACACGCTGGGTTAGGAACACCAATTACGGAAATGTAACCACTGTTATGTTACTTTATGATGGTGTGACGTATTTACTGAATACACCGAAAGTTAGCTGTAAAAAAAATACGACTTCTAAGAAACCTTTGTTGATCCTGAGTCTCAGGAAAGTCCAGCTACCCCCTTGTGCACCAATTACTAGTCTGTCGGCTACTTATTGTCCACAGACAGGTTGGGAGAGGTGACCACGCATGGGTAAACCCTCAACACTTAACACATCACGAGTTTTGCAGTCTTGTGTGCACACACTCACCCATGCTCATGCAGCCTGATACTGCACTATTATGCACACGTGGTGATAAATGCATTCACTCAAGCAATGAACATTATTAACCCCCCCCCACACACACACACACACACACACACACACACTTGCTCTCGAGCTAGTTGAGTCTGTGTGTGTGTGAGGAGAGAGACGGCTGGTGCTTTGAAGTCCTGCCGGGCGGGTTGAAGCAACACTTTGAGGGCGCAGCAAGGAGGCTGGCGTGCCAGGCTGGTCCTCTTCCATGCCTGTTTCCTCAAAGGACCCCCGAGACCCAGCATGCCCTCTGGAGCCGTTTACCACAACCTGCCAACAACAAGCCATATTAAAACACTTAAGGAGGTACAAGAACTGGACTGAATGTCACATACACAGCAGGAGAACTTAGTGTTTCTCTAACCTCTGTGGCTGAAACAATATGCATCCAAACTTTTTTTTACTTCCACTCGACCACTGTATAAGTTCCTTATGTTATCCTGGAACGATCCTCTGTTGCACAGGGAGTGATGCATTCCTGTTAAGGCAGACATTGTGGTGGATGTTTGGGTGTACAAAGTGAGTGACTTCCAGACTGGAGACCACATTTTGTGTCCTACGACGGTCAACTTCTGTTTATCTTAACCACTAAAGTGATCATATTCACGACCACGATCTTTCACCAACCCTTAAACTTTGGCCTTTTAAACTTAACCATAACATACCAAGAGATATGAGCTGAGAAAACATTCACATAAGTCATTTTGGGTCAGTGAACAATTATTTTCTAGATTTTCTAGAAGCAAAGTGGATATAGAGGTTGTTCAGTCGGGAAAAGCCTCCACTGGACCTGAAGAGAAATGAAGGCGAACACATCATCACATACAAAAACCTTCACAGATATGGTCTGAGGTCAGTGTCTTCACTGAGGCACAGAGGGATCATGGTGTGTACACCTGCTTTAGCGTCACAGATGAGGATGTGGAGTACAACAGAAGTGAAAACCCACAGAGAGTTTAATAGCTTTGTCTCATAGACTTTCATAGAATTTCTTGTTTATTCCCTAAGCTGTAACACACTGCGTCATCAGAAATAACTATAGAAACACATGTTTGTTTGATGGTAAAGAAGAAAACAGAGTATGCCACAAAAACAATCATATTTATGACTGAATGACAGCTGTTATGCCCCCGGAGAGGATTTTCTATGAATATGTCTCATGATTGCAGCAAAGCCAGAGACAGGACAATTACAGGACAATATGTCTGCAGGCATCTTACTGTACTTTCATGGTTACTTAGAATTGTGAAACCAAACAGAGGAGTTGTTGTAATGTAAACAGAAAACCCTTTCCCTCGTACATGAGGAGTTTCATTCCAACCACCTCTGACCCCTTTTATACAGAGAATTACTGCTGGCAGCGATGAGCAGACAGAGTTTTGACTTTCTTAAGTCCTGAACAACAGTGTGAAATTGTATGTTATTATCCACACCTTGGCGGATTGGAGTGGATGCACAGATTTTTATTTTTTTTTCATGTTCAAGCGTTTGTTCTTTCTGGGTGACACCAGAAGTGGAAAAATGAGTACGAGTTGTGACCCAGTTAGGGCTCCGCTAACACAAAGACTTCATGGTTTGCTCTGGTTTTTATTGGTGTCGCATCCCCCGGACCAACGGAGACAGACAGAGCAAACAGAGAGAAGATTCATGAAAGCAGACTGGTGGAAGAAATCACCATGCTCTGTGTTTGTCAACAAAGTTTGCCCTCAAGCTGTGATGGTGCCCGGCTTAGATTTTTCCACAGTTGTGCACCGCAGCAGCACAAAAATCCAGAAAGTGAATGTGGTGGTGACCTGATTATATCTGATGCATCTGGTTCGCCTAAAAAAACTCATTGGTGTACCAATTTGCTTTGTCATATGTCAGAGGAAGGAGGTCAATACAGAAGAACTTTGTTACCAAAGACAGGGTTATTCCACGTGTTGTTAGATCTAGGTTAAAATAGTTTAAGGTTATGGAAGATTGTGGTTTTGGTTAAATATTTAAAGAGTCAAAGCCCTGACCTTTCGCTAAATATCATAGGAAATCTTTGTAACTGATGATTCATGTCAATAATGCCAACGTTCAGTGCCGATGCAGTCTGGTAGTAAAGCTCAAAGTTGGGGGACTTCTCCCATCTTAGACCTGCAATTAACACTTTCACCGTGATCTTTTCTTAAGCTTAACTAAGTGTTTTAGTTTCCTAACCCTAACCTCACATTTTATTTTCCACCACCGCTCTTTCCCTAACCAGATATTACATAAGTGAGATTTTTTCAAAGGCTGGCATTGAACATAATCCAAGGATCTGCAGATTCTAATACTGATGTTCTTGCCTTGTGTTGTCTAATGCTGACCGTGAACATTTACAGATATAGTCGGTATTCGCTTTTCACGTTGGCAGTGAACAGTTTGCAGATATGTTGTATCCTTCTAATTAATCCATCCATTCATCCACCCATCATCTAAATGTGCATATCCTGTGCAGGGTCAGAGAAGACAGAGGAACCTCCCAGCTCACAGTGGGTGAGATGCAGGGTACACCCAGAGAGATCACTAATCTATCACAGCTCCAAAGCGATGAGCGGATTGCAGATACGTGGGCAGAGAATTTGAGGTGCAAAGACGGGAAAAATAGAACATACAAACTCCTGATGGAAAGGCCGACAGAAACCTACTTGCTGTGATGCAACAGTGCTAAATACTACGCACCATTGCCTTGTTGTTTTGGTTGTAGGTTGTATGGAGCTACTTGAATGAAACACCTCAGTGATAGTTTTAATTCATCATTGTATGATTTCACAGGTTAGGCTTCAAGATTTAATTTTGCACAGACAGTCAGTCGTTCCATTTATAAAATCTATGTCAAAGGAGACCCGGCACATTCGGGTAAATGTGGGCACACCAAAACAATTCCACCACTTCATCGTAGAGTAACTCCTGGAATGTGTTGCGAGTAATGGATTGATGACGTTAAGAGTGTCTGCGGGTGTTTTTTTCCTCATTAAAGTCTTGTTGGTTAAGAGGGGGCGGGGTGACATGGAGAATTTACTCTTCAAAAAGTGGTTTGTCATTTTTGTGGTCTGCTGCACTCAATTTTATTTGTTTCTTGTTTGAGCTCCTCCTGGCAACCACAAAGCCCAGAGATGTCCAAGACTGCAAAATGTAGCGCCTATACTTTCTGCCTTAAGGCTGAAGCATAAGGCAAACTGCTGATGAAGATGTTGGCAAACTAAAATCGATTAATATCCTATAAAAATAACATGAGTTGATGCCTTTTCTGACACCGTTTCGAAGTTCATAATGCACTGTTTCTCTGGGTACCACGAATGGAACAGTTTGGATGGAAAAATCCTCAAAATTCTTCCAGTTAATCAAATTAGACAAATACAAATAACCTCCCCTTTTATTTAGATTAACTAAGTACAGTAAAGCCACCGTGATTGCAGGAAATTGCTTTTTTCGAAGAGAGGCATATTTTTCCATGACCGCTGAGTGTCTTCTCTCCAAAAGGTGGATTGCACTGAAACCTGTGCTTAGAACACTTCCAAAAGCAGAAATATCCATGTAAATTATATCTGATACTCATGCACTGTGTGACCATGAAAGGAGCAGAGCATGGCTGCCTGTCATAATATGTCCTTGGAAAAGACCTGGGTCAAATAATTTTAGTCTTGGCATTTGTTTTGACCTGGCTGGAGCTCAGGAATGGTGGAATTTGCTATATTCAGATGATTCAGATAGAGTCAGGTGGCTTGTCAGTGACAGGAAAATATTATTTACTCCTTATCACTGCTACCTCTTCTTTAACTTGTAGCTTTATTTCATCATTGAATATTTATGTCTGGAGTGTTACTTAACTATAAATCCATTCAACCTCCACAGGAACGTGAGCTAGATGTCATCAGTGCATCCCTCCAAAACAAACAACTAAGTGCGTGCCACATACTCAGCCCTTTGCTCCTCTAGGGAGCATATGCCATTGACAAATGTCTTCCACCTCACCCCACCTCTTCTGGCCTGCAACCTTGGTGTACTCTAGTGACCCTGACAGCTATGCTGAATGCAGTTTAATACCTCTGGCCAGTTCAAGTGAACCGAAGAGGTTGAAGGTCAGGGGGTATACAAAGTCGTCCCTGGTCTTCCAGATTGAGGTTTGAGCATGGGGGTACTCAACAACTACCCAACCGCGGAAAAAAAGTGTGAGTTAGAAAAGCCTAAAAGAAAGCGCACCACATAGAAGGACCTTTTAGTTAAAGAAATTAGAGTTCAATAACTAGCATAAGGTGCTGAGGTGATGCCTTTGAAGCCTACTGTGGAAGACAGGCAGTGAAGGCCAGGGTAGTCCGTTTGAAGTGTTCATTGAGCAACACTTTAGACGCACTACCCTGGCCAGACCACCTCAAGTTTATCCTCAAAAGCACTCTTCATTTGAACAAACAAAAAGTTCAGACCCTCTCAGTTCGGTTTCTCATCTCAGCACACCTGATCAGTGGCGGTGTGAAGTGGACATTAGTGTCAGATCGGTTACAAGAGTTGTCAGACACAGCTCGCCCATTTTCAATGTCGGGTATGTTTCGGGTATGCATACTTGATTCTACGGTCACTTCAATTCCGCTGGGAACTGGATGTGAGTAGCAAACTGGGGGCCAGAGAAGCTGACAAGTGGAGATTTGGGAGAAAATTTGAAGTGGTTGAACATCAGACGGGACGGCAGCATTGCGAATTATCCGCAGAGGTCTGCACCTTTCACTGATGAGCTCACATTTCTGTTAATTTCTGACCAATTTCCCCTCCATCATCCGCTCCTGCGTTGGGGCTGCACATGTGAAGCCAGTCTGACAGAGTTATGGGTAGTGTGTGTGAAGAAGCTGAGCACATGTTCATCCATCAGATGGGCGCATATCTTTTCCGAATCTGTTTGTGGTGATGAAACAGGATGAATATTGGATCGACAAGCTGAGGGAGAAAAAAAAGGGAGTCTGAAGCAGTTTAACCTAGTCTGGTGCATATGGCAGCTATCTGGCTTAATTGCCAGGGATTTCCATTGCTTCTTAGCAGTTTAATCATCTCTCGCCGATTTTTGTGGGCCATCTGGAAATGATATGCTCTCAATTAACTCTCCTCTTCCCCGTTCAAGGTTTTAAGACTTTGTTCCACTTTGAAGTTGCTTCCAGGCCTACAGCAGACTTTACTTCAGCTTCACCTACGTCGTGATGCTGGAGACTCTAGTTGTAGACGCAGGAGCTGCTGCTACTACCGCACATCACTTATCTGCTGGCCTTTTTCCTCCTCTCTGGCTATTCCTTAGTCGCACGTTGTTTCGTGAACCTGGTCCTCATTAGCCCTGAAAGTGGAAAATGGTAAATGATTTAATAACTGTTGAATGCAAATTTCAGAGAGGCTGACAGGTCGTGACGTTTCTCACAATAACGTTGGCAGTCAAAGCCGGAGATTGTTGCGCTAGCAACCCCGTTTCTGGTAGGAACCGGGTCCCTGTCTTCCCTGAAGGTTTACCCTTTTTTCATTGGTGCGATCTCTTCAACAACATTTCTAAAACACCTTTAGAGCCCCTGCAGAGTTGGATAACTCTTTACATCACTATCGTGCCAGCATGTGTAATTCTGCCTGCTGTAAAAGTCTTTGAAAAATGCCAAAGTGTTGCAGTTTTACACCTTCAAAATTAGTACATTTAAACAAAGCCAATATGCCTTGAGTGTCAACCCTCGAATAAGAAAATTGAGAGCAAACAGCAAAACGCCCATAAAAATTAATTAACTTCACGAGGATGGAAAAAGTGATGAATGTTTCGCTTCGTTGCATTTTAGTCTGCGGATCCACGCCAAGGCTATAATTTGCATCCTTGCAGTGATGTTTATTTAGGAGCAGATGTTTTATTGAAATTTTGTGGCGATGCAAACCTTTAATCCACGCAGTCTTCTTAATGCTTCAAATCAATTGTCCCAATATCCCGGTTCACCTTATAAATAAATGACAGAATGCATATGGCGACTTTGTTTTTGTCTGTGCGCCCACATGTACACGTTTGAAACACATGTGTGGGACATTGGGAGCAGGGAAAATCAGACTTTTGGGTATGAAGTCACATGGCAAGTAGCTAGCTAGGTGATGGCGGAGTTCCAGTTTTCCACCTTATGATGGGAACCATGTATCTGGTGCAACACGTGCGGAGGAAGGTATGGTGTCAGAGAATACCAGCGCTGCTGCATCATCCCGGCGGCTGGACAAACACCACAGCTGTCCCTGATCCTCTGCCTTATTACCTTTCCTCAGCTCCATCACCTTTCTCTTTTCTTCCTGTCTTTTTATTCTCTCCACTCTCTCTTCATGTACTCTGCACACAACTGTTGCCGTACATCGCCTGGTGGCCTCCTGTGCATGTGTGTGTCCATATGTGAAGCTAAAAGCAGGTCACGGGGAATCTGGGTAGGCTTTGTTTTTGCGTCGAGGTGAGCATGTCACAACAGGATTGAATACTTCCGTGGTCCTTGACACTCCGTAGGGCCCCCTGTTTCCCCTCAGCCCTCTGTTTAGATAAGGGGCCTCCTTTCCACGGGCCCCCAAGCACTTACAGCTGAGATGCAGGCTGGAGTGATTATTTGGACGGGGAGACGTGCACGTGTGCAGCCCTCCCCTCCGATCACCCCCCCCAGGTTTTATGCTCGCAAATCCACCAGCTCAGCAGTGTGAATCCCCAGTCCTCGCATCGCAACCTCTGGGCCCTTCTCTTGTTGTTTAGATGCAACAAACAAGTTATTGTTTGTTTAGTACAGGCTTTATTACAGCATAAAGCACTAATGAAGCTGTTTGTCAACTTGCCGAAGTCTGGTGGGATTACCTGAGCGAGTTATAAATGTAAAGAAAAACGATCCCAGTGGGTAGAAAGCTCCACAACTCTACAAGGTGCTTAATTCATGGCTGTTTTTCATGTTACTCATAAGACTTGCATCATTAAATCACTTGAGTGAGAAAGTATCAGCTTCAACATGTGGCTCTCAGTAACAAAATAAAATAACCGCCCCCCTCCGCAAAAATGTTTCATTTTATAGTTTTTATAGTTTCATTCCAAGACAAAACAAGCCACAATACATGTTCACACTTGATTAGGAAGAAAAAGAACATTTGGGTAAAGAAGTCAACATATTAAAAGCATACACATGCATAATTTCGGCATTGATTCACGAGATTGCATGTGAAACAAATTTCGACTGATCCAAAGCATTTATTGTTTCTGCTTCAATTGAAACATGACCACAGCTGGGCTCAGCATTTGTTGGGTGCATGAATAAAACTCGAGACTTTTAAGTGTTAAACGCACATCAGTATCTTATTATGACACTTAATGTGGTGTATAATACACTGTTGCTCCTTTAAGCTCACAAGATCAGTTTGAAATATTGGGGGAAGCGTGTGCCACAAGACTTCAGCTTAAAAGGAAATCTTCTGTCTTGAGTGTTATTAAGACCGTGCTCCTGTCACCAAGACTGATTCTGTCTTGATCCTGTCTGGAACGTCTGAGAATATAAGACTGGTCTGATCTGAACTTTGAAAAAAAAAAAAAAAGCACCAGGATCTGGATTGAGTGGGCTCAAAAACTGAGAAGTGGTGATAAAATCATAAAATGCACAAGTCCTTGGTTGAAGCCTCATATTTATTATGCATCTACATGCGTGTGGTATCAATCTTCTTGTCTATCTCTTAGCAAGACAGTGAACATACTGTACATTATGTTTTGTTTGCATTTTATGTGTACATTAGCTTAAATTGTAGCAGCACTTTCACTTTAAATGGTGTTCTTGCAGTTCATAATTACCATTCTCATATAGTAGATGAAGTGTGTATTTTCTGTCAGTTAATTTGTTGTTTTAAGCTTTATGCATGTAGGCACATTCCCGCTAAACCTGAATAGTTGTTGTGGGGAAAATAGAGGATCCAGTCCCACACCACAAATAGTAAACAGTTGTTGAGAAAGTCCTCCCACAGCAGTCTCACACATCCTGAATGTGCGGTACTTTCACTCAGACAGAGTAGCCTGATATCCGCTTTGATGAAAACCATTGTATAATGAGGAATGGCTCCTATAGCCATGACTCACTGTGTTTGACCTCCAGGCACCTCTATAATTTAACACACAGTCAGAAAGTAAGAATTTACTTTTTAAAAAATGTTTTTGTGATGCTCTGTTGATCATTTCACTGCTCCCATTGCTCTACAGAGAGGCCAGAGGTCTGCAGCACTGATATCTGTGAACCTGAAAATTATTTAGCATGTTGTTCGAGGATACTTTTGAATAGGGAGGATCAAACCTGGGACATGAAACTAACTTCCATGGCCAATAACAAGCAGTAAATCAAATAAACATGGATTTTAAACCACCTGAACCTTGAATGAGTACTGATTCAACATCACAATATTATGGATATCTAAACGAAGCTACTTTTTCCACAAGTGACCCTGAATACAACTGGGTGTCATTAAACAGTGATGGCGAACAGACTATGTCCACCTGAGCCTGTGGAAAGCCAACACGTTCCACAGATTCCTGCCTGGTTCAGAAAATAAAAAAGAAAGAAAGAAAAAGGAAAGAAAAAAGATCATTTGTGGATAATTGCAACCACATTTTTGAGACACACTCCAGTTCTTGGTTGACCAGCGAGATCAGACAAAGAAAGAGTGATGGGTCAAACAAAGGTAAGCAACTCCGTTCTATCATTGATTTTACGAAGCTTTAATGTTCCTAGGTTTTATTTTATTGCTCCCTGCGGTACAATGGCCAATATTCCTCTGACTCCTACTGATCCTCCCGTCCCTCTGTCTCCCACTCTTATCTTTATCTCTGTCATATGTTAGGTGGATGAAGAAACGCACCATTACAGACTGTAAGAAGAGAGTTTATTCTACCAGCCATCTGGCTTCAATGAAACAGTTGCTTTGCGAGTATGACTAGTAGTCCGACATGTCAGGAGTCCAATGGCATTGAAGCTTGTTTACTGACTGCAGAAAGAGGACAGTCAGCAAAAAAATATCTGGTTCTTAAATCACATTGTCATATCTTATTTCACACTGAGTTTCTGAAGGGGTGATCACAGTTCAGCAACAGTAAACACTGTCCCACTGACAAAAGGATGTGTCACTAATGTGACAAATGAACTGCCAACAAATTGCTGACTTTGTTTTCTGTGGAACTGAAAGCAGCAGTGATGCCGATTTTTGCAGCTTTTATCGAATTTGAAGCAGCTTTGAGGTGTTTCCTCGAATTTTGAAGACTAATGCTTCGTCTGAATTTGTGTACTTCGATACACTTGCCATTTTGAGTTCACACTGTCAGTTATGGCAAAATGCAGTGTACTGTGTGTACCCAGATGGTGCATTCATAATGGTAAAAAGGTTGTAGAACACTGGACACTTCTTGCCCTCAATGGTCGCCTTTTTGGCTACTTAGCGGAAGGGCAGGGATCACCAAAATAGTGTCCAAGGAAGCTGGAGCTGAAGCAGTCACGGTGAATACCTCAGTATACAAAAGTAAGTTGTAGATATGTTTTATATGAATATTTTGGCAGTCAAATGTTGATGCTGATGCTACGATTCCTATTGCAATTGCCATTTCCGGGGAGTGCACAACAGCTGTACTTGAATTAAGACAATACTACCTTGAAATTAGCACACTGCGCAAAGACTGTAGTGCACTACTTAGAAGTGTGGTAATGAAAGTATCCCTTTTGAGACACAGTTGTGCAGATCTTTTCTGCATTATCATGACTTCTAATTCTAAAATTAAAACAGGGAACGACCAATTTAAGGATAAAATCAGGCTTAAATCCATGCACCGTCTTCCAGTCCATAATTGACTTAAATTCTAATTAGTGGTTTATGAGATAATGTGAACAAAAGGCAGACAAATTAACTCCAATCCATAATTTCCCACGTGCATGCATCCCTGAGTGCACTCATACGTCTGCATGCAAACACAAAAACTTATGTTCGCACAGTTACAAACATGTACACAGACACGTGAGCGCACACACAGCATCCAGGTACTTTTGTTTTCAGTGTCGGCTGTGGCTTCAGTCATCACACACGCAGAGACTTAGAGGTCCTTGAGCAAATACCTCGCAAAACCGACTACCCCTCCACAGTCCATGTGGATGCAATTCTTGGGTATTTAGAGCGGAAAGTCTCCACAGGGCTACTGGAGAAAAGTCGAAATTATAACACTGCACAGTACATCTCCTGTGCTAATTAGCAGTTAGAAGTCCTTCATGTCTACTGTTTGACAGTGGATAGTAAACAGAGACACTGTTTGTTGTGCGCCCAGATTGATCAGCGCTCATTGTCTGTCAGCTTGGGTGCGGGGGTGTCTCTGAAACATGTGGGAATACTAATTTGTCCTCTTTATTTTTGTGCTTCAAAGTACGTCCATTCATCCCCGTCTCTCAGTGGCAGAGTGCAGGGAAGCATAAATGAGGTTGTATTCAGAAGATCAAACCCCAACACGGAGACAAAGGGAAGAAAAAAAAAAAAAGGCCGTGGCATGTTGTTGTGTCTCGGGCGCCAGCCTTGTTGATGAGCTGCACTCGGATAACCCTAAACTCTAGAGGACCTCGCTTTGATCCCGCATTTGTGCAGGCAGTCACCTGTCTGCGATCCCATGACCTTTTCCTCACAAAACAGCTGTTTAGTTGTCAAAGCTCAGTCAATTTCTGCCCATTCACTTAATCTATACCAGGTCTCACCCTTGATCCCAAAGTATATAGGGGTAGTCTGAGAAAACACAGGGCAGCTTTCCCGCGCTGTCCCATTTACAAGAAGCCGAGAAAGGCATCCATCCATCGGCCCCGCCATCAGCCCCATAACTCAACTCTCAGCCTGGGCGTCTAGTTCACCCCCACCCCTCTGTGCCTCAACCATGTGCTGCCATGTCCTTAACTCTGTTTGTATCCTACCCATTCATGCCTGACTCCCCTCTTTCATCTCATCTGTCTCTTTCTCTCTCTCTCTCTCTTTCTCCGTCCTCTTGATGGCGGCGGAGGTTTTTGTTTGCTGTCACACTCGCATCTCGTTCTGGCCCGAATCTGGGTCTCGCCACCTTTCAGTCTCCTCTCCCTTTTCTTTCCATCCATCCATCCCAGAGGAATTCTTTTTTTTTGTTATTTTCCTCACAAACAGATTCCCGGAGAGTTGTTAAAAACCTTAGTAAGTATTTTCCACTCTATAAAAAGAAATTAAGTTTGGAGCTACAGTTTAAGAAGTAGCGTTTGAGACAGGGGAAAGAAATAAATTGGGACAAATAGCGAGACGCACAGAGGGCAGGGTTTTTTTTTTTTTCTTGTCAGGATGATGCTTTACTTGTGAGTGCCTCCTTCTCATTTGATGTTTGGCTGGAGACAGAGGTACCTGCCATGAATGAATGGGCTACACAGAGCAGTCCTTGTTCCTGTAAGTCTGTGCATCAGCTTTTTTCCCCGCTTTAAACTCATATTCCTGTCAGGGGCCTCCCATATGTGCTGTGCAATGTGTGCTTTGTCAAGGGGGAAAAAGAGACTGAAAGAAAAAGAGATAGACCTTTAGGGAAGGTGCAGGCTCTCTCTTTTCACTGTCCTGCCTCCCTTAAAGCTGAGTCTGCACATTCTCCCTCCTTCAGATTGTAATGGAAAGTTCTGGAGAAGCTGTAATGGAAGAATAACCTCAACAAATTTGACACATAAGTCCGGCCGCTAATTGAAGGAATGCAGTCAAAGCAGAGCAGCTGCATTGTTTTTGACACTGATTTAAAGCAAAGAGTGGCTACTATTACTTTGGCAATTAAGATAACATAAAACTTGGCAGCAAAAGAGTTGCTGAAGCGATTAATCCAAACTATGAGATGATGTTACTCTCATGTTTAAAGTCCGTGCAGTGTATCGCTTTCTTCCGTACCGTCCAATGTGTATTATACCTGCTGCCTTTGTGTTTAAATCGTGACTTTAGAGGATTGTCTGTTGGAGCAGCGGAGGGATTTCGCTGCCAACCTCCATTTTCAGTCCAGAAACTCTGCATTCCACCATCTCTGCAACCCTGCTGATCGTCCAGGTTCCAGCGCTCAGAAAAAACGTGAGCAAAAGAAGCTCTTTCTATTGATTTTTCTTAGCCATTTCCTTTCCCGGCATCCTCGTGTCAAGATGTTGGCTCTCAGATTTACACTGAGGTGCCCAGCCAAAAGGTACGAGTCAATTTGTCTGTCAGTCAAGATAATAATAACTGCAAAGCTAATATTGCACCATATACGGAGTGATTCGAGGCGCGCTGTACATCCTCAAACTTTTCTGGAAATGTTGAGACATTTAAGATGATTTCAGGAAGCTCTCAGCTTACTAACTATGTGACACTACCGTGTTGAGGTTTCAATTGAGGCCTCATTTTGGATAGAAAATTACTGCTTAAGTGGCAATGCCTCAATGGTTTCACAAGGTTTACAGTAATACAGTCAATGTATACAGTAGCATAGAATATCTCAAATAGATCCAAACTGGATCACGAGCAGTTAAAGGCCTGGAAGGTTTCCAGTCCCAACAACACCTCCTGATTATTGATCGCAGTCAAATCTCTGACCTCCGCTTTAGAGAAAATTTAAGTCTCCAGTCAACGCTCAGTAAGTGGTCAAGTCTCCAAAGGATTAGATATAATATCACAGACTCCAGTCAACATAAAGTAGCCACTTGAAACTCAACAACCCCACTTTTATTTGTATGAAAAAGAGAATTTATTCCATGGCCATGGAAAATACTTCTTTCTGATTTTCTGGAAGACGTCCATTCATATTGTGTGTCAGGTCATGGTTGCAGTCTGTCTGCAAGCTACTGTGTATTGAACTATAGAACAGTAACAATACTAAACATCAACTTAGTTGACACTGACATAGTCCAATAATGTACTCTGACACAAAATATATCAACACGGTGGAGAGGAGTGACGCAAATATTGAACATCTAATCAAATATACAAGCAGCCAAAATGAGTTTGCTCCATCGGGTGTGCCGGCTCAGCCTTAGAGATAGAGACAGTGTCCAAAATAGCCAGCTGAGATGGCTCAGGCTTCTGATTAGGATGCCCCCCGGGCGCCTTCCTTTGGAGGTGTTCAAACTGTGTTCAACTGATAGAAGAACCTGTATCCGTGGCTCATGCTGAACTGGTTTCCCTCCCAACTCGGCTGGAAAGGAGAAGGTGGGCCCATATGACTCTGATTATATCTTTGATTCTTGGTTCATGAAAGGAGAACTTTTGTTTCACATTCTTGAACATGATGGGTTTATTTCAACCAGCACTCTAAGAAAATACACAGAGAGAAGCGTGTTTCGGAATAAATGCCCTCCACTCTCTTGCTGGTCAGGTTTATGAGCCTGGGTGTGCAACGCTCTAGAATGAATATTAAAATAACTCAGGACCACACAAAAGAAGATTGGCTTTAGACTCATAATTTAGGCTGCAGGTAGCAGAAAACATTGGTCAGTTTATGATTATAAAACATCGGTTTTTCTTTAGTACAAAACTCACCAGCAGAAAATCCTCAGTATTTTTGTTTTGTAATGATTTTCTGATTATTTTATCAGTGATTACAGTGAGTAGTTCCCGTAACTGCTTTAGCAACCAAGATTACAAACTTGGCAAAGCGGGAATCTACGCCATGGCCTAAGACTATCAGAGTGCCCGAAGGTTCATGGTTAAACATGTGACAATTAGCTGGTTATAATTGAATTAAGTGCAAATTTGTCATTAATGCATGCACCACTAATAAAGTTCATTAGTCAACTTAGATTTAGGAGCAGGGCCACGTTTCACCCACACCTCTAATGACGGGTGAAGGTGCTTGACCAACACTTCTGGCCCTGTGTCAGTTTTCTTGACTCATCCATTCAACTTTCCTACCTCATCCCCACCCACATCCATCCCTTCACCCTCTCTTCCCTCATTCCCTCCTATTCAATCCTGCATACCTCCCACGTCATTCTAGGTGAGGCTGGAAGTCTGTGAGCTTGAGACAGACCCACACTCTGATTCTACATCCATTCATCTGTTCTTAGCATCAAATCCTCAGAAACTTTTAGATGAAATATTGTTGTGCCATGGTCCTAGCCAGTAAAACGACATTATCAAGTGAAATAACAGCGAAATTCTGATGGTAAACACCTGCATTATTACATGTGCTGCAGGGCCCATCTTGTAGATGTTGCAAGACTATAAGCACAACATCATTTGCAATAAAACAGAAGATAGATGACACTGATATTCAACAGAATGTGCTCAGCATCACACTGTAAAAAAAACACACATCCAATTATGAATAAATTTTTGCTGTCTCACTATTGATTCACTATATTTCACTATTTTCTGGCAGACCAGAGTTGCTCAACTGGGCATAATTTACAGTGTATGTTGTGACTGAGGGTGTTTCTCGACACAGAAACCCCCGGAAAGTGTGAAACAATAACTGGAAGAGTTGCGCTGCCCTCTGTGACTGACCAGGGAGTTGAATCACACAGTGTGGCTGTGTTAGTCAGCCCTCTCATTGCTTCCCCTTTTGTTTCCTGATGAGCCACGGTGCCATTAACAAGCTTTGTCAAAAAAAACCCTTTCCTGTTCATAGATGTGGTTTCCATCCGCTGCCCCTGCCTCACCCATGGAAACCGAGGGCGGCGTGCAGGTGTGATGCGCTCCACGCTGACGTTACTGATGATATCAGAGAGGAAGTTGTGGTTGGGCAAAGAGGGGTTCCAGATCCTGGTTTCTGGCGATTTCTGAGTTGATCCTGACATCATTAGAAACATTGGGTCATTGGGGAAGTTGGCAGATTAGTCATTTTAAATTTTTGCTTTTTTTTGTGCATTTTCACATGACTTGAAAGAGGATATGAATCTGGAATATGGTAAAAGATGATTAAGACTATGCTTCATTCCGAGGCTCTCGTTTACGAGAAGTCATTTATATGGTCAGATTATTGCACAAAAATATGGCTTTGATAGTGGCTGTGGCACTGAATTACTTCAAGAAATCCTGCAGTATCCTCTATAAAACTCCCTCTCTCCTCTTTATCTCTCCGTCTCTTGCTCCGTTTGTCTTTAAAGGGTAAAGTGGTTAGGTGACTCCATTAGTATTCTGACTTTCCCTGGGAAATGGTCTCATAAACAGCTGGGAACCACAGTAGGGACCTGGCACACAATGCACAATGTGTGTGTGTGTGTGCGTGTGAGAGAGAGAGAGAAACTGTGACTTCATATGTCATGACAAACTAAAGGCTTACTACTCTATTACGCACCAGCCCACATACACGTGCACTAAATCGGACGATACTAAGTCACCTTTATTAACTGGGAACAGGTTGCGTGTGAATGCTCGAGTTAACGTTAGTGTTCCCACTATGAGACACCCAGGAGTGCACAGCAGGACAGTTTGCATCACTAAGCAGAGCTTATGACGTCGATGCATGCAAGCATGGGTTTGAGTCACAAAAAAAAGGAAAGTCTTAAAAACGAGGTGACATTTCCCCAGCTAAATATGCACATCATTAAAGTAATGATCTACTAGAAAAACTACAGGGTGCCTTGGTTAACAACTTTCATTGTTCCATGCCATTGGGCAAGATTTGTGTGAATAGTTGTGCAAAAACCAAGAAAGGATGTGATTTTTTTTTTTTTTTGCGCTGATTTAAGAGAGTTGGGACTTTTCGTCACAGTGAGTTGGTTAGTGGAAATATCTGTCAGTGGTAACATCAATCAAGTGTGTCTCCTGTTCTCAAGACTTATATCCATTGCCAAAGTTGAGTGCAAATGCAGGAAGTAGTGTGTCCTTAATGGAGGAAGGTGGAAATTAAGGAGGTACTGTAGAGGTTGGGGTGTTGTAACGTAGCTAATTATCACACGGGAAACTAGAGTTTGTATCCCCTCACAGACCTGCAATTAATGTTGCTTTTTTTAACCATAAAGACAATCTTTCCCAAACCTTCACCAGATGTGAAAAGGAAAATACCAGTTTATTCCAACCTGACGCATTTTGTTCTCAAACAGGTATGATAAACACTTTGATGATGAATTTACATGATATATTGCAGAGATTTTGGTTTGTTAGGTTGGTATTGGATTTTTAAGTTTGGGATTCAGATAATTGTTTCTTTGTTTGTAGGCCTGCACAAGCTCCGCATCCTGTAGCATCTGGGTCTTTCCTCTTGAGTTAGCACATTTTAGCAAACGTGAAAATTATACTTTGTAGAATCTGAAAAGATACGCCGTTTCATCTCAGGCGCCTGACGTCTCACTTACTCACAGCAGTGTGAACGTCAGTTTGTTAAGGTGAAGAAATGTCCAGCTCAGGGATCAACTTCTGTATTCCATCTGTCTTTTCTGTTGAGTTACCATTTTAATGTTAATACAGCGGTTATCTTCTTTAACCCTCTGGGGTCTGAGCACTCACCCATGATTGCAAAAGCAACTGTTAGAGTCATTGCCCCAGAGGGTGAAGTTGCCCAATCCTAAACCTAGTTTAACTATGATTCTTCTCTAAGCTATGTTCAGATATTGTAGAACTTGTTAAGTTCATTAATCTTCCAATATAAACAATGTTGTGTGGTCACAGGGTTATCTACACATGTCTTTGATTTTCACATTCCTCATCAAACTTAGGGACATCATTGAGTAACAAAGGGTTTGGCCTGGATTCATCCATGAAATATGTGTTTGTTTGAATATTGTGTATAGGGGATGTTTTTTATTAAACAATTCTAAACAATGAGTTACTTTAACTGTCGTAATTTCACAACTTGCCAGTGATAGGCGAACATTTATTGTGTTTTTTCGAAACCAGCTGGAGAGGACAATCTGAGGGAACTCAAATGTTTGGGGTTAAGTGGAAGTTAAAGATTTATGAAGCCAAGAGTTCATTCTGACGGAGTCTAAGTGGGCAGGAGTGGTGACAGCTTGCCCTTTGACTTGGCATCCTTGGTGATGGATGGTTCTGCCAAGGTCAACAGCAAACACTGTTGTAGGCCACTTGAGACACGACTGCTTCTTATGTAACGGGCTGTTTTCTAGGAAGTGGCTCCTGTTTGTCTATATGGCTTGAGGACAGCAGATCCTCCAGTTGATAAAGAAAAGTACGGAGGTTGCACAAAATTTAAATGCACCAAAAACATCTTAAATGTAGAATTAAATGGAGAAAAAGAAGTGCTCTGTAGAATTTGTCTGAGGGCGGTAACCTAAAAGACCAAGACCATAAAGACAGTAACAGGTGGTAAATTACATATAAGTATGCAAAGACTGAAATGGACATGAAGTGGACATGAGGTAGCTGCTTGGCTCATCTTCAGCGTCCTTTCCCCTGATGGTTTCGCTGCGAGTTTCACATTCCTCTCCTCTCAGTCTGTTCCCAAAGTGGCCAGTGCCTCAGGCCTCATCTGCGGTTGCATAACCGGTGCTAAATCTGTATATCTGCGCAACATATTTACCTGAAACGTCTCGACCCCTACCTGAGCCTGGGCAGCAACACCGGGTGGATGACCGGTCGCTTGGTTTTCTTGAAAATGTATCAGTGGTCAGAGCCTCTCAAACTAAAATTTAAAAAACGGCGCTCCTGATGCAGCTTTGCTCTTAGACACATTTTATTTCATTAATAAAACTAATATGAATGTAACCATGGACTGTGCAGAGGGATGTTTATTCAGCTTTTCAGCACTCGACTAGACTCGAGCCTGCTGAGGCCTTAACGCAACACTGATTCAGTTAATCAGGGGCCAACAGCTCCCACTGACAGTTACACTCAGTTTGGGTTTATTACCCTCACACACATACCAGGAGGAGGGAAGTGACCTCTGGTAGTCCAATGGGTACCATAACACAGAAGGCTGTATGAATTTCTGCCTTATAGTGCCAACACATTGTCTTTTAGCCATGCAATATTCAGTCTTGAACTCTTATCTTGAAACACTGGACACATTTTATGGAGGACTCACTCATCTGTGACAGATACAAAGTATTTGCGTACCCCCTTCACCTTTTTCACAGGAAATGGTAATTTGATGTCTTGATTATGGGGCGTTAATTGCAATAAATGAAACATTAAGGCATAACTCCTTTAGTATAGAGGACATTTAGACTTAATTGTGTTTGTTTTTCAATTGTTTTCAGAGAAAGTACCATTATAAGACCTACATTTACTGACTTGCTATGATAGATATGTTTTGCAGTGCAAGATATAGCACCGGGCAGAACTCCCAATCCTCTCTCATGCTTCAAATTATGTGAGGTATTTGGAAAAAGGAACTAAAATGTGTCCCTAGTGTATCCAGAGTGCGCAAGGGTATAAACTCTCACTTCGGAAAAACACTGAGGATATGTCATTAAAATTGGAGAGGAAGCACAACAGATGGGAGAGACTGCCTTACGAGTTATTACCGAGAGGGAGAGACAGAGTTAACTGACTCTGTAACTCACTCGGCCCGATTCTCTCTTTCTCCAATAGACGTGAGCAGCGTCGACGATGCTCCCCCTCCGACGTCGGACCGCACGTTAGCCATCAAAACACAGCACGCATGCTTAGATAATTACTGTGTAAATCATGCCAATCAATTACCCAAAGTAAGGGAGGTAAGGAAAACAGCCAGAGAGAGTCTGATGAGGCCCTTAGTGGAAAACAAGTCTGGTGGCACACGCACGCACATCCGTGAATTTCACACTGGCACATGCAAAAATACAAAAATATGGGCTCGTCCATCCAGACACATGCGTGACTCACGGTAAAATCCACGTGCAGACATGAGACATCATCACTCATCTTCTGCTCAGGGTGTCAAAAAGGCACATTAAAATGTCTCATTTTGATGGTGTTATGGATGGGGGTCGACCATGAAGACAGAAGGTTAAGTGACTGGTCGGTTCACACACAGTGCGAGCTGTGTAATTTTGTGTGTTTGTCAGTGTCTTCACGAGCATGTGTGATGTTTATGTGCATGCTTTCGGACGCACGCCGCATGTGTGTTCCAGCGTGGGAGTGTATGCGCGGATATGCAATCAAGCGCGGACGTCACATCAGCAAGTTTCGGATTTTTCGGAATCCTCGCCGCTCTCCGTTTCGCTACCGTCCCCTGCTGGAAAACCAGGCGTCGACAGGACTCTTCCCCTGCATGTAAACAGTTATGTAATTGTACAGCAGCAGATGATAAATGGGCAGAGGTAGCGATGGGAATCTCGTGGCCGTCTACGTCAGTGCAGAGTGAGAAACCCCAGTGCCAGACCTTTCTTTCAGACCCTTTCTAAATCATTTTTGTGGTTGTGTCAGAGACAAAGAGGGGAATGAAAACAGGAATGAGAGATGGAGGAGCTGTGCGAGCCAGCAGGACAACAAGCCTTTACCACAGATTGAGATAAAACAACAATAAATGAGACAGCGAGTCTGACTGACGTCTTCTTGACTGAGCGAGTACGAGCGCTATCGACGTCAGTGACGAAGTGATCATCTCGGAGGAAGCATTTTCCACCTTTCACTTTTCTATGATTAATTTCCCTCCTCCGCTCCAGACCTCTTTGTGGTGTACCTTGCTTGTCTGTACATTCTGCAGGCGTCACACAATCTCAGATGATGCTCACCGGAGCTAACAGATAGTTGGCTCTCGATCAGGTTGTTACACACACACAGACACTCTGCACATCTCCTCCCTGCTGTCCGAGCCACATATTTAATCTTGGCAAAGGGAGGTCTCTCTAAGAAGGAGAACGATGCCCTGAGTTATTGCTCTCTCGTGAAGCGTAGGATGACCTCTTCAACTTCGCAACAATCGATAAATTATGGCTAAAACGGAGCAGCGAGGTTTTCATGCCGCGCTGCGGACATCTAAATCTGCAGATGACGTGGAAATCTGCCACATCTTGATGAGGTCTTACAATCACATGCGATGCTAATCCATGCAAATATGTGCAAACGCCCTGCAAAATGCAAATGAGTTCTGAGGACATGCTCAAATAAATCTACAGATGTTTCATTTGCATGATGTTTGAATATAATTCATGGATTTCTGGACGAGTTAAATTCCCAAAAGGATGTTGTACTTAACGCTGAATTAGTGGACAGAAAATAAATCGTCAGTAATGATTTAGATCATTTATCAAGCTAGAACATTGACCTGTTCCAACAGATTTTCTCTTTCCAAATCACTGTAATATTAATATGTTTTGTGTCTGGGCAAAAGAAAGCTGTGAGTTACATTTTTCATATTTTTATAGACTAAATGATTATTTGCAAGGAAAGTAATTAGCAGTTGCAACCCTGAACTTTTTTAATAAACTGCCTTGATTATAATATCATTCCTTTCTCCTGTAGTGTTCTGGCCTTTGCCTGAATAAAACCGAATACAATTGGCTGCCTTCAACGATCAGCACAGATCTAGACTTTGCACACAAACTTTCCTCACAGAATAACACTGAAATTTCCCACCACACGCAAAACATTGTGTCGACCTCCCCTCCTCCTCCTCCTCCTCCTCCTCCCTCCGACACCCAGCCCAAGAATGCAAGGTGCAAGAGCAGCAATTTCCCCTCCTTTCGCCGGCTGTCTTAACACGCCACACACGGAGGCCGTCATTATGGCTGGAGCGCACTCCCACTGAGAGTTCCAGGTAGAGCTGCAGCATGTGGACGGAGAAGGGGACGAACATGCTGGATGCTGAAGCAGATTTGGAAATAAACAGAAGATATTTGGTATCTAGGATGGATGAGTGTGCGTACGGTGTGTCCTTGGGCATAATGCGCATGAGTTGGGTAGAATATGGACACCACAGTATGTATCCGATCGTAATTCATGATTCCATATTGTTGTGTTTGTCCAGGTGCGTAGCAGCAGACTACGGGGTTTTAGGTGGGGGCGTTGAATGGGTTTATGGGGGGTCTTATTTCTAAGATAACACCAAAACACAATTAACCCCTCGTGACACATGAGAAGCACTTCCTGAGCCTCAGCTATACCAGCAGTTTCCCCTGCCAGCCAGTGCTAGTAAGGGCTTCTATTGTAAAAAGGTGTGTTTACTTTGGCCAGTGCTCACCTTTTTGCCATTACAGACCCACCCTAACCCCCCTACTGCACACATGCACACAGATTGTGCTGTTGAAATCCAACCCTTATTGCAAATTACCTTTGTCACTGAAAAAAAAAAAAAAAAAAGTCTCCTCCCCGCCCCTCCCATCTCATTTGGCAACGAAGCCAAATGTTATTTTGCTGAATTTCATTGGCAATTTTTGGTGCGTGCCCACCCCCCGCACATTCCTGGCAAAGTGCTCTAAAATAAACGGCGGGCCACTAAATTTCAACGAGCCGAGATGGAGCGGGGCAATAGAGAAAACAAGCACACGCCAGCAAGAAAATGGGCAACTGGTAGAACGCAGGGCTCTGCTATTTGTTGTTACAGATGGCCACGCTCTTAAGCAGGCCTCAGTTGATTTTCATTGTGGGAGAGCGGAGTGTAAAAAGAATAAAAGAATCAATTGTGAAACGCGAGAGGCAGAGTGATAGATCCGTGCTGAGGACACTGGAGGATTTATTGTGTTTGCATTAACCATAGAAGCTCAACATGCAATATGGTTTGGGGCCTGAAAAGGACTGAACTGTGGTGGACTTTCACTGCTGTACCTCCAATTCTGAGATAGCCAAAGATGACAGGCAACCTCTACCGTCACAAAGGATAAAAGAAACAAAGGCGAGGATGCAGGATGCTGGTTCCTGACACGCTGACAAGAGATTCAAGATAGTGACAAACCCACAGAACACTGACTCTGCAGTTCCTCTCAACTCTATGAGTGGAAAACCAAAACAACAAGCTGAAAGGCACTAAAACAGCCTTTCCTTTTTTTTAACTTTTCAGTCTTGTTCCTCTCATTAGTGCTGTCTAGATGCATAAGGCATGAGGTTTTTAGTAATAAGCTCTGATAAACTCATTCTGTGCTGGCTGCTCAGCACCAAACAGCAGATATGCAAAGTTAGCAACTGGCTAACATGGAGCTTTTAGCAGCTAAAGCAAGTTTAGGAGAGATAGAGCAACAAAGCAAGCTTTTCAACACATAGGTCCGATAGGAAAGAGGACTTTCCTGCACTAATTCCTGTCCAGTGACGGAAAATTACCAACTTTTCCTCCAAATAAGTTTAATCTGGCTAAACTACAGGTTTGTGTGACCGTGGAGTTTATTATTATTCATAGTTTTGACCATCATTCACGGTCATTGCTTTTAATCTTGTGGAATACCGGATAGTTTTTGCCTCTTAAGACTTCAGAACAGATGAAAATATGCAACCATTGTGTGTGTGTCACATTTCTTAGTCAAAAAGGTTAACTGCTATAGATCAGACAGGTGTTTATCCCAAAGCTGCATCACACAACTCACTCTGCTCTGTTGTTTGAAACTTTGTGTTTTATGACCGGTACACATCAGGGTATCGGTGTTGAAAGCAAGGATCTGCAGGTTTACTATGAAGAAAGTGATGATTGAAGCTCATCTTTTACTCAGGACTACAGTTTAAGCACCATATTTCACAGACCTACTAACACACAAAACCTTCTATTTGTGGTTGTTTCTGCTGTGGAATCTGTAATCAAAGATTCGTGCTGCGGAAGTCATAAATACACTCAAACACGTGCATGTGTATTAATCTCGCGTGTGTGCAAGTGTACATGTACAGAAGTGGATGTTAGCGTGCACATGTGAATTCATGCATCGGTATTTATGCATGTGTTTTGCAAGAGCGACGGAGAGGCTAACAGCTGGCCACAGCTTCACACCCTCCTCTGACTCGAGCTCCTTGGACGCAACACCGCCACATCTCAGCAGAAACAGCTGGAGTTGTCACCACTCAGATACGCCACCTTCAGCACAAAGCCACCTGGAGGGGAGTGAGAAGCGAGTGGGAGAGGAGCTGGAACAAGCCAAGTTAAGGGAGTCAGAGTGAATTTATGTCAAAAGCATTTTTACACACAAAAACATTAGGTGCGGTGCTTTCCAAAGAAACAAAAAAAGGACACAGAAGTGGAAAACAAGGGTGATGGCAGGAGAGGAGGGGTGGGGAACATTTCAGAATGGTAAATGAGAAGAGCAACATCTGCAGTAAGAGCAGCGAGCCCCAAAATGTGAGGAAAAGACACTAAAGATGATCCTCCGTGTAGATACAGGGAAGAGCAATGAGCTCTGCTCAGATGCAGGAGAAGAGAAATGAGGAGAGGCTTCCGGGCTGAAGTTCAGGCTTCTCTCCCCTCGGCTCTGTGGTTGCAATTTCCCCTCCTTTACTGTAACCCTAACCCAGGCAGTTCATATAAAAACACTCTATCTGTGGGCTTGGAACGCACTTTGACGTCAAAAGGGTTTTCCCATGAGGCCACGGGGACCCTTCTCAGCAGCGCTTGCCCACGTCAATGGAGGTAAAAGCGCCAATTCTCTCTCGTCCAATTGCTAAATTGCTCTCGTGCACAGGACGTCCCTCTGTGTGCTTTGTAATGATTTGAGATGATTTTATGTTGTGGAAGTGATCAACTGTAAGGTCTTGTTTTGCTAGGTGCAGCAGAGAAGAGATCTTTAATATCGCTGGTGACTAACAAGGAAATTGATTTTTTTTTTCCCCTCTCTCTTTCTGCTGTGGGACTTTTTTTATTGTACCTCTCAGAAATCACCCAGTTCCTCTCTTGTAAATTGTTCTAAATTGAATTGTTAAACATGTCACAATGGGATTACTGGAGCTCCTTTGAGATTTCCCTGTTACTGTTTCATGTTCATTCAAACGTTTTCCTAGAGAAAAGTGACTAACAGCATGTAATGGAGTGAGTGTGCTCAGTGTTGCATAACCTTCTGTATAAGATCTAACAAGCTACATACACTGCTGACTTAAACGTGGATGTATATGATGTTGGTTCCATTCAATTACCCAGACAGGAAACAGGCCGGAACAACACCTGACGATGAAACACTTGAGGTTCAAATCCAGCGTGAGCTGTAACTCACCGATACATAATCTTGCGCTGCAAAAGCCTATAAAATGGAGCACAAAGCCCTACAAGGTAACACCTGTTGAAAAGTCGGCAACCCCTGTACATAAAGCAACACCATCAGCTGAACAACAACAACAAATGTGGCCTGGTCGACCCGGCCCTCTCATCTCTGGTTCGTTCGGTCTCCTTGAAAAGCATGTTGGTCCATGCTAGCGAAGGTGGGAGGACCAGCTCCGCTCTGTAATCATGTCTTCTCCGTCCTAACAGACAGCTGTATAACCAGGTGAGTCGCGGGTCTTTCATCCTAATGACAACCCCTGGCTGACTGCTGTCAACGAGGCTAAAGGGGCTTAAGGCCAACTGCAGAGAGGATTAAGAACAGGACTGGGAACAGTGATAGGTTTTCCATGCAGCTCTCTTGGCTTTGTTGCGTAACGAAATCTGCCCTTTTGGAAAGAAGGCCGGAGCTAGTGGGATAACTCGCTGCCTTCTGCTTTTGGCGGGCCGGTTTCGTCAAACCTACAGAGCGAGAGGTGATACAATCGGCGCGGTGGAGGTGTTTTTCGCCAGCCTGAGAGACAGATGGACGCCGAACCAGGTGCACATTATGAAAACACAACAGCAAGGTGACTGACATTGAAAAAAAAAACACACATACTTGAATGTCAATATACGACTAAAATCCAGCCACATGCGCCCTGATCGGTACGTGACACGTCCACACGCTACCGCAATGCACTTTCACATATGGATCGGAGAGAAAGTTAATAAACACGTGTGAGTGGGTGCACGAGTGTAAAAATGTTCACGCTGACAGAGCTTACAGGTGCAGTGCAACACAGGAAATTTCTTGCAGCCAATAAAGTCCTGAATCCTGTAAATGATCCCCACTAGATTTGGGCAGCATACCACACAAAGTAGAAATGATTCTCAGAAGAGTCGCCATTTGAAATTACATTGGTACAAGTGTTATGCATAGTGGTGAAATGTGCATTTGTTCTGCAGAGTGATGCTTTTTTAATAACCACCAATGAGTTCTTCTCAAGAAAGATAAATAAATTTGGAGAACTTGGGAAAACATTTGGACTTTTCTGACTGTATCTGCTGAAAAAATGCATGTTATCGCAAAGCCAGAAGCCAAACCGAAGATGGATTATCTAATTAATATTCTCATCAGTAAACATGTCTGTATTAACGAGATTACATTGGCCTATAGCAGCCTATGTACATATGGAAGCAATATTGAAAAACAGCTGTACCTTCTGTCTGAACATACAAAGACTGTCGTCATAGAGTCAATAAAGCTTACATGTGATAAATTAATTCAATGGTGGCTCGAAGCAGGTGGGATTCATCATCACGCACGTATACTATATATTATGAAGCACACTAAATCAGAACAATACTGTCTTACTGTTTGCTTTGATTCTTCTCTTGCGGTGACCCTGTGCTGCACACACTGTTAGGGGTTGCAAGCTCGCACATCTCGACATTGACATTGTCCGTGTGTCAGCTTAGCCCCACTCCTCCTCCCCACACACACACACACACACACACACACACACACACACACACACACACACACACACACACACCCTCCCTCCCTACTCTTCTCGGAAAAGAGGCACTGGAGAAATGTGGACAGAGCATAGGCCCCTCTTTCTCTGGTAAACCTCCCAACCTCTCCCTCTCTCTCTCCCTCTCTCACTCTATTTCAGCTCACTCACTGACCATGCTGACTTTTTTTTGTCCAATTCTGATGTTAGAAAATATTAAATCCAACGTTTCAACTCTGTAAAAGTAGACACACATGAAGAGTTTTGTAAATATAAACTATTTGATTTATTCCAGGTGTGCAATTTCCTACATTCCCCAGAATGCCTTTCACCATTCCTGCAAGAACAAGCCTGGACTTGCCTGAGAGTTGACCATTAACAGATTATGCATTACCCAAATGTCAATCTTATGGCTGCATTGCATTCTGGTTAACTGTCAGTGCTATTTATAACAACGCAATCTACTTTGTGTGAGTTGAATAATAAGTTATGACATATATAAATGCTTCTGATTCACTAGAACTGATGAATGTTTCTCGTGTTGGAGGCCCCGCGCTGGTGTTTGACCCCGTCTGGACAGGTGCCGCGCAACAGCTGCCATGTCCACCCTCCCATGGATCCAGCGGAGAAACATCAAAAGACGAAATGGACCTGCGGGGAAATGTGCCATATTTTAAAATTTGCTCCGCAGGCACAAATATGAAATCAAAAAAACAGCGAAAGGCTGCCAAGCGGCTCAGTGTTCCAGGACTAAAAAGCATCATATTAATGGTGTCTGTGTCAGCCAAACACACACTCTCTGAAATCTGTGTTTAGTTTAATTGAGGATTTTCAAGCTTCATGGATATTTTCAAATATGTACGCTGTAATCTAGATGTTAGTTGCTTAACTCTGGCATTTTGGCATAAACAGCTCTCGAAGGAGCCGTCTGCTGCGAGAGTAAAAAGCTTAGTGTCGGAGTCTGTAATGTGAGAGCAGCTACAGGCCTCTGCAGACACCTCCATGCAACTCTGGACACAAGAGATGCAACCATACTGCCCCCTGGAGACAGAGATGAGAACTTCTGGACAGAAAAAACAATGCACAGTGAAGCTTTATTATTTCTAAGTCAGCTTTTTTTTGTCCTGATTCTTGCACATAAAGATAAAAATCTCTTTGGAGCTCTGACTTTGCATGCAAGGATAGATGTTGTCTCCATCTGTGCAACTTTCATTTCATGTTAAGATAAGGCTTTTAGAAACTTTTAATTAAGCAACAACTTCTAAATTAATTTCTTGCAGCCCCGCCGTGTTAACTTTTATGAAGATTCTTACACTTGTGGACGTGTAACATCCTCTGTCACGCTGCGAAATCCCATCAAAGCATCAAGCAGCACATTTTGATGACTCCTCGCTAGCTGCAGTTGTGTTTTACAAGGTTTGCTGCGTCAGGAGCCTCAGCACTTTTTCACAGGCCTCATCATTGCGCTCTTTCTACATTTACGCTTATTCCAACCTGACTACCCTCGCAAATCAGAGCCGCTGAATGAACGCGATCTCATTCCGTTTTTAATATTTTGAGATTTCTTTTAAAATCCACTTTGATGCAGCCACTGTTTGAAGGCATAAATCTGTCGTCGCATAATTACGTCTCAGTGTGGCGGCTTCCAGTGCAAAGGCCACGACAAAGCAACCGCCAGACTGGGGTTTATGATGCTTAGACTTGCTAATTAACTGACTTGAGGTTGCCTGCTCAACGTCACATCGTTCAGCCACATGTGGATATCAGCTGAGTGGCTACACAGCCCGTTTTTTTTTTTTTTTTGTGCTGAATCAACACAAGGATACATTTTTCTTGATATCAGTGCCTTCAGAAAGAAGATGATTTGGAAATAACCTATGGTTGTCGAACAGTTTGACTGAAACTCGTCATCTCTACACTCTCTTTCTGCTGACTAACTCCTAACTTAGATGAGAAGCAGCCATTTTGACATGAGATAGTAGGGTCAACACAGGTGTTAACAATGATACTGATTAAGGTCCGCTTCCATTCAGGTCAAACAGAGTCAGGGTGCTACTGTGGCTCACTGCTGCACTAAATGAAACTGAACCTTAATTAGTATCATTGGAAACACCTGTGTTGGCCCTACTATTTCATGTCAAAATGGCTGCTGTGAAAAAGGTCTACTATCTTGTCTGTGCAGTAGATATGAAGCTTCAACCAGCAGGTGGTTAGCTTATCATAGCATGAAGGCTAAAACCAAACTAGTCCTGTTTACACTAAAGATTTTGTAAAGGTTCAACAAGACGTAAGATGGAAACTGATGAACTGGACTTCTTTTACCTTTAGACAGCTGTTTCCTGTCTTTATGTCAAGCTAAGCTAACCTGCTGCTAGTTGTAGTGCCATGAGGGGAACAATGAGAATAGTACCAACCTTCTACTACTGCTTTTCCTGGCAAGAAAACAAATGTGTGTTTCCAAATATGTTTAACTATAAAAAGGTTAAGTGAGTCTTAAGCATCAATTAGGCTATATAGCCTTTATTTAATAAGATCTCATTAAGATCAGGATCTCTTTTGTTAGAGAAACCAGACAATACATAACCAGACAGCTGTGATCATTTTTTATCATCGAAGCCCATATTTTCATTTCAGATCCAGCAAATACAAAACGTTCAGCAGTTGCCTCCATGAAATGATGAAATAACTACAGCGTTCTGACTGGCCAACGAGCGAGACATTGTTTGTACCAGTTAGCATTACCACACTAACCACTATTAACTACCACGAGCGAAAAACATGTTTTATACTCCCAATAAACGGTTAAACACCACGGTTCCGTGCAAAAGACTAAATTGTTGCATTCAACACTTGACGCCGACAGGCAGTATAAAACATACATGCATAAAATCTTTTATAGATGGCCATTAGCTGGAAACGTTGGCTGTTACAGCGCTGCAATAAAGGATGTTGCATTTTATTGCAAATTGATGGAGTGCTCCATCGTTCGAGCAGTTTGTTACCACGTTAGGCTGCTTTGATTTTGCACAGAAATGAACTGCAAACATTTGTTTAACGGCTGTAGCTGATTGGAGGACGTGAACTGAGTGCCGGCATCGGTTAGCTAAGGATGAGAGGAGAACCGCATTGCTGAAAGGTGCAACTGAGCAAGGCAGTGACCTCTCCTAGTGGAGTCACATGCATGTATGAGGGAAAAAGAAAATCAGGTTTCATGATAACTTTCCTGGAGAGTCAGACATCTAAATCGTTTTTTTTCTGAGAGTTGGGAGATCATCCAAAACTGCAGAGATAAAATGGCCCAAAATCTTTATTATTGTGACAGACGGACTTTCTGTTTCTAATTTGTCACTCTCATCTGTCATCGAGTCTTTCGAGGGTAAAAAATCAGATCCTTCTGCTTCACATGCACGCCAGATCCATTTTTATCACCATCTCACATTCGTATTTGTTCCCCTTTCTCAGTAGTCTATCTATCCCTCTGAATCTCTCATTCCATTTTTCTCTGCTTTTCTACGCCTCTTCCCATGGGGTGAGTGGGTAGGATGTGACTGTTAGAGTCATAACAAGCCGGTGGAAACGAGTCAGACATGGGAGCCAGCGGAGGAGCCCTGCTGCTTCGCCCACCTTCTGATGACTTTACAATGTGACAAAACCACTCGTCCTTGTTTTACTGGAGGCGACGTGTGTGCCAACATGCTGTGGAGCAACACAACAAGAAATCATGGAAAATAACAACAACAATTTTTGGCAGGAGGATGGAAAAGAGAATTGAGTTGTGGAGAGTTTGTGTGTGCATCTGAATTTCTGCATGTGCATCAATAGATCTGTTGCTCCCACACACTGAGGAGCACCAACAGATCCAGGAAACCTAATAGCGCTTCAAGCTTCCTTCCTCTGGGAAAACCCACAAGCCCACTGACGAGCTCAGCAGGCAGCAGGAGCCTCCAGATCCACCATCTACCTATCTTTCATATATCTATACATGCATGTAGCTATTGGTTAGCTTGATAGAGATGTGTGGCCACCAGTTAAACTTTAAAAACTATTTAATATTAACAACAGTGCAGCTTCCGAGGCTGCACTAAAGCACGGGGTGCTCTGAGCTAAATGTCAGCATGGCAAATGTAGTATGCAATTGTTAGCAATGCTAACATGCTGATGCTAAGCAGGTAATATTCACCATTTTAGCTATATAATGCCTGTAAATACTGGACAAATATCTGCAAATTATTACAATTCATCTTGTGGAGAACAAGAACATCTGCAGAAAATGTGATGGTAATCCAATTACTTGCTGTCGAAGAATTTCACGAAAAACCAAAAATGTCAACCTCAAAGTGGTGCTAGTGGAGTACAAGACAGGAATCACCTCAGTCATTAGGATACATCATCTGGGAACCATGAATGTCTGAACTAAGAGGCTACCCCCTGAAGGCAACACATGAAGTGCCAAAAATTGGGAGTCATCCTTTTGGGAACTTAGTATCAGTAGCACCATGGCTATCCATGTGTCGAGCTATTTAACCCTGGATCAAAGTAAAGACTGAACGACAATTCTTTCCTGAAAAAGCAGAATGTTCCCCTCTAAAACTCTAAAATAGAAAAATGTAAAATATTTACAAGACTCCACAACAAGCATCCATAAACTTTTCCACTGCCTAATGTGGACCTACGGTATATATATTTTTATTTCTATGAATAAATGGAGGTGGACAGGAACACTCCTCTTTTATTCTTCATTTGCTGAGCTTTATGGTGGAGTGTAGGCATGTCAAATGTAAAATGCAGATGCTACGTCTACACTGCCGGAAATTAAACATGAAGAAGAAACAGGTCCTCCGGCAACTTTTCTACCTCCACCGAACATAATAAACATTTTTGCGATACTTTTTAAAATTTCTGCCATTTCAACTTTCCATGCAGATATTAAAAATGGGCATAAGCACAGCTGGATGAAAATATACTTTGAGTACTTTTAATGCTATTAAACTCCTTAAATAAATACTGTGAAATGCACACACAGTGCAACAGGAGACTCTCCAATGAGAGTCGACTCACATTCGGTCCACTGCAGGGGTTCTGCTGTGGTCAAGCCAACAGCAGGAATGCAGACTGGTATCCCAAGGGCAGTGGGTTAAGAATCTCTCTGTCTGCTTCTCTTTTTTTTACTCCTCCACCCAAAACAGTCCAGGGCCTTGGAATGGTGTTAAAACAACAGGGCTCTCTTAAATTAGCCCAGTGAGAAAGTCCAATTCAGCGTTTCCTTCATGGTTCAACAAGAGCGCTCCCCTCCCTCCCTCTGCTTCATACCCATGTGGGGGTCTTCTGAAGGCCGCGGACATGTAAACCCAATCCAAACAGCCAGGTGATGGAGATGGAGGCCTGGCTTAGCTTGACTCGGATGGCGATTTGCCAGCTAACCCGCTTTCCTCTTCACAGTTGTGCTCCGTCTTTATTTGTGCAACCTAATGAACAATGCAGCAAGCATGATGCAGCAGTTTAGCTGCTAACAAAACCAGGAATAACTTGTGTAGTTTCCTATCACTAATATAGATTTAGTGTTAAATTAAATAATGCATTCGAGCCAGTTTATTTACCTTCCTTAACAGATGGTAGGATGTCTGTTGTTATGGTTGTATTTATCCAGACTTTATGAACTCAGTGCCCCATCCCTGGAGCAATACTAAGCATATTGTCAACTAATTAAAGATGGAGCAAACCGCTGGAGCAGGCGATCATTACACACAAGAGCACAGAGTCTTAGATCTGGAGATGAAGATTGATTTATCTGTGTACCGTGACTGGGCTAAAACTGGACGCTGATCTGGTTGATTTGCTTTACATCAAGGCTCAGTCCAAAAGTGTGTGTCTGTGCATGCTTTCCTGCTGTGTCTCTCACACAGTTGGATGCAGACTTAAAAATGCTCCAACTTTTTTCACAAGCCAAACTGCCTTTGTGGCTTCTGCGTTATAGTAAGTCACCCACAGGCTACCGACCATGAGCCCCATCAGGCTCTCCGTCATCCAGACTGAGGACAGAATGAGGTTGTGACCTTGACATCCAGAGCCAAAGAGGGCAGATGTAGGGTTCAACATCCTTTCAAGAGTATAACTCATTGCACAGACCTTTCCCAGAGTTCCTCTGAGATTCTTGATTCCTCTTGGACTCTTTCCTGTGCCATCACTCTTCCTATCTCGCCATCTCCAACCCGGATACCTCTCTCCAGAGTCCATATGTTAACAGATACATCGAAACACACAGAGTGGTGTAATTTTTCAAGTTGGCCTGCGACCCCAGACGTGCACGTGATTTTAATGCAAGTGGGACCGTGAATCAATCTCCACAACCTAACCTTGTCTCCCACTCTGACACAGAACTCTCATATTGCCAAGGCTCATTACAGGCTAAAGTAGAAGCAGCAGATCAAGGGAGCTCCCCAGCAGGTTAATTTCCTCAACTAACCAAATCTCCAACATCAAATGGATCATCTTTCACTCCACCTAAGCTCTGGAGCTCTGAAGTCTGCGACTGAAACTCGGAGGACCTCCAACTTTTACTTTGAAGTCGTAGAAATCAAAGTAAATGGCATTGGAGCGACAATACCTTTAAAAAAAAAGGTATGTATACAGAAGATAAGCTTATCAAATGGACTGCAATTTCCCTATGAAAGATAGACTCCATGCTAATCTTGAAAGGGCTAAAATTCTGAATGATCCCCCTGTCCAACTTGAAATTGCAGCATTTCTCAATCACTGGAGCAGATTTTGCTGAGTCACAGTGCAACGTGCATATTTCCTGCAAGCAGTTTCAGCTATTGTGATGGACTTCCTGACCTCCCTCCCATAGATTTTACGTCCTTTCTGTTTTACTTCCCGGGTTGCTGACACACGCCCATGCCCTTCCATGACTAATCGTCGTAATGCCGGGAATAATCAAGGTCAACTCGCCTTCCACCTGACGCTCCACATGTGCAAAGCTTTTCACGGGCCTCACCGTCTCGCCTGGGTGTCCCAGAACAACAACCTTCCTGCTTTAGAAGGAGAAGCAGTGCTTATTCAAGTCATTCACATGGGAGGTTTAGGAGGAAGTCAGGGTGTGTCTAAGGGAAGTAGAACGTACAACTTCCTCAGACAGTGAAGCAAGGTAACATGTTGTTCTCACGTGTCATATTCAGGGAATGACATACACAAGTTTTCCTTCCTGATTTTCCAGAATGAATAATGATAAGACGGATAAGGACAAAAGGACAAAAACAGAAACTAACAGGATAAATATAGAACAGAAATTAATAGAGTAGAGCTGAAGAAGTCATGACAGAAGACAGGGCATACGGCAATTCCCACTGTGGGTGTTGAGAGGCTCTCTGATCTGCAGTTTAGCTCTCAGTCCACAGAAGCAGCAGCAGGCAGAAACCCTGAGTCTCCAAAAAGAGGTCAACCTTCTGTTTGGATAAAAGCTTGCTCCAGCTGATCAATGCTCTTGGGAGGAGATGGCAGAAGTCTGGAGATCAAAAGGCTTCCGTTCCAAAAAGTCTGAAATATGTAACGTCTGAGATGTTGCCCCTTCTTTTCAAACCATAAAAAACTTTCAGGCTTTATCAAAAGTGAAAAGTTTGGCAGATCTTTTTAGAAGCTTGGAAACAGCCAGAAAACTATTTCAAAGGCAAGTGAAGAAGTGTTTTTAAGAAATTCCAAAATTTTTGTGGAAAGCCAAAGACTTCCCCGATTAAAAAAACATATTTAGACTTCTAATGATGAGTGTATGTCACTGAGAAATATTTTTATTTCATTCTGTTCTGAGTTGTACAAAATATCCATTTTGCTGATGATTTATGTATCCGAATCACAAACAAGCTTAAAAAAACACAACTCCTGATGCCTGAGAGATACAGCGCTTTGAACCACAACTTTTCTAACACGACTACTGCTAGAAAGACAGCCAAAGCACATCTTCCAAAAGCACAGGCTGGCAATCTGACATCTTATAAAAAGGTATTTTTCCTTTTGCTTTATTTTATTAAGTGGTGATTTTCTGCAAGACTTAAAGGAATAGTGTGTAGGATTTAGCGGCATCTAGTGGTGTAGTTGCAGATTGCAACCTCCTCCACTCGCGTTCCTGTTCCAAGTTTAAATGAGAAAATATCGTGGCTGCAAAACATGCAAGAAATAGGTGGTGAAACATGGCAGACTCCATCTGTTGATATAAAAGGCTCATTCTAAGGTACGAAAAACATAGCAATTATTATTTTTAGGTGATTCTATAAATAGAGGACCATAAATTACCATTAAAAAAGCAGTACTAAATAATCACAAGACATCAACATGATGCCACCAAGGCCGTTTATATCCACAGGCCATGTGCTTAACTGCATATGTTTCACAATGTTCTGCACTCCTGTGTGGTGCTGATAATGAACAACAACCCGATACGCAATCTAGATACAGGAACCAGGCTTATACGAAGAGATAGGCAGAAATAGCTTCCATGTGTGGCTTATCTGCATTACAACCCAACAATGGAGCCATGAAAATTTCCCCTCGATTAAAATCTTTGTTGACAATAACAAGAACGCAGTAGGTAGGTCACTGGGCTAATGACCCTGGCCTATGTTTCAACCACAGTGATCTGGCACATGATCAATGATGTAATTCTTCAAGAGGTTAATCGACAATCCCATAATCAGGCCTCAAGCAGCACCTAGATAACCTCAACAGTAAACATTTGGTTTCTATAACTGCACCTCTGCTGAGCCACTGGCGCAAAACAGCCGAGGCGTTGACAGTCTTCCACCTCACTGGCGTGCATTACTTGGCAGAGACCACTAAGCAGCTCTCATGCCAGCCCCCAGCTCTTAACATCAGCCTACTGGAACTGTGAGCCGAGTCCGGTAAATGATGTCAGAGAAGGTGGCACCACCGGAAAACAGCGGCTCCGTAACAACCGGGAAACTGACGAAGAGCCACCTGTTCCTCTACGTCACTCAACTTACTAATGCACTAATTGCTTGTCACTGGACCAAGTGTCCAATCATATTACAGGCTGATAAAGAGTGACGGTATTGTAGAGCTGAGTGTGCAGCCCCAGCATTTCACTTGGTAGAACTCACATCTCAAAGAGATTTTTTTTTTTTTGTTCTGGCAGAGCTCTTTATATCCTGAAAATTCATAATAGACTGCCAGGGAGCGAAGGGATAAGGAATCGTCCACGCACAGATCGAGTTTAGATTCACTCGAGGAGTGTTCTCGAGTGACACGAAATGCAAAACAGGGGAA
The DNA here is from genome assembly GCA_036365135.1 of Miichthys miiuy. Classification (NCBI taxonomy): domain Eukaryota; kingdom Metazoa; phylum Chordata; class Actinopteri; family Sciaenidae; genus Miichthys; species Miichthys miiuy. Next base: position 11,397,025 of record CM071623.1, read on the forward strand.
TTACTGTGCTTTAAAGTTTGTAGGGGTCAAATTCGAGGGGTCTCCTGTGTGGTGTAACTCAAAACCTAAACCTGTGACAGGAAATGCAGTTATAGCTCCGCCATGACAATCAATGGTGCTGTAATTATCCCTGATGTAGCCCTGGAGTCTAGTAGCCAGGGGGAAATGATGATGATATAGGATACAGACGACACACATGCTTCCTGAAAATAAGCTACACTGTACACACAAGCACACACACCGGATTCATCCGGAACATCCTTTTCTTGACTGTATGACAGGTCAAGGATCTCGGGTTTGATCCACTCTGACATGGAGAAGGAAGACGGGGGAAGAAGAAGAAGAAGATAAAGAGACAGAAAGGAGAGAGAGGTTGCTTCCCCTCGTCAGTTAAAGGCGATGAGAGGAACAGCTGTCGGGAGCTTCCTTTTTGGCTCTGTAAATCCACACGCCCCACACACGCACATCTTTATTCAATTGCTCAGTGCAAAAGGCCTAAATTCTCCTGGGTGGGGTGGTGATGGAGGGCGACACCTCGCCGACACCCTGCAGCTCACCTAACAATCTGCATGTCCCCTTGTCTTCCTGCTTTGTCCGTCTTCCTCTACTACCACCCTGCACTCCAGTGAGATTACCACAGGGGTGCCCCACAGTCAAATGGCTTCCTGACCTATTTGTCTGTATCCGAGGGTGGGGGCGCTGCATGTGGAGGATGCACTGGGTGTGTGGACAGTGGAGGCATGGGGAGAGTAGGGAAGGGAGGGTGGTTGTATTTTGGCATCGGATACCTCGGCCCTTTCACTTTTTCCCCCCCTCCTTCCTGTGGTTTTATGGCCTACTTACCGGTAGCAGACTTTCATCTGGCTATAAGAGGGGATCTCTGGCAGATCTGTTGCAAAGATTTTTGCAGTGGCTCCAGGAGAAAAGGGATCTCCAGCAGGGTTGGACCGGATGACCCAGGGGGGACTGGCAAGTTCTGGGGAGATTTAACACCCCTGGGTGGCCCATTAAGGTGTGAGTGTTAGGCGGGTCTGATTGTGGTGAAAATAGACTGGGCCAGATCGTTTGAAGGCAAACTTGAGTTCAGAATAATTCAAAACTGGCTGCAAAAAATATGACAGAAATATGCTTATTTTGAGTCTCCTGTCAAAGCAAGCAACTAATTTAATATAGAATACAGTATTTACTGAATATTTATCAAACATATAGTTCAATATTTTACACTTATTTAGTTTCTTAAGAGTTAAATGCAGAAATTGACACCAATCTCACATCTGTGTCTTAAATATGAAGCTGGAGCCAGGACTTTAAACCTTAAAGACTGAAAGTAGGAGCAAGCTGCTACCCTGGCTCTGTCCAAATAAAGATCCAAATCCGGCTACTAGCACCTTCAAATCTTACTAATTAACACCTAATAACTTCTTAACAGAACCAGACTTTCAGGCTTTAAGCTAAGCTAACCTTGTGTCTCACAAAGAAAGCAAATGTGCATTTTAGCATCTTTCGGCTCTTTTTTTTTTGACGTCATTCATGTCCATGCTGTGTCTAGACTGCAAGATTCATTGTTTACTTACACATCTGATGCAACAGATGAACAGTTCTCATTATAATCAATGCAACTATCTGCACCGACTGTAGCACAACTACGTCCTGAAGCGTTTATTGATCCTACAGGTCTATTTTTCAGAAATTTGCATGTTAACCTGAAGCTGATATCCAACTCAAAAGGTACTAAATGAATATATTTATCTACATTTTGCTACCTAGGCAGAGCAGAGTGTGAGAGCAACGTATGTTAAAATACTGTGGCAATGGACCACATTTCCCATCATGCCAAGTGTTAGACTGAATGGTTAAGTTTAAACATTACTGTCATGCCAACTGTAAAAGGTATCTAGTGTTTAAAGCTTTTACTGTGATTGTTTATGAGAACGGCATTACTTCAATCTCGGGTAAACTCTCGTTAGAGCTTATAAAGTGCAACTAAGTTATACAGCGCACCTGAAACAAATTTAGCCGAGCAGGTAGGAGGCTATTAACGAGCAACTGTACAAACTGGAAGCATACATACGGTAAAGGCACCACACACGTAGAGCACAGGCACACAGACAGCATTCACTGCAAATGTGCTTCGTTAGATTAAATTTGCATTTTTTTTTTTAAATGGAGCACTATTTGATAATTCAACTACTTTGTGAAAATATACAGACGCTGATGCACGTTACAACTACAGATGGTGAAAAAAATAAAACTTGACTCCTCAAGGGAGATCTGTTTCATGGGATGGAAGATGTTAGAAGAGCGCTTAATTAGATATGACGTGGAATATTCAAATATGTTTTAAGTGCTCTGCAAATTTAATTCTCGATAATGGCGCGTGTTATGGAGCTGTTCGCATAAAGCAGCTCCCATTGTAGTCAGCATGACTCTCGGTCATCAGTGGAGGATGGGTTTCATTACTGAGCAGGGCCACCCAGGCTCCAAACTGCAAGCTGATGGTGTTTTGGCTAAAATCACATGTATGATCTGCAGTACATTGTACTAAGCGTACTATATGTTGACTCGCTTCCAAGGCCTGACATTATGGGTTGTGGCAGAAACTCTATCATCACCTGGTTTATGTTCAATCATAACACAAACTGATGTGAAAGGTTGAGCGAAAAGGGGGAAACCAAATCATAAGTTGTTCATTCTTGTGTTTTTCATGGTTAGTTCTTGTTAATTTTTTGAGACGTGAGCGCGGTGCTGGTCAGCAGCCGACGGAGACGACAACACGCCTGATGTTTTTCATTTCGCGCAGCGAATATGTTCCAACCTGGTAGAGGTTTGTGTGGGAAAACCTCCTGCCCTCTCTGTAGTCCAACAGCCTGAGGCGAAAAAGTCAAGCGTGACACATTAAGTACTGTGATCTGGATCACCTGAGAGAAAATGTGTGTGTGTGTGTGAGAGAGAAAACAAGAGGGAGAGGTGAACTGACACAGAGAGTGGGAACGAAAGAGGGCAAAAATCTGATCCATGCTCTCTAAATCACTCTGGGATTGTTGTCAAAACATCACTGGGTCTCCATGTGTCTCGAAGCCTTCATATGTGTGTGTGTGTGTGGCGGGGTGTGTGTGTTGGAGAGAGAGCGAGTACCGTAGGTGGCATATCTGTGCTTGTGGGTCAGTGTGTGGGTGGGCAAAACTCTCCCAGGTAACCCTGTTTCTTTTTTTGTTTTCTCTTTTGTTTCAGTACCACTCTGCAGATGCTCTGCTACTTCAGGAACCGTTCTGGTTTTTAACTTTGATTAGCCACAACGTCTGGGCCGAATAAGGCTCCAGTGTGTTTGTGCATTGATCCACCACTATCTTTCTACAGCGTAATAATCGCAGAAGACATAAATCATAATACTGTATACTGTTGCAGGGAGGGTGAGCCAAGAAAAGCCACGGAGAGGAGTGCTCTTTACAATGCATGTCGTCAAAACAAGGAGGATAATTACTTGTCGAAAAGCACATGTGTGAGCTCCTCAGATGGATGCATTTCACTGCTTGCTCAAGTGTTTTGGACAAAGGCAGCAGAATTGTCAAACGGGAAGAGAAACTTAGCTTCCAGTGGAATACACAAAGCAATGTGTTGCCAGCAAATGTCCCACACAAGAGTGCTTGACTAATTATCTCCACTAGTGTCTGACCTTTGACCTCCAGTAGTTGCTCTGTAGGGATTGGGATGGAAGTGGAAAAATCCCACAGCTGGGATATACCTGGAAGTTTTGCAACCATTGCCCCGGTTTAGCTATTTCTGCCAACAGAAGTACAACCTACCAGCAGCTATGTGTTAAATCATTTACATTTTTCCATCATATACGAGATCTTGCAGTGGCATTTCTTCATTTTTGCGCCAGGGTCACACCTAAAGTGCCCTTTTTTTGGCATCAGGGCAAAAACAAACCATGCGATTTGACAAAAATGTGGAAGGGGTTCTGCAGCCCCAACTTGCAAGATTTAACATTACAAGATTAACAAAAAGAAATCAATAATCACTGCTGAGATAGCATTGATACCATGCAAGCAGACCTCCCTGTCTGGTAAATGTCTTCAACACCTCATCAGATTTATTTTGCCTCAAAGCCCCTGCCAAGATGACCCCGATGACATCATCACTGCCCCCATGATGTGTAAACAGGCTTATGGATGTAAAATTGGCTGAGTTTCGCTTACCAGCTTTTTCCTGAGCTTTCAGCCAGTCATCTCACTGCCTTTTTTTTTCCTTTATTAGAAATAAATGGAATGAGTTTATATTTACAAAAAGACAATACAGTCTTTCTGTTTGGACATGAAGCTTCCCAACCTCTTTTGGATTCTGGGTTGTACTATTTCCAAGATCAACACTGAAGGTGTCTCAGTGCCTCATTAGTGCAGAGAATTGTTTGACTGATTCAAGAAAAGGCCACGTGTTACCTGCACAGTGTGATTTATCATTGGTTGTTTACTTTTCCATCTGACAGGTGTTTGTTTGGGACCTTGCCTGCAGCCATTTGGGTTTTTTTTTTTTTTTTCGGTAAGCCTCTCCACCAAGCATTTCAGCATTTCCCCTGCTGGTGTACAGTATATAAACATTTAGACTTCATTGGGTAATTTTCCTGTCAAAGAGAGATTATGTGTCTGCTCCAAAATTCCCTCTGGTCTCCTCAGAGGAGTGTGTCACCAAAAATGGATTCAAACAGAGATCAGATCACTTTTGTTTTTCTCTGCAGTGCAAATATTTTGGGAGTGGGGAGATTGGGTTTCACCTCTTTTTTTATTCTTTTCTTTTTCTTTTTTTTTAAACCGCCCATCGCTCCAAATTGTCGTATTGGAAAAAATCCTCCACATACAGCCTGAGCCAGGAAAGTTTTCCCCGGAGCTGCACTCTCAGTCTGTTTTTATGGTGCGCTGAGAGGCTAATTGGCTTTGCAGACGGCCTTTCCCCACAGTGACCCACGGTGCTAACGGCCTAAGCGCTCATTGAGGCAATGACAGCTTCACTTTAGCTCGCTGACTGGCCTAGGAAAATGAGTGGGGTCAAAATAACTTAAAGCCTCAGATGTGTGTGTGTGTGTGTGTGTGTGTGTGTGTGTGTGGGTGGGTAGCCTAGTGTGTGTGTTCGAGTGGGCAGACAGGTGACGAGTCTCTCCAAATGAGTCACCACGAGACACATATATCCAGAACTCCGCCTCAGCAGCTTCTGGAAAACGTCAGCTCACGTTTTGACCCGATGCACTCTCAAATAAAAAGGCAGAGTGGGATAAGAGTGATGTTTTGTTAAACCCATATGTCTTCCACTTGTCATTTTTGCCTGTCTTTGGCTTTCTGCACTGATAGAAATGGATTAGGGCGTTTCAAGTCCCTGACAGATTTGAAGGCAAATCATTTCCAAACCTCCTACGTGCAACTGAATCACTCCTCAGAGAGACCTTTACCATCAGGGAATGAAGGAGATTATTTTTTTGAAATTTTATTTGTTTTAACTGTCAAACTCCCACATAAATGTCAGTGTACTGACACGGTGGTATTGTACAATAATCCTATGTGGGAGGCAAACCTGGGACAAATCATATCTATCAGCGTTTCTTTGCATCAGTGCATCATAGTTAAATTTATTAACTAAATACTTACATGATAAAATAACCAGCTTACCTGCCCCTACATGAATTATCAAGATCCAGTCCAAGTGGGAGGAGGGGAACGCGTGAGCCGGGCCAGTGATTTCCACCCCAGCAAAACAGTGCATGGGTAGAAGAGAGTGGGAAACACAGATGGCCTCTGCAAATGAGCTGTGACCTGAGGCCGGGGAGAAGGTGGGAGTCCCGTGAGGCAGTGTGGGATCTTGGCGAAATGAGGGCAGGGGGGAAGAGAAGTGTGTATGTGTGTGTGGACACATTAGTGTGTAGGCTACCAGGTTTACATGGAGAGCCAAGCGCAAGAGTGTGTATTAACCCTCAAAGACACCCTGTCTGCGATCGGGCCCTCTAGTCTCCGGCTGCGATCGTGTAAAAGTAGGTCACGTTTTTATTGCGTTTAATTATGTTTTGACAAAGCCAGAGGGTTTAGGTTACTGAGGCGGCTTTTGGGATTGGATGGCAAGGAGTCCCCGTACACAGGGCTGCAAAGCATACATAAACAAAACACATACAAGTGCAAGAGCACAGGCTAAATACAGAAACACTGCGATGCTCTACTTGTACAGGAGAACGACTCAAGACTGGTGTGAAGCTAATGAGACGTTGCATGAAGATTTTGCAGACTGAATTCACATCATACGAAACACAGAAACAAAAATTTTGGAGCCTAAATTTGTGATATTTTATGGGAAAGTTCTCCTAAATTATGTTTTCTGAGTAGTCTACTTTGCAATGTACCATTAGATTTATGGAATTTGTAATTAATTCAATACAAATTTCCTGAAAAGCCAAATGTTCACCCTCATTTCAGATAGTTTTCAAGCCAGTTCAACAGACCATTATTACGCACCGGTTCACGTGCAGATTTTGAAAATAATATGCTTGTTCTCAAAAATAAGTGTCTTGATTGATCCAACATTTGCCAGAGAACATAACAATGTTTTAGGAAAGAATGCAAACTTAGTTATAGTTGGCAACAAAACCCTCCAGACGCTCTGGCTGCAAATATATAAACCAATTTTTCCTGATCAGTTCAACACTTGACACAAGTGCTAAATGAAATGATCAGATGCGGTGCTCTTGCTTGAAAAAGATGGACGTGCATTGACAACTTGTGTTGGTTTACAGCTGGGGTTGTTTACCCAAAGCAGCGAGATTTACAATCCTGAAGTGTACCTGAGCCCTCCGGTTTCCATGAGTTCCCCTGAGGAAGATGCTCGACTTGAGGAAGAAGTAGAGAGTGATAACAGTAGAGTCTTTCACAGGAGACTCCTTGGCTGCTGCCTCTAAACCCTACCATCCTGCCTCTGCCTCCAAAACACAGCAAAAATAAACTTGGTCCAAAATGACATAACATAAAGAGATCTCAAGGAATCATAGCAAACAAAAATGCCAACTTCAAGGTGGAGTTCATAGAAAAGGGGATCAAGGCGCCAAAAAATTCAGTAGGATTCACCCTCTAGGGATCAAGAGTGTTGGTGCAAAGTTGTTGAGTCTTTTGCGCTGGACTGACCAACATTGCTATCCCTGGAGACATACCGCAAAGCATGGCGAAGTAATCATTCTCCTGTATTGTATACTACACCTGCACACACACTTGTACTCAGTCCTATATGAGGCACCTTCCCTTGACAACACTCGCTCCCCAAACCCCAAACCCACACTCTAACCCGACCCCTTCACCAAACCACTAACTGTAAAATAACCTCTTCTCAAAGTCAGAACCAACCACAGTGACTCCAACATCCACCAAATATCTTCGAGTTCGTCCAGTTCAGATGAGTGTTCCACAGTGTGTACACACAAATCCATCTGTTTTATATTCTAAAATCATATTTATCCGACTATAGCTTTAATAAATGAGTTTTTCTTCTCCATTTTCTCTCATTAGCGCCTTCTAGATTTACGTCGTGTGTTTCACATTAGATTTGCCATCCCTCTCAGACGAAAGCCTGTTTCCCAAAAGTCTCAGCTGTATATTTTATCAACAGATGTGTTTCATAACCGTGCCGCCTCGCTCTAATGGATATGTGAAGATTTCCCGCTCTCATTTTAAGTGTTTACCTGATTGCATGAGGAGAAATTGATTCCTTTTTTTCCACCGTGAAGCATCACGTTTCATCCCCTAACGTCAAGCCTCTAGTGTCAACAACACGTCGCAGCATCTTGATCCATTGATTGAGTTAGTTGTCAACAGTCGATGTCTGGATCGGACACGTTGTGTTCAGACACAGATCAGCCTCAGCTGTTTTGCCCATGTGTGTGTGTATTTGTGTGATCAAGAGGAAAAAGCAGTGGTCATGGCTCATGGATCCAGAATGTTTATGAGCTGCTGTTCTGTGCTGAGCTCATCACCTCTGACCAAGGTCCCCACATTTTACATGGTTACAGAGACTCACATCCAGATACATCTGCACGAAAATCCCCCGAATTTATATGATTAATGTTGCTATATCAACAACAGGGCTATGCAGTATCAGATAACCAGAAGCAGACAGCAGAGCAGTGCTGACTCGGCAGACTGTTCATCATGGCAACAGTCACTGAACTGGTTTTAAAAGGAGCTGAAATTACTGGCTACGCTCTGAATTATCAAATGACATAATTAAATTAAATCAGTGGTGTTTATGTGCTTTAATAAAATTGGAAATTTTGCCTTGTTGCAGAAATCAATCAAGGAGAACAACCAGTTTTTCCCCTCAGTGACAAATTTAAAAGTAGGACACAAAGTAGGGTACAAAGGTTTACCACTCATGTATCTGCTACACTGTCACTGTACATACAATAAATGCTACGGTGAGTATGGTTAATGTCATGGCAGACCATTATGATCTTTTGGTTTTTCTAGATTTGAAAACAGTCAAACCAGAAAGTGGCATCAGAAAATTCCTCCACAACCGAACCGGGCTCAGCTGCTGGACGGGGTTCCAGCACAGCCTGAGGTGATTTACAAATTTTCCTGATGGAAAGGTTGCTATGTGGTGAACCGCTAACTGTTGTTCGGTCAGTCAGTTGTGGCGGTAACTGAACTAACTCAGCACCGGGATGCCAGGAGCCAAGTATTTCTTGCCAAACTGTCCACCGCTGGTGAAGCAGTGTTCTGTCCTGGATCGGACCATGATCACTGGAAGGTAGATACTGACGCTAACTGCAGCGCACAGTTGTTGGAGAAGGGGTAATGTACACGCTATTGGCTACTGTAAACGGCAAACAATAACCTCATCTGATGGGGATTTTAAGCTACAGTCCTCCACTTCAGATTTTATTTGGGTTTGTCAAAGTTCTCTGACTTGTCTTAGGTCCCTTTATGATCAGATCTCTTTTTAAAATAAAGATATATATATATATATATATATATATATATACATATATATATATATATATATATAGATATATATATATATATATATATATACATACATACACATACACATATATACATACACATACATATACATATATACACAAACATGATGACTTTGATTGTTGTACGAGTGATTTGTGTGAAATTGTCAGGGTCTCTGTCAGAATAGGCTGCAAATCCATGTGAATCCAAGGCGACTGAAGCCGACGGCCTTCGAACTACAAACCTTTTTTGCAGAGCCATGTTTCAAGTCTACAGATGGTGAGATACTCAAAAACACAATTTTTTTTTTTCTCCTCTTTAAAGGAAACGTGTGTAGCAACAGAAACAACAGAACCAGTCGATGTCAGCATCTGGAAGACCTCGCGGGGCCTTTTTCGAAAGTCATATTTTGCCTGGAATTGTAACTTTTGTCCCGCGGAAACAAGTCAAAATCGATGAGTCATACTAAAAACCACAAGCGATTCTCAATAGAAAAACATGTTCTCCTGCAACAGCTTTGGTTTTGTTATTCACAAGTCATATTAGATTATCAGTGAGTAAAAACGATTGCTTATTTTGAAATTTCGGTTTGCCCCTTCTAATGTAATCAGTGACGGGGTTTGTCACATTTGGCTGTTGCTGCAAAGAATTAAGAGATCTTGTATTGCTAAGAAAACCCCTGACGCACATACACGTACATATGTGTATGTGCACGCCTAATTCTGGTTTTCATGAGCTCGATAGTGTCGCCTCACCGTTCAAACCAAGAACCCAATCGGATTTCGAACAGTCAAACAATGCTTCTGTTATTATATTTTTTTTTCCCCTTGAGTTTAACGGGAGCTTAGAAAAAATTAGGGCAGTTTAATTTTTTGGAAAATTAATTTCTTTCTTCAAAATCTGTTGACACCCTGTGCCCGAACTTGAACTGCCTGCCAGATTATTGTGTGATTTGCGCAGTTTAAATTGCTAATTAGTTCATACATTAGTCATACTCAAACAATGAAAGGTGTGCGTGTACATATTCTATATGGGTATCTTTTGTCCACTCACGTGCATGAGGACTGCTTGTAAATGAAGCAGTGGGGTTTTGTTTGTGCAGACGTGGCCCTGACCACCTCTGAAGCCCTCAGAAACTGTCCAGCTGCTTCACACTGATTCACATCTGGGACGAGTCTGCCTGTGGTTAAGACGTGAGCACGTGCACACACAGACACACAGTAAATCCCCTTACACATCCATACATACAGGAGGCATTTCCACTTTTCTCGAAAAATGCCTACCTCAGCGATGTACAGTTGTTTTTGTATCCTGGCCTTGTTGTGGCCCGTGACCTCCTTTTTTTTCGATTCTGTAAAATGTGAACAGATTTCGAGGAAGTAGAATGGGGGTGAATAAACACAGCGACCACTCTTTCCTCTCCTCTTCTCTCCTCCTTTTTTCCCCCCTCTCCTTCTACCAATACAACTCCATCAGTGTTTGTCTGCTCCACTGAGGTTGACCCACTTGGCAAAGAATGAGCAGTGTGGTTAGAGCAAGATTAACACAGTCTCTTCACAGCCTGCCATAAGGTACAGTATACAGGAAAACTGCAGCATTGTTTGGGCATCGAATTGCTTTTTAGCTGATTCTTCATTTTTGAAGAAGTTCACATTGGTTGTAAATCAGCAGTCCTAAACACACACTGCCTTCAAAGTGTGTTAGATTACTGGTTGTGTGTGTTTAAAGCAGTCGTTCGTGACCCCTTATGGGTGATGTTTTGAATGAGTGTAAGTCTATTTCCAAGATGTGACACGCTGTTTGACTTTTCGGTGCCAACCTTTCGCCAAAACACGATTGTGGTTAGTACATGGCGGGAACTGAATTTTGTAATGCTTTTGCACTTCTTCTTTTCACCGTGTCTAACTGCTTCCCGTCCAAAGGAAGCCTGAAAGTATTAAACAGTTTTCCCTCTCTCGTTCCTTTGACAGCCTTTGGTGTAGAGAAGCCAGTTTACCAAAATCTCATTACAAGATTTTTGGGTTATTGAAGGTTGTATTTAGAGCATTGCAGTTTCAAATAAGATTGACGATAAGCGCGAGATTTAGAGTGTAAGTCGATTTACACAAGCCAACAAGGACTTTGGAATACACACACACACGCAAAATCCTGTTACAATGTGCCTTTCATGAGATGGGTCCACCATCTTACCTTGCTCGGGGAGACTAATGGCTATCACAGGTGTTAAAACAGACATTTGGTGACTAGACATTGTCTCAGCTTCTTTTATGGAGCATACTGTATATGTACATAAACATAAAGATCAGATACTTCTGGGCACGGCTTGGTGATTTCACAGTCGCAATGCTGTTCTAGTCCACAGGCCTTCATATTCCACCAGAAGTGTGTCAGAAATGGAGTGTTTTGCCTGTCAGACTTTGTTAATTTGCTCAGAATTGGTCATTTTTCCTTCATTAATATGCTTCTACCATGAGTTCTCGGATTCTCTATGCCATTTCAGGAGTCTGACTTCTGGCTATGCACTTAATAATTGGTTAATTGGCGACTCTAAATTGTCCGTAGGTGTGAATGTGAGTGTGAATGGTTGTTTGTCTCTCTGCGATAAGCTGGCGACTTGTCCAGGGTGTACCCCGCCTATCGCCCAAAGTCAGCTGGGATAGGCTCTAGCACCACCGTGACCCTGATGAGGATAAGCAGTTAAAGATAATGGATGGATGGACTCCTGACTATTCTGTGTTCCTTGGTGCATCCCTCAAAACGCTTCTTAAACGTGCGTTCTGGTGGAATCACAATTATTCTCCTGAAAGGGCGCGATGAGCACCTTCGGGCCGCGGCACATCCATAATGCACTGCAACTGTGCCTGGTGGAATTTAGTCGTTAGTCTTTGAATTTTTTGAAGTTTCAAGGCTTTATTTGAGTGGGTGATGTGAAAAACCACAGTGCAGACAGGCAGACACAAACACATTCATTTACCCACACTCATGGTCACATTTTAGCCTTGTCTAGACACACACACACACACACACACACACACACACACACACAACTCTTGGTTGCATAGACAGACACTATGACATGCACTGCTAACTAGATACACAAATGTGCATGAACACACACACACACTCGCACTTAATGCTCAACCGCCGTCCTGCCACACTCGCTCACCCTCTCATCTGGAGCACAGAGTAGCCTGTCAGTGTGTGAAATGAGCTGGAAAAGAGCAAAAACAAGAGGAGGAGAAGCGGTCGAGAGGAATTCATCAAAATCACCCCAAAAAACGGGCAAATCACTGCCCGACAGAATCGTCTTGCCGTGCCGCACAACCGGCGGCGAGCTCGCCTTGCAGGAATGCAAATACGCCTGAAAATGATCAATGTGGACACTTTTGGGTGAACTCGTCCTCTTGCAGGCTTGACTCATAGCTATTCCCTCTGGCGATGCACAGGGGTTCTGAGTGGGATGTTGGTCTTAATTGCAGTGACTTGCCATGTGCTTTGGGAAAGGAGAACGATACATCATCATTGGACATATGCATACAAACACATACGCACGTGCGAGCATGCATACTGGGTTTGCAGAGGCCAGAGCTGTGCCAAGCGATGATAAATCTATTTCTCCTCTAAGAGGTGTCTAGCAGGAGAAAGTTTTCCTGCCTGTCACATCAAATCTGCCCTGCAAATATCTGGCCTCATAGGAAATACTGGAGTACCTGTACATTTGTGTGTGTGTGTGTGTGTGTGTGTATGTGTGTGTGTGGGCTTATAGGTTTGTTTTTATTCTGATTAGCTGCCAGATGGATCAACTTTTCCTCACAGAATAACACAATGAGTGCCAGAGAAGTTTCAACAATCAGAAAAGTATTTGTAAGTCAGTTTAGGAAACCTTTCTGTTGGCAAACACCATGAATCTGGTGCTCGAACCAGGTTGGCATGTGAAAGAGTGCGTGGGTGTGTTACTATGAATGAATGAATGAAGCCATTATGCTTATGATGCTCTATTCTGGGCATTGTGTGGTCGCACAGGAGTCGCAGTCGTCCACCGCCGGGCCCCCCGTCCCTCCTTTAGTTACACTCACACAGCGGGCCTTGTTGACTTTGGTCGGACTGACGTTGTCGCACAGCGGAGCGCAGCGCCTCGCTAGCCCTCATTTCGGGGTGGAAAGTCACTGCCGTCTTCCTCTCCAGAGAGAGGCCAAACAGAAATAGGTGATCCCTGCTGCCAGAGACGCAGGCCTAGGTTTCCCAAAACCAACCGTTTACTGAGGACACCACTGTTCTTCTGTAAGTCAGTGAGTGAATTTGAATTATGGTAATTTTCTGATAGCATGCAGGAGAGTAAAGTGTCCCATTTACAGGAACTCGCGAGCTCAGAACCTTGATTCGCTGGGATTTAGTGATCGGAGTTGGAATACTGTGTATGTAAACACCATAATCTGTTTCCAGTTAGTTTGGGTTATCTATGGCAATTTTTTTATTCCCTTGATTGCATATCGTATATTTGTGGTTTACTCTGCATCTGCTGTGAACAAAGAAACCCTAGATGTAAAGTAAGACATGAACGGGAAGCAGAATACACTCGCACTACTGATAAAGCATGAACATTAATGTAAAACATGTGGCAAAGACCAAAGGCTACACATGCTACCTGTCCTCCAATATTAAATAAACACCCACAATCTTGTGTCAAACCCCGAAACTAGAATAGTATATCCTTTATGATGGGGCTAAATGCGGCATGGCCCACATTTCCATCTCATACAGTAGGTCACATTCACAGCACGCGTAAATTTCACACACATTTGTAGGTCAGTTATGTGGGCACGACTGCAGAAAAGAGCAAAAAATAAAACCACACGAGGCGGCCTTGCGCCAAGCTTGTAGTCAAGCCACTCGGTCCTGACTGGAAATTCCCAACGTGAACTTTCCATGGAGGGTGTGCAGCGAGGCATAAGTGCTGCTACTACGACTGTGATTCATTCTTCACCTCAAACGGGGTCATGGTTGCTAACAGTATTGGTTACAACCTCAGTTAAAAGTGCAACATGTAGCATTTTAAACAGCAATATATCATTGTCAAATTAGCTGTAATACCTTGGTGAAATTTCCATAAACAGTTGAAATTTGTAGCCTTTTTCTGTGCCAGCGGTATTGGTAGTGTTTCCAAATTTCCCATAAACCCTCAAATCTGGTGACACTGCATGTTTTTTCTTGACTTTAAGAGGATTTACACCTGGTTTGGTTGTGTGCCGTGAAGCGACACCTCTTTGTGCTGTCAAGCAAAGTGGCAGATGTTTTGATCCGTGAGGTTTTTAAACATGCTATCATTAACTTTCACCGCCTTATCATTTAACGTTATCCGTTGGTGTTAACGCGCCATCTTCCTCCTTGCCATGTTCTCGTCATCGTCTGCCTCTGAAGCTCTTTCTCGCTCTCAATCAGGAACAGACAGTGTGCATCCGTGCAAAAAAGTCTGACTCATCGAAAAACAAACCGTAAACTTCTGTGACCCCGAACTTTTGCCCTAATGAGGTGGATGAATGAGAGGGGAGTTTATGACAGTCTGACGGGTGGCTGAGTTTTTTACAGCAGAGGCAATTTCCCAAAGATCCAAAGTTTTATTAAAATATAAAATATAAAAGTTTAAGGGACATGCAGCCTTAGCTATTCCTGCCTGTAGCCAAGTGAAGATTTAATTGGTTTTCCCAATAAGAAAACAGTCCTGACATGTGTTTTAAACTTGGAAGTAGACTAGGAGAGAGCTGTAGATGCAGAGCCTCAGAAGAAGTTATGAGTATCGTCCACACAGCTGCAGCTCCTTTAGTCCATCTATGAGTTTGCAAAATAGAAAGGTACTAGATAGAAAGAAAGGAAAGCATCCACAGCCATGCTAGCACTACCATGCCATCAATGTCAGTGCAAACAAGTTGATGTTATATTATTTATCATGTTCACTATCTTAATTTGGCGTTGTTAGCATGCTAACATTTGCTGATTAGGACTAAACAGAAGTACTGCTGAAGCTAGGGATGTCAATAGTTTGGTCATAAACTATTTTAAACGATGAAGAAGCAGGTCAAGGGATCACCAAAGGTACCGATGTTACTGAAAGGAGCATGGGTATCTGTACAAAATGTCACTGGCACTCAAGTCAAGGTATTTCACTAAAAAACTAAAACGAGGTTGGTGGTGAGATCCTCAAAGGTGATCACCAAAGTCAGTAGGACCGATCAGCATAAAACATTCTTATGACATTAGGGGGGTGATTTTGGTGCTTGAAGGTAGGTGTTACGATAAATGAGATGGGCAACCTTACTGGCACAAAAGTGTGGCAGCATCGATCCTCTACCGTGCCATCAATGGCCCTATCAATTTTTGCAATAGTTGGCGATTGCTCAGACCCAAGAGGGTTAATACTCAGAATTTCAGGGCAAACTGCTTATTGCATAATGATGTAAGGTAAAGTAAAGGCAGGTTTTAGAGTTCAGTAATATCTACAGAGATCTCATGGCCATCTTGCTCTCAAATTGTTCAAACGACCAACCCCTGTTGTCCGAGCAGAAAGAAAATATGCAACAATGAACATGAAAGAAAATCGCTGTGACTTAAAAGGACATCTTCAAAAAGAAACTCTAGGGGGATAGAGCACGTCTACAGCAGCAAGAAGAAATCCAGACACGGCCTTTGTATCTTAAATCCTTTGATGCCTCAATGATTTGGTTCCTGGCTCATACCTTTGTATAGCAGAAGACAAAGCGAGAGCCTTGCCAAGAAGGATGAACAGACAGACAGAAAGGAGGAGGTAGAAAAGTAGGGTGTATTGTTCACACCAATTAAACTGCCTAAGCTGATCTGTAACTGTAGACCGTATGGTTTAACTTTACCTGTTTCCGCATCGAGAGTTCTTCTAAGAAAGTGTACAGAACAAGACAATCTGACCCGGTTCGCCGCTGTGGAGAACAGAACACAACATTCTGACTCTTTCTGACCTCAAAACAAAACATTTGCTGGTCCTTCTCCTCCCTAAATGAAACCCACACCAACAAAAAGGCGAAGAAATCTTTGTTTCAAGCTGGTTGACTGGATTTTACTCCGGTTGATTTAACTGCTCTGGGTCTTGAAATGCGCACACAAACAGCTCTTCATCTTCGTATTCTGACCACAAAAACAACCCACCCCCCCCTTTAGTTAGACACTCAACAAATCCAACAAGAGATATATTGAGATTTATTTCTGTTTTGACAAAAGTCTGTTATCTTCAAAGCGTATCCCCGCCCTGTCTGGTTGAGCTATATCTGTTCCTGTAAAAGATTATAGACTAAGTGTGAATGAAAAATGGCGTGGCAGTCTATCTGCATGAGATTCACCATATCCCAGCAATTAGACACAGCCGAAACAAACATTCATTGAGGTTTGGTGTATTCCCCAAGAGAAGATTCATCAGGTCTGACTGGAACGCCGCAGGGACTGAGGTGATAATGGACCAAAGAGGTAATAGTGTGTGTGTGGTCATATACATGTGCTTATATGCCGAGCACCACTAGTGCATGATGAGGAAGCAGCTATTGTTTTTATTGGTCCTCTGCTGAATGTAGGCCAAGTACTGGGTTTATGAGACCCCACCAACCCACATACCCAAAACATAACACACACACACACACAGTCCGTATCCTAATGACCCCCTTGCCTCCCCCACTCTCTCCTCCCTTGGCTCTGCTATAATGCAAAGCTGACTCTTAACAATCTACAGCTGTTTGAGTGCAAAACAAAGAGATAGGCTCCCATGACCTCCTCACAGCACACACACACACGCGCACACACAGGTATAACTGCACAAAAACACTCAGATTCATATATAAATACACCCACACAAGATACTTCCAAAGAATTCACCATTTTTAGGAAGCAGAGTAGTTAGTGAGGAGGGTCAGGATATAATGACCGCGCGGTAGACATGCATGGATATGATTGGACATTTACCTGTCAGCTGGAAGCCAAGCAGCTGATAATTGGTGAAACACAAATAAGCTGGTGCCAATCAGCTGTCAGAATTCAGACCTTTGCCTGAACTAACACTCGATCTTTGCTTGTCAGAGAGTCGGACAGCGTCAGAAGTAGTTGTCTAAATAATGAAAACAGCTTGAGAGAGTGCTTCAAACCCTGCACACACTTGTTGCATGAATGTGGGCGTCCATTATGCATGGTCACGTTTTGTGTGTACTAACTAGTGCCGGGGCTAGGACGTTGTATATTTAGGAGGCCAAATGTGTGCATTTCCCTGACACATTACGGGATGCTTGCAAGCTAATTTGTTTCTAAAAGGTTTTGTGACATCATGCTACGTCCCGGCTCTCAAAGGGGAAAAGGAAGTAACATAAAACCAGGTGTTCTTGGTATACAAAGTTATTAATTAATAGAAATTCGGATCAATTCAACAAAAGGAGGCGAGGTACTAAAAGGGAACAAAGGGCAAACATGAAGATATAACATAAGGTTCTTGTCCAGCACCGCACACACGTCTCCATTTCTGCTGGTATACTTAATAAAAGACCTGTTTTCACCATACTTGCTGGTCCAGCATCTGCATTTGGGTTGAACCTTACTAAATCATGACAGTAAGCTGGATCATGCTGTCGGGTGGAGGCTTGGCAGGGGGAATGGTAGGCATGGCTGACAGGTTTGGTGGATGGTGAGACAGGCAGGCAGACAGATGATCCTGACAGAGAAAACAGGTCTAAGTCTCAGAAAGACGGACAGACGGGTAAACAAACTAACTTGATGCAATACAAGCGTGCAGCATAGACTAACTATGAGTAGAAGTATGACCCAGAGAGGACTGGCAGACTGTCCAGACCTTGTGTCTCAGATGTGGATCCGTCTGCAGGACAATAGTAGAGCTTGATAAGGTATTAAGCTACCCATCCTTAACTTCCAGTCACGTCAACAGCACCTTCACTTTTATTTTCTGAATTTAAACGGACTGTTTACAAAAGTCACAATTCATTTGTGGATCATCCCTGCCTATATTTAGCTTTCCTTTGCCAAAGATGTCAATTTTGATGAGTCGGATCTTGGATCGGATTCCTCGCTCTGAAATTTCAGATCTCATTCACCCTGCTCTGACTCCAGTTTTCTAATTCACAACATCTTTTTTTCTTTCTCAATAAAGACAAAATGCTCAGGATCTGGTGCCAGCACCCTTTTGATGAAAACATGTTTCATCTCTGTTTTGTTTACATTCAGTCTGTCACATTATATGAGAAGCTCGACTTTTATGATTGTGGCTTCGCAGTGTTTCCTTCTGCAGCAGTCAAGTTGAGGTTTTGGAGGCCTTCGACACTGCGCCTCTCGCCTGGGTGATTTTTTTTTTTTTTTATAGGAGGCTTATTGGATTGTCTTGGGACTCTAACTGGCCACAAACTGACACCATGACTGGCCGTGTGGTCTATTCTTTCACCAGGCCTTGGTGAAATACTAACTGCGCAAAATTCTTAGTGTTTGTTTTAATCTACTTTGAGCAGCAGATGGGTGGAGACTGCCACATTAAGACAGAGGTTGTTAAAATGGGGGGTTGCATACTTTTCTGAGATATCATAACACCCCGAGGCTTTTGACATTTTCCTACATGGCAACACCAAAATATACAAAGAAAAAAAACAAGGTGCGCAAGCTAATCCAGGTACATCAAATATATTATGATGATTACAGAAAACAGTTTGAACCTTGTAAAAATCCACAAATGAAGCATGAAGCACGGTGAAAGCAGAGCTGAAAGCTTGTGGCTCGTCTGTCAGATGGTGTGCACCTTTATACAGTCAAAAAGTGATGGACTCACTAAGTGATGATATAACACTACAGTCTGCTGGAAGATGGAAAAATACATCCCAGTACTGCTCTAGGCAAGGTAATTCAGGGCATCCTGAAAGAATATTTGTCTAGGTACCCTCTTAAAATATGTATTCTATATGGGCTGTCTTCTATAAGTCTGCACCTTACAGTTAGCCATAACATAACATCCTCCTCTGCTGAGGTTTGCAGTCATTTATATGGCTATATGTAGAGGACTAATTCTGTTGTGTTGTTGCAGTTCCCACAAGTTGCCCATAGAGGCAGATGAGATAATTATTTACTCACGTCGTTGATTTTGTGTGTTTTTTCCTATTAACTATGAATAACAAAAGTTTGCATTATTACAAACCAGAGTATTTCACTGGCTAGCACTGACTGAAGACTTTAAACTTATTGTTTTTCAGTATTAATTAGTGCCTGTTTTTCTTTGAAAACTCTCCTTGCCAGTGCATTCTTAGCTTTGGCACCAAAAACTATGGTTTGTTTTGAAAACTTATGGCTCTAAATATGCAATTTATACTGTAGCTAATGAGCTAGAACTCGCTGAAGCAACCAGTGTGGTCCTTCAATGCCATTTTTGGAGAAAACTAAACAAAATGTGACTGTGAATGAGTCCTCTCTCTCGATAAACTTGGCTAAAATTCTTAATGTGCATGTGTCGAGGCAGCAGCAGTGGCTTTGTGCTCAGAAAGGTGGACTTGTACAAACACCTGGGTAGAGAGTGGAAATAAAAGAGTCTCCAGGACAAACACCGAACCCTGGCTACTCCAGAGGAGCTGCTCACAGGCTGACAGTATGATACTGTAGTTGTACTGGGCAGCTCCTCGCTGTGTGACCCTCCCTGCAGCTTCTCCCAGGCTGTTCCTGTAAATATGAGTGTGCTCTCAGACAACCTGTCCAGGTTAAATTTGAAAAAAAAAAAAAACATATAAAGAGCTAAATCTTCAATTTTCAGTCTCGGCTTGGATACGTCAGCAGCTTGCAGTCGGCTCCAAAGTGGCAAAGTTTGACGCAAGGAAACCACGACACAAGCTGACAAAATCTTCCAGTCCAGAACATCCTGTCTTGTCCAGAAGCACATTAGATCACAGTGAAATTTAATGTACTGTACTGAGACAAGGATTAGATGTTAGTCTTTCGCTGTGCTCTAAAAATCAGATGCTGACTCGCCAGTTGCTTTGGTCTTAATAATCACAGCTCATAAAGATGCCACTCTGACATCTGAGAAAGGCAATTAAAGAGGAGACGAGGAACTAAACATCCCAGTACCATCAGTCTATATTAACATCAACGTTGGAGAAAGCCTCAGGAGCGGAGCTTTTGCAAATCCTCCTGGCTCTGGACTCCGTATGCCTGGTGTGAATTAAAATGACCGAGGTGAATCTTGTGGTTTGTAAAAATTGAGAATGATGAAATTCATAGTAGCAAAGCACTAAGTATGACCTATGATCACCACAAAAACATGAGTTCCTTCATTACTGTACCTGACTGAAGTGGCTCAATATGCAAAGTAAGGCCCATGTGGTTGTGATTTGATGCTGTGTACGTCGTCTTTGTTTTCTGGCTTCGCTGCTGGTTTGTGTTTGGGAATTATCTGCGGGGAGTTTGTTCCAAAAAGTAGCCCATCAAGCGGTTATCAGTGTGTGTGAAGAGCAAGAGCTTAATATGATCAAAAGAGGAGATATTCATGAAAGAGTGACAGTGAAACAGTGAGAGGGGGGAGTAGGGAGAGAGGAAGGACGGGGTTTTAAAGATGTACAGTGCCCTCCAGTGGTGGTGGATAGAAACCCCTTCAACACACAGTACCTCAAACAACAGTTACCTGTCATACGGAATGAGTCACATGTAAGAAAAATGTGCTTTTAGAAAGCTGCTTTTGACCATGATCATGATTAAAGTGTTGATGGAATGTCCATCCAGTTTCCATAACATCCATTTGTTGGGGGCCAGGGTACACCCTGGACAGGTCGCCAGTTCATTGAAAACAACCTTTCACCCCTACACCGATGGGAAATTAAGAGTCACCAGTTACCCTAAGCATTACTCCAGCCACAAACTTCCAATCCCCAGAAAGGCCCCAGCTGGCTGGCAGGATTTGAACCCATAACCCTTCTTGCTGTGTTCTTGCAATGCTAACCACTGCCACCTTTTTATATGATTGTGTCCATTAGTGCTGATGAGCAACTGTTAGCATGGCACCATGCTAAAGTAAAATTGCCTACAAACTATACAGTACAGTGCCGGAAAATCCCAAAATTCCTGAACAAAAATTCCATGGCATGTGCTCTCCCAAAATGCAATATCCCACTAGAAAAAGTGTGTTCTCTGTATCTAATTTGGGTGAACCAAATAAAACGGTTCATGAATAAATATGGAAATTTCCCTATCATCTGCTATATAAATAAGAAAATCCATGATGATGAAACACATAATACATAATGTTCTCTTAAAATGACACATTTATTTAAAAAATAATAATTGCAGCTTTCTGCAGTTCTCTTCTTCCATTCGCTCTACTGACACTAGAGGGAGGCAGACCACTTGAGTGTAAAACTAGATTCACAGCTCTAGTTTCAAATAAAGAACTGCAGTTCACCAGACCTGGATCCAGTCCTGCATTCGAAGAGATAAGATAAGATGAAGCAGTGTAACACACCTGAATGAATGCTTCCTCTCTCCTCTCTGCACAGAAAGGCAAACACTTCTTGCACAGTGTTTGCTCTCAAGTCTGCAGGCTTTAAACTGCACAGTAACAACCTTGGCAGAGGCGTAACAAGCTACTGTAATTTGTTCAAATCTCCACTAGGGGGGAGAAGAGAACAGAGAAAAGTTAGGAATGAGCTCTCATTTGCAAAAGAAGTTCTGCGTGTGTTGATTAATCTCATTTGACTTGGAGTTTCTTTGAGTATTTGTTGAACTCTCTCTCTGGTAACTTTCCATTCTTCATCTGCTTCAGAAATCTCTATGTTTTTTCAAAGCACAAACAAAATTAACATATTGCAGAAGACAACAGACTGGGCGACAGATGTATAAGTTACACTGTGCTTTCAGATTAATGTGCTGAGCAGTTTTCTGCGTCTGCTGCATTTTGTAATTGGTACGCGGTGCGTGCCGCGCGTTCTCATGCGCGCACATGCACTGATGTCGAAGTCTCAGACTCCAAATGCCACACTAGTCATCCTGTGTACTGTCACATGCAACATGTGACAATAAGAATCCCAGCTGGGAGAAAACAAGGCAAAGAATGAAGCTCACACCTCATGAAAACATGATGCTTGCACAGCATTGTGGGTAGCTTTTTCCAACTGTGATGTTGCGGAAACTTTTGTCCTCTCAACAAAAATCAAAATGTGACAAATGTTTCCTCTGAACAAATCAAGCTTTTTTTTTTACAGCTTCCGAATTTATCGATTGAGTCCTGTTGGTGTGACCTCTTTTAACGCTTCCATCCTCCCCTCCTTTAATTTTTTGTTTATTTGCTGTGTTTGTTCCGTCTGCCACTCACAGCTCATCCATTTCTGGGTGTTTGCATTGCACTTCCCACAGACCACTTGTCAATCAAATAGTGTGGGCGGCACCATGGTGTGTTTTATGTTGGGTTTTGGGTGTTGATGGTGTAGTTCCAAACTTTGTGCTCACACTGAACGGTAACGTCATTCTCCATCGCTTTGCAGTCTTTACTCACGACTGACCTTCAGAGCCGTGTTACTGCTCATCATTGTGGGCAAATCCAAGCACACAATGAGCACCGCTAGATGTGCAACTCTCAGGTTAAATCTCCATGAAAATGTTTACTCTTATGTATAAATACTTCAAATGAGTGTTGTCCAAACCTGTCAAATAGTGCAATAATCTGGTATTTAGTTAGAGAAGCCACTTTAAATTCAACATTCAAATAGCCTATTAGTCAGTAACCCCACATTCCCATTGTGACTAACTCAGTTGATGAGTCCTCCTCTTCTGACTGCTTGTGGGCAGTACAATAGGCTCTGATTGCATCCATGTAATCATCCACAGCTACGCGGCTTTCAACACTTTAAGTTAGCCGTGAACTTTCTTTGCTTTTTCATAACATTACAGTGATTTAATGAGTGTATCCAGCTGGTGACGACAGTCACACGGTATCACTGATGCAAAACATCTAAGAAAAAAGACAGACAGTATCATCGAATAGCGGAGAATATAAAGGTGTGCCATCTACAGGCAAGAAAATGAAGCTTTGTGGAGCTTGTAAGTTAGACACTTGTGCCACCTACAGGCAATGAATGATACAGACACACAAATAAAAATGTATTAACAAATGTACAAAAGCTTAAATCTGGTGTTTTGTCCATTTAAAGTTTTTTCCTTGTAGGTGCACCTCCCCTTCCTATTGATGGATGTGGTCAGGCTTTTATGGCCTCCTCTAAAATGCACACACGTGCTCCCAACTTTGAGAAATATGGTGGCTGATTGAACCCATCAGGACCAATCTTAACTAAGCAATGGCAACCCGGAAGCTGAGCAACGAAACATGAAATGGATCAAATAAAAAGGAATTTAATAAGCACCCACACATGAACGGAGTTTCCCTGCAGCTCTATAGGACAAGAACAGACTCTAGATGACTGCAAGGTTACAGCTATCACTGAATGAAATTCATTAGCTGTATTATGGCATGTATTTTGTCCAAGGATGGTTTAAAAGACTCCCTTCGTCCTCGGAATAAAATCGGTATTGTTAACAGATTAAACCACCTTTATATGTGATAGTTTAATTTAGTTCACTAGTTCTCAAACCTCCTTCCAATGATGTGGATGAATCTCTTGAATATTTTGTTAAAATTAAATAGATCAAAGTTTTGAATGACAAACTATGAGATGACCAGAATATAAATTTACAAGAAGTCTTGCATTTCCCGAAATGTTTGTTCTTTAAAGAAGAGTGAAATCTGGGGCAACTGGACTTGGTTGTAGATCCATGAAGACGTTTCACCTCTCGACCAAGAGGATTCTTCACAACAGGGTCCACTTGCCCAGATGTAACTCTTCTCAAAGATGACCTGAACAACTGCGAACCTTCACAAGTTTCAACATCAGCTCATGCATACACCTACGATTAGTTGCGAGCTAAAGAGAAACACCGCAATCGTGGAGCCAAATTGGATATATTTGAAAGAGAAGCGCGGATCAGGAGTCATCCTTTTGCACTAAATTAGCTCTGGTTGAACCGGCTCAGTTCAGGATTCACCAGGCGACAATAAATAATCTTCTTATTAGGAATAAACCTGCCTCTTGTGTAAACTGAGCCAACCTGTGCTGCTGTATTTTAACGTCTGTCATGATGGTGGTTTGTTCTCTGACAGCCTGATATTTTCTGAGGTGGTACGAGGTGTAAAAACTGCAGTTCACATGATAATAGAAACTTCATTGTTTGTAAGTGTTAGTCGTCTTAAAAAAAAAATAAATAAATTAAAAAAAAAATCCCCTCCTGAACTACTGTAAGTGAATTAAAGGGAACTGACCCAAGCCCTGCATGGTACTGCTGTTATCTTGTGATAAGCCCTGATACCAACACTGTGTTTCCCCTCCTCAGCCTGTGTGGAGGTGTGAGGGGGTGGTGGTGGTGAGTGGTGAGTGGGTGGGTGGGGGCACGTTAAACCCCTCTCTATTTGCTTTCCCCTCAAAGGGACTATGCGAGGAATGCTGGGAATTTAACTGATCCCTGAGTGTCCCGGTATGGCTCCCAGCGCTCCTGCCCCAGCTCACGTTCTGGGAACAGCCGAGCTACCTGAAACTGGACACCGGTCGACCACCCCGCCGTGGGAAACCGGGCAGAACGAAAATACATTCAAGGAAATGTCTCCAGCACAAGCCTTACTTGTGGAGCGCTTGAGATCACAGAGCATTTGTAGCGACTCAGTAGCACAAATATCGCTCGGCTCACCTAGGAATTTACTCAAGATGCTATATTGAATAAAGTATAACTCGGAATTTGTTTCCTGGCGTCTTCACCTTAGAAACACAATACAAAGGCTCTAAAAGCACGACACAGTAAGGTAAAGCATGTGTTCCTCAGCCATATTTTACCTGAACACCCTTTCACTACTGAACAAAACAAAACAAAAATAAATACAGAAAAAGGCTCAATTCAATAGAAAACCCCAAGGCTGCACGTGGTTTAGAAGTGATGAACTTTCCTTGATTAGCCTGCATAATAGCCTGAAAAAAATAGTTTAAAGATATGGCAGCAATCACAGTAAATTACAGAGGTAATAGCTGAGATAAAGCTGCCACTAATGAGATTTTATGAAACGTTGTTTTATCAGATATTCACCTCAGCTTTTAGAACTTATACTGAATAAACAGATACAGACCTTGACTATTTACGGTCCATGGGTGCCATTAAAATGTATGCTATACATATATATAGCAGAATGTCCAAGGGGCACTCCAGGCTACAAGGAGTGGTTGATGAGAATCCCACCCCAACTTAAGACCAGTATGGACACTCCTAAATCAACAGGGACCCCCAGAAGCATCTCAGCGCCTACTCCTTAAAAGGCCAGGCTGTCAGAACATCTAGTCAGTCTTCAAGGACTCAGCACTTGCCACAAAGACTGGTGGAAAACACCGGAGACCATCCTTGAACCAACTGAGCTGTCTCCATGACAACTGAGCAAGCTCCATCTACTGAAGAAGACCTGTGAGCTATGATTTTTAATGTCCATAGATGAAAAGGTGAGTGAGAATACCTTGAGTCAAGATTTTTTTTTAGCTTGGCAAACTCTACAGCGGTGCTAGTGGCTCTGTGCAAATGCTGGAATGGCAGCATGCTAACATGCTGATGGTTAGCAGGTGGTTATCATCTTGGTTTAGCATGTTATATTAGTTTTACATGTATTTGGTCATGTGAAAGTGTTGACCTGATGCTGGCTCTAGATATAAAAGTTACATAATCACCCGGTCTTGAGGGGGGGTCAGGGTTAGTGGAAATCCATCCAGAGGAAAAATTCACCAAAGTTAGAAGGAATCGAACATCCTGAATTTTTGCACACAGTTTTGTGTCAGTCTATCTTGGTGATGTTGAGATATTTTGCAGGATTGGTGACAAATCTGACTTTGAGACAGTTGGTCACTAAACTCGGTCGATGTAGTTCGCTGAGGACCTTATATGTCCTTGATTGTGGACTGCAGACCGCTAGCACGGCTCAATAGAAATACTGAAAAAGATGTTGGCTAAATATAGATATGTACATATTAATCTATACATTTGTTTAGAAATTAAAACAGGTTAAAATGTATAAAAGAGACAACTAAATAAATATAGTTGAAGTAAAAGACTAAAAAGATGGGTCTTGAGTTTGCTTTTAAAAATATGAACAGTCTCTGCTGCTTCTTTCCGCCTCTCTATTACAGTTTTCTCCATAATTATAACTTCTTTCCATAATAGGTTCTCTTTATAAACCACACGTGTCTCACCCTGTCAAATGTATTCAATTACAATTATTACTTCATTAAATTATCACGTTATCTCAGCATATAAATCTGAACTAATTTTAACAAACACGCGCACACATACCTCCACCTCCTCTTTGACCTCCTCACCACAACAGGTCACATTCAGAGAGGGATCGTCGGGGTGGAGGTGGAGGTGGAGGGGTGATGGATTGGTGGGATGGGGGCGTTTGTATCAGCGATGCAGCAGGGGATTGTGGGAAACCGTGGAGAGGCCAATGAGAGTCCTCCAGACGGATTGCTGCTGGGCATCGCCACCCACCTATGACTGCTCTCCAGCCGTTGCCGTGGCAACAGCGGTGCTTGATGGGAGAAGATCCTACTTTTAAAAAGAGTGTGTGAGTGTGTGTGTTCGTGCGTGCTTATTTAAATCTTGAAAGCCAAACTCCTCATGGTTGACCTTAATGCTGAACAAAGGGAAAGATGCACACAGGATGACCCCTGAGTTAGACAAAGTTAGAAAGAAAAAAAAAAAAATCAATACTGGCCTGAATACTATATTGATTTTTGTCTTTGGCTTAGATTTTAGAATAATCTTGGAAACGGGACTGGAATTGTTGTATTCAGGATTTCAGCATTCATCCGGTATAATGTTTCAAACCTGACAGCCATTATGTGGAAAAGTGGAGCGTTTGTTTGAACGTGAAAGTGAAGCAAAAAAAAAAAAAAACTAAACAAAGACAACAAAAACAGACCAACTCGCTGAATGCAAAGTTTGGAGAAAAAGAGCACGGTCGCTACATTTTTAGATTTTTCTTTTGGACTGTACCCGCGTGTGAAAAGATCGAGTGAATGCACTGATGTGTTTATATGTATTTAAGAGAGGTAAAGAGGAGATCTGAGCGTGGGCTGAGCTGTTCATGTTTATTCATAGCCGTGTTGATCTCTTCGCAGGTTTGGCTATCATTTGCTCTTTTCTACCATCCATCCCTCCCTCTCTTTCTCTCCATCTTTTGTGTTATCATCATATCCTTTTATTTCTCTCTGACTCTGCTGTTTTTTTTTTTTACTCTCTCATGCACACATACAGGTGTGGGTAGCTCAATAGGAAAGAGAGTTTTACTGAGCCTACACACACACAGACATGAGTCGTGACTGGTGTGGAGTTGACTTTGCAAGACGAGTGAATGCACTCCTAAATGATCCTTAGAAAGAAGGTTTCTGTAGCCAGAATTTAGAGATGATCAAAGGGCATAGAGTCAGTGGGAAGACTGACAGCCTGCATAAGAGTCCAGAATTTTGACATTTTGAACTGAAAGGGTCAAATTTAGAGAGTTTTCTGCAGTTTTTCTTCATTATTATTAAACCAAAAGCGCTCTGTTACCAGCACAAACACAGGATGATCGAACAGCAGATGGAAAATTACCAATGTCTTGATCCTTTTCGGTAGAGACAAAGACGAGTGAAGTTAACCATTTACCCACGATGTTATGTAACCACTGTACAATTAGCTAACCACTTTTTTAGTAAGACTGAATCCAAATGCAGACACAGGATAAGGGGGTGAGATGAAAACAGCTCTTTTATGAAGTACATAGGCAGGGATGGAGAGATGTGACTGGCATGGTAGATGATTGACAGGCTTGGTGGATGGTGAGACGGGCAGGCACGCAGATAATCCTGAGATAGAGAGGTGGAAATCTCAGACAGACGGACGGACAGGTAGGCAAAGAAACTAAGTGAACGGAAACTAGCTTCATACAAGTGTGGAGAGTAACCATGAGTGGAACTATGATCCAAAAGAGGAGCAGCAGCTCGTCCGGCGCTCTTGTAGGCAGGGGTGATGACGAGATGGCAGACAGGTGTGCTGATTGCTAATGATGGACAGGTGTGTCGAGGACTTTGCGTTACCCAGTTTAACTTCTGTTAGTTTTGGCTAAAGGTTTAGCTCTGCTCATGACGCAGCACATAATGTTCAAGCCGACCGAATACATTTTCTTTATCAAATCATAATTACTCAAATTAGTTGAGCTACCCCAGTTTGGGAACGGCTGATTTAGTCATACCAATGTAACTTTTTATGAAACTGAATTCAGATTTTGTTCTGAAATGAATGGAAAATTCACATACCTGAAACATTGTAACGTGGTTTGCAAAGTTACATGAGCTTAAAAAATATGCAAAATGATACAATTAAGGATCTGAAATGTGCATTTTTACACAAATGCATGCATTTCAAACAAAGCGCTTCACTAAATCAGACATCTTGAAGTACTTTGTCAGTGTCAGTCGTGTAGATTCTCTCAGCTTTCTAACATTTTGTCAACTTTTTGACTTTGGCCATTCGATCACTCATTTATCTGATACTGCAGACTCACTCTGTTTGTTAGGTAATGTGCCACAGCCTAAACGCCCCGGCATTAAACCTGATCTGAAAACAGTCGAGCAGCCTTTCTTCATCATCACCTACCTCCTCCTCCTCCTTTCCCGCCTCTTCACCACTTCCACCCACGCTCAGCTTTTGTTGACTCTTGTCCTAAGTGAGTGCGTACTGCGTGTGTTTGTGTGCCATTTTATCATATTTTCCTCTATTCTGCATAGTCTTTTGACATCTTTTGTTTGAGATGTCTCACAGTTTTTGTTTTTGTTTTTTTGCCCTTAAAGGCTTCTTCCAGTCTGGGAGCTGCCCAGGTGAAGGAGGCGATTTGGTGCCGTGTTTGCTGGCAAGAAGAGAAATAGACAAATCTGTTAATTATCAGCCTTAAAGAAGCAAGAAATAGCTGCTTAGATTTGGTTGAGCTGCATTCTAAATATATGCAATTTAGATGCAAATATACACTAGGAGTGGGTGTATCTGCCCTCACCCTGTCTGAGAAAACAAAAGACATGCTGGCAGGGTTTGAAAGTTTAAACTGTAATCCATTACATGTTGCTGATTGGCATATTAAAATGGCATACACAAAATATTGCATTACTTTTAGTTCTCAGTACTTCTAAAATCCTCAGGACGTGTTAGAAAATTCATGTAATTTCCAGCCCACATTAAGCACCATTATTAATAACTGATTTTTGTGGATTTTCTGTACAGCAACAATGGATTGCTTTTTTTTTTTATTACTGGAATTTAATTTCTCTATCTGCATTGCGTTGGCAGCTTTTCTTCTCAGCAATCGCGGCAGACTCCATGCAGGAATTAACCAGCCAATTTCTGTAAAGCACAAACACACTCTTCTCATCAGCGGAATTCACACTTGACTGTTGCCATGGCTCTACGAATCTGCCGATGTCTATCCGTCAAGGCCAGAGTGTTTGACAAAGATATTGTCTGGAATGATGATTCACTTTGCACTCAATAGCCAGGGATGTGTGTGCGCTCGCGCGCGCGTGTGTCAGAGTTCAGACTGTTCGAATTTATGTTTGTCCAACCTCTCGAGGGAAACAAGCATATGAAAGTTCAACACAATGTCTTTCTCGACAAGCAGAAGCCCCAATAAAAGAGGATTAGCTGAGGATTTGGCCTTCTAAGTTCTGTGATTGCTACTGTTGAACAAGGCTACCACTGAATACATATAATTCACTTGGAAAATATAGATCTCGAAACTGAATGTGCAGCAGAAGTCAGCCTGACTCATTTCCATCAAGTCTTAAAAGTCTCGACGAGCAAACTGATTCTAGGATTTTTGGCGTTTTTTGGCAGAAAACCCCGCAAAACGAGCAGGTGCTGCTCGCAAACAAATCCATCAGAAATCAGATGACTCCGTGACGGATTCGTGGCATTCTCAGTTTTATGTTGAGAATCTTACTGGCAGATATTAAACGTGGCGTTTTCTTGTCTTTGTTGTAAAGGAGGCAATGTGGCTGTTCTTTGCCAGAAGACGCCCACACTCCCCATGTGTTCTCGTTCGCTTCTCTTGTACACAAGATCCACACGCAGACGCGCACACATGCAGAGAAATCCTTCAATATACATGAAATTCATACTCTGCATAGAGATGAATCTGTCTCCATAGTGGGAGGTGATGATGTTAAAGGATACAGTAAATACTCGCTGTATCAGAGCGTCAAACTGTCTAGTTTTCTTTCAGAGTGAGATATTTCCTCATATTTTCATCTGTGGAAAATAAAGATGACGCTATTGGAGTATTATTAATGTAGTAATATTTTATCTGACTATAAATCAAATGTACTAAATGATGATAAAATAAATAAGATCACATGGCCAGACTTATCCCCACCTTCCACCTCTTCTCTGGAACTCCAGCTTCTGGTTATGTTCAGAAATGTTGTTTTTTTATTCATATAGGCACATATCGTTATTGAAGATGTTAATTTTATCTACATGTGAAAGTAGTGGCTCGCTGTAACCATCTGCTGAGAATTGTGACAATCTGGCCTTCTGTCATCGCCACAAATCCACAGACTTATCATATTTGCTCTTCTTTTGCAGTAATCACAATCCTTCATAACCGTAACAATACCTGCCATGTGCAGATATTGTGAAATAAAAGATAGTTGTCTAAGTGACAGCACTGAATGTTACTCCGATATCAGCACATGAATAGTAATGCTTAGTGAGAATCTGTGCCAACGTTAGTAAGCTTGGCTAACTAGCTTCTGCTTTCAATTCACTATATTTGATTTATTTAATTCATCTGAGCGAATACTAACCTCGCCGCAGGTTTAAAATGTAATTAGAAACAAAATGTGATGATGTGCAACACGTTGAAACTTATCGAATGTTGAAAATTTCTATTATTTCTTTGTAAAATTCTAATCTCATTTTGAATTTGATGCCAGCAACACGTCTGAAAAGTTTCAAAAAAGTTGTCACGGTGGCAACGAACGACTGGAAAAGTTGTGAAATGTTAAAAGAAAACACCTGGTGGAACATCTCGCAATTAATGAGGTTAACCTGCAACAGGTGAGTAATTAGTAATAATAGTAGCTAAAGAGGAGAGGGACCATCTGGCTTCCTTTTTCTGCTTATTTCATCAAGACAATGCCAAACCACATTCCGCACGTATTCCAACCAGCATGGCTCTGTAGTTAAAGAGTCCTGCCTTAAGTCTGCCAGACTTGTCACCTATTGAAAATGTTTGCCACGTTTTTAATTTGAAAGCATCAACATCAGGTCACAATCTTTTGTCCAAAAAACGTCTATGTAGTTAGTTAAAATAAACCTGCACTGCATCATCGTGTTGAGTGTTTTCAGAGCAGTTCAGACTGTTCGCTAAGTGCCTCAGTCCTCACCGACTATAATCGCTGCAAATCTAAATTGTTTGCGGCTTTTCAATTAACACCTTCATTGCACTTCAACGGGTTTTTTTTTTTATTTCATTTTGGTCCAATTAAAAGCCGAATTTTCTTACCTGTATGTCGGCACACATGCTCATTCACTGATTCACTGAGGCTTTGTTGGAGGTGGAAGACGAATTTTGGTATATTTGTGCACAGTCTGATCGTGTTCTGTTCTAATTTTGGTTAATCCACCTTTGCAAACGCAAATGATAATATACTTAATCCTGGTTTATGAAATGCTTTGATTCTTTTGTTTCATCTTTCATTCAGCTCCCTATTCTCGAACATTCAGGTTTGTTTTTTTTTTACATATAGTAGCTGCTTGTTGGAGTGCGCCGTGGGATGGTAACATAAAAAATGCCACATGCTGTGCATTGGGAGATTTACTCCTGTTTCCACATATGATTAACTCCTAAGAACAATGCATGATACACACAATGCATCAAACAATAGACAATCCTACTGCGTAAGTTAGCATATTATAAAGAATAGCATTTTCTTGAACTCCTCCTAAGACCCAGTACAACTAAAAAAAAAATAAAAAATGAATCTTTATGGTCTAACAGATTGCAGGCTGTAAATTAAAAGCACCACCAAGAAATGTACAGGCTTTCTCCAACTAGAAACCCATTTATGCTTTCAGATGATGATCCAAACAAAACGTTGCCTTCACACTTGAAGATCCAGAGTTCATGGTAGAGGTGAGTCTTTCTCTTTCGTGCACATTGTTAGAAACAAGAGGCACAGCCTTGAAACTAGAAGACACAGACACCAAAATGGTGGGAGGGGGAATAGTCACAGAGTGGTGATTTTCTTGAATGGGATATTGAAATATTGCACTAAAGATTGATGGAAACTTGCATTGTCCAATATGAACATAATGGAACTCAATGCCACTCAACTATACTCCTAACATTAGCTAGCTAACATTACAGCTCAGCTGAGGAGGTTAATTAATGTCATTAATGTTACATTAACGAGCCAGTCGTCTATGAGTAGATGCGCACCTCGTATGTAGGTAAAATAGGTCCTATATAAAACATGCTCACAACACAGGCTGTAGATTATCTTGACCAGGTCATGATTTCTGGAAAGAGATAGATATATGAAGACAAAGTGATACTAGCGAACAGGAACACAGCGAGACAATATTTTGTTGCTTAGCTCCAGCTCTCTGTGTGCATCTATAGCTTTAACTTCATCCTCGGATCTCCAGGTTATAAATCCATCAAATTCATAACTCCCATTGTGAAGAATAACAGCTTCGCCTGCTCAGTCGTGGAAGACAAACACCATCCTTTAGAATCTATGAGCTGTCATTGATTCCAAGAAACATCTAGGTGATGATGGAGACGCGTGAAAAGATCATACTTAAAGACATATTTCTCTGCAGAGAACAAAAAAAGACACGATTGATCGTATTTATTTACCCCAGAGCGCGTGTTTGAAACTGCTTCCTCCGAGGTCACTGATCATTTATTCAGCATGACTTGTTTGCCTAAAGCGCAAATTCCTTGAAAGTATGAACTCATGTTAAAAATGAATGTTTGCTACTCTCACACTCGCACCCCCACAATCCTGCTGCCGGTTTGCCCACACACACACACACACACACACAAACACATAGACACTCCAGGCATGCATACGCATGCAAATGCCTACACTTGCTGTACACGCACGCTCACACACCTACACAAACAACACACATGCAGACTACATGTGGAAGCGAATGTTGTTCATGCATGTCTAGTAGCGTTGAGCTATGCGGAGAGGATCTTTGATCTCAGCCAGGCAGCCAACCAGCTTCTCCACTATTTGCATTTAGTCTCCTGGGTCTGTTGGCATCTTGGCCCTTCACCAACTTCAGATGCAGGTTACAGAGGTAGCCAGAGGGAGATTCCCACACATTCCTGTTTGTGAGAGTGTGTGTTTAAGGTTGTGTTTGTGTGATTTTTTTTTTCTGTGTGTGTGCATGCACGAGCCTGTGTTGTTGCAGGCTAAGAATATAGCCGTGCTTTTGTGTGTTAAGAGAGAGAATGAAGAAAGAGGCCAAGCCAGAGTACCTGGGCCGGCATCAAAGTACTGACAAGAGAGAAAGAGTGAGTGAGAGACGGAGGGAAAGAAAAAGAGAGAGGGGATAGGATACAAGCGAAGGGAGAGAGTGGACAAAATAGAGAGGAGAGGGAGAAAGAGAGAGAGAGGCCTCTCCAGGAGGTCACTGAGTTTCTGGATCTCCGCTCCTTTTGTCCCACAGCACATTCCATAGCAACAATCTGACCAGTCAGCCAGGGAGCCGCAAAAATGAAAAGAAATATAGTGGGGGGGAAAAAAAAACAAAAAAAAAACAGCCCACCTCAGACTGGTATAGAAACGCTTGAAGAGGAGTTACTCTGCAGCGCAGATTTGGTTTGAGCCTCTACTTCCCAAAGGCCACAAAACAAATTATTCAGATTTTATTAGACTCGCTTCAATGACATTTACAGGAGAGTTCTGTGTCTTCGAATCGGTGCCTTGAAATGATGACAGATTGTTCTTCACCTCATATTAGCGGTTCACTACTAGTAAAGCTCATTAATTAAACACAGTTAAAGCCCACAATTATGTCAGGATAAAGCATGCGCGCAGTAGATAAAGGGTTAAATCACCCACTGAACTCTTTGACCCCCCCGATTTGATTGACATCAATCGGTCATGTATCATTTGCGGTTATTTCGTCCTCGGGTGTTTTGGCGGAGAGCATCTTCGAAATTCTTTGATCTCAGTTGCTAACAAGCTCTTAGCCGCGCAACTGTAAACCACTAATAAGTCTTAATAGCTCAGTTAGATTGTATTATTTTGAACACTGTTTGACATAATTGCCTCAAAACCGTGACAGCTCCAACTTTTACAAAAGCTCACACAGCATGTGATCCCTTTCGACCAATGAAGAAGGTTAATTCGGAGATTAGCTAACAGCGTTGGTTTTATGGGTGGGAATGTCTGCCAACCGCTTGATCCAGACTTGAATACTTTTTGGATTGCCAATGAAATTTGCGCGGACACTTTTCTACTTTTATTTTATTGAGACTTTTAAACTTCAGATTCACTGGAAATGTTCTGCATCCTGTTGAATAACTCGCTAATTCTGAAAAGCAAAGCGTCCAAAATGAAATTGTGTAAATTGTGTTTTTTTGGGGAAGTATCTGAAATGAGATGCAAAATAAATTTGATTTGTTGTTCAGTGAAGTGGCCCTTTAAGCTGATATTTTCAGCTATGCAAATGAGCGCTGCCTAAACACAGGAATTCTAGAAATTACCTATTGCTCACTGATTTCAGCGCTCTTAATGCATTTCCCTGCGCACCAAAGTCAGGGAGTTCGCTCTTGTTCCCATCGGTAATTTGAAATGTAATTACCCGTCATTTTAGAGTGCTTCAGGAGCCTGACACCTACATCTCCCTCTCTGCCTGTCTTTCTTTCTTCCCTTTCTCTCTCTCTGGCTGTTTTTGTATGCTAGTGGAGGATTGTATATTTTCCACCCCCGCACATTTTTGAGCACTACCCCTACCATTACCTATGTAAATGACTCGGGCTCAGACAGGCGGTTTACAGAACCACCTCTCCTACACCGTGACTAAATGAGTGCTTTTACATGCGCACAGGATACCAGATCATATCTCTGCCGGGGTTATGTTCAGGAAAATCTGTTTATGTGCATCTTTCGCATGTATGCGTGAATGAGCATGTAGCAGTAATGGTTCAAAAGTAGTGAACAGGAAATGGTGTTCAAATTTATCAGCGCTGTGCGTTAACATGTGTTAGCATGTAGCAACTGTTTATTTGGGGCCATTATTGATGTGCATATGAGCTTTTATGTAATTATGACACTTCCACTCTCTGAAAATGAGAAATTATTGAAGATTTCCTGATACAAATATCAGTCTTTCAAAGATAAGATAAAACATACTTGTATTAGTATTTAGCCTTTTATTGCTTCCTAATAAAATACTTTGTAAGTGGTTTATAATTTGTGACTAACAGCTTAATGGTTGGGTTCATTAATGCTGTATAGATCAGTTATATAACATTAAAGGGGCTATTTTACACACGCAGTTCAGTTTACTCTAGACAAGAGTGCTACTCAACCTGGTTAAACAGTTAAATATCTCCTGTTGCTCCGGAGGGTGATTTCCTATGATAATTATGTTTGATAATAATGTAGTCATAATGCAGTTTCTCACTTTCTAATAAGCTGTCAAAATCTGCAGTTGTAATGAGTTAATAAACGGATTCTGGTCCAGATGCTCTGCAGCCATTTTCTGAGAGGTGAGAAAAGACGTGGACTGGAGTCGACTACGACTTAGACTTGAGGCGTGATGACTCGTAAGACTTGTCTGTGTTCATTTCATGTGTTCAGTTTGAATTCAGTGTCATACCTACACATACACACTGAGCTGGTAAATAGAGATAAATTAGAGTTACTTAAGAGTTACTAAAACCTTGTTTTTGTAAAGATGAGATACTGCAGGTATGACTGAAGTATCTTGGGGGGGACTTGTCTTAACTAAAGACTCGACTTGACTCGCCTGAGAGAAAATGACTTTCTACAACATGCCAACCCAATTAGTTAGTAACTAAAAAGCATGCGAGCAGTTAGTTAAAAGTGGCAACAAATAAATCAAATAAGCCTGATAGCTTACTCGCTTTACGTGAATCTGAGGCCAAAGAAAGTGGGACATTGCTATGGTTACATCAGTAGATGGATGTAAATTATAACAACAGTCTGCAAATCTGATCCTCAGTTCATATAAAACCTTCACCACTGTCAAACTTTCTTAAAGAATCAGGAGCTTATGTGCCGGAGGAGAAATCTGATTCTTTTTTTTTGCTTGTCCAGCCTGTCCACTTTTCACCCATGCAACATTTCATTACGCATTATTCTTAGCCTGCCTTGTAAAACAACCCTAAACCTCGCAAGCTCAGTTTTCGAGATGATATATATTAGTTTGGAAAACGTCCGCTGAGCATTTCAGAGTCCGCCGGTTTATTAATGAAGCAGGGTCCTGGATCAAGCCCTGAAGACAGAGTAGGTAGAGTCGAGGCCAGTGTTATTAGTGTCATACAGTATCCACATTATAAAAACACCAGACTATTAAATTCAGCTCCTTTCACATCCAGCACTGACGTTACCACTGCAAGAGTGTGATCTGTATCATGGCAGGCTATCAGCTCAGAGGGAAACATTATCTCAGAAAGCAAAATGGAGATAAATATAAAGACAGCTGGTGATTTTCACGAGTATTTTGTACGTTCACAATATATTAACAAGCTTATATCTCACTAGATTCCACCAGCACATGCATCCAGGTGTAGCCCAGCGATGAAGTGAAGTTATTTTTTGGTTTGCCCCGCTCATCACACCGACACCTGGTGACACACCAGCACACAGTCGCGGGAGCCTTTTTTTTCCTCCATGATCCACGATCATCCATCCTACAGCAGTTTGAAACTGTTTTCAGCTTGGAAAGCCACCCACGCACCAACCAACTACCTGCAGACTACGGGTTTTTTCACAATGTCCTTGCTTTTATTTACACTTGTTTACATTCACCTGCCTTGTGCACCGAGAGGGATGCAAAGCACACTGTCAGTCACCCCCATCTGCCACCTCTCTTTGTCTCTCTCATGGTCAAATATTCTTCTCAGCTCGGTGGATGTACTCTGACATAAAGTCTTATCTCTCGTCGTGAAATGAATCAACTCTTCCAATAAATCAGAATTAATCAGCTGCTTCCGATTCCGGCGAATAGAGTGAACTGCTGATAACCTGCGCCTCTCGCCATAGAGTTCAATTTACAGAGCTTCTGTTGCTATGCAGATATCAGGACGCAGCTGTCCTGGTTATCCCATGTGTGGAAGTTAAGTGGTCCCAGAAAGATAAACTGATACCATCATAGAATTAAATATTTCTTCAGCGTTTTTGAGCTTTGTGTGCATGTGCAGCTGACACTTTTGACAGTCTATATCGTGGACTCAAGCCACAACTTTAGATATCATATATTCAGGACAGATATGCATGCAATATGTTGGGAGGAGCACTGCTTTTTATTCTGAAGGTGTTCACATACTGAAATGATATTACATTAAGAGCAAAATGAATTATGATTCAAAAATGTGTACTTTTAAAATTCTAAAATATGCAATGAATTCGGAGGAACTACTAGACTTTGTAAGAGTAATGCTGGCTGCTACTAAATCATCTTTCTGTTTATGCAGCTCAAAACACTTGGTTATGGTTATAATATTTAAGATATCAGCTCAGCATCGTAAGAGATGCCAGATTTCTATTTAAACTGTTGCATTTATTACAATTCTAAAAATTCCAGTTCTTATGTATGTTTATGATATTATAACATCAAGAAATGTTTATGTGTTCTTTATAAAAAAAAAAAGAAAAAAAAAAGCTGTATCTATGCCAACGCAAATATGTTTGCTTGTGCATATGCATGGCATTTGATAAATAGCGGACTCCGCCACTGACGATTCAAAATGTAAGGAGAGAACTAATGAGAGTAAATTCATTCAACAGTTGGGTTTAATATGATAAAAAATAAAGCTTAGCTTTAGTTGGGGGAAGATTATGGTCCTGGTTAAATATTTCATCAATCAGACACACACACTTTTCTAACCAAAAACACAAACGGAGGACAAGATATCTCATCATTTTGCGGTGAGAAAACACTGGCAGGATTACAAAAAGATGAAAACTCGAATAAGGAAAGATTAAAATGTATAAATAGACAAAAGAAAATAACTGACTTGAAGCATGAGATTAACCATGTTAGCCTTTTCAGTTTTGAACCAAAAAAAATCAAGATTTTCCCTCAATTTAACCAGTTTAAAAGCCCAAACCAACAATAAGTGGACTTCCTGTTCTGTTTACTGTCCACCAGGACTTCCTCCCTATAAAGGACGCCACGCTTCAGTTCCAAAACATATTTGATCAAACAGATTAGCTGAATAGAAAGGTAACATGTGATTTGATTTGATCCCTCGTCATGTATAGACACAAACAGCGCATGACGATGGCAACATTCGGCCTCCATACCATTATCGCCATAGTAGCACCATTCTGTGGGTCGTGATTTTCCCGCAGCCATTTTTTAATGAGCAGCTCTAAGCTCATTTTCCTTTTCAATTTCACCTCCGTTTTTTTGCTGCTAAGGACCTATTATTATTGTGTTTTTGCCTGGCATCTGTCACCTGTCAATCAGCCCTCCTTGCCTGTTCCGCCATGGTGCCAATCACCGCTTGACACCCACTTCTTATATTTTCTGCAGCTGCATGAAACATACATCACGTCCAGTCCTTAAACCAAAATGGCTTCTTTGCTTAAATAATGAATCACTCTTTGACCCTTTCTTATCCCCATTTTAAAGCTCTTTCCTCTTCAGCTCCTTGCTGAGATTCGGTCAAAACGTGACAAACTCTGAGGGCCTCGACCGGTCATTTCTTTGCCGTTATTATATTTAACCCCTCGTGATGCCACCGCTGAATCCCCTGCATTTATTCTCATCTGATGGCTTCTCCGCCTCACACAGCAGGCAGTACAGGATGAATTTAGATCACTATTTATAACCCTGTTGCAGTGCAGGTTGCTCAGATTCTCTTAATTCAAAATTAGCTTGAGAGCTGCTGAATGTATAAAACCTGTTTCCTTGCCTCTGTTTTATTTCTATTCTGTAAAAACTTGTCAAGGGGAGGGTGGAAATTTCTTTTTTGGTGCATATGGTGTTGTTTCATGCAAAAGAATGGGCTAAAAATGAGGATTTCTGTTATGTTTTGTTGCTGCTGGCACAGCGGCAAGTTGCTGGACGGCCTGTAGCTACCTATTCCTCCACTAAATGACCTGCTTATGTACATAATAGATATAACTACCGCCATTACTAGCTGCTCGGTGAGAATCGGGATGAGTCACAGGTGTTCAGAGCTCTTTGCTGAGGGATGCTTTGCTGCCCTTCTTTAAGACATGCCCTCCAACAAAAAGGGGGGGAAAAAAAATCTTCAGGTGACAATGAAATGTGAGCTTCTAATGGCCCTGCTGTGCGTTTTTGTGTGTGTGCGCGTGTGTAGGTGTGCACACACATGCATCACAATTGATGCGTAGGGGTGTGGAGTGGTCAACTGATGAGGCACTGTGGAGGCTGAGAGCTCTGGAGAGTGGTGTGTGGGTTGGAAGCCTCCTCTCCTCGCAGTGAAACACACACGCACACACAAAGCTGGGGGAGGTGGAGGCAGCAGCGCTCGCTTTCGCCGGCTGTCCATTGATCAGTGGAGAGGTTGGTAGACTTAAAAGATCAGTGTGGAGACTAGTGGAGAGCAGAGAGAGAGAGAGAGAGGGATGGAGAGGAGGACGCTGGGAGTCCTGTAGGATACAGGCGGAGACAGAGGGGAAGAAGAGAAAGAGAGAGAGAGAGAGAGAGAGAGAAAGAAAGACAGACATAAGCAAAGTGTGTGAAGAGATAGAGACGAGGGCGAGGGGAGAAATGAAGAGGCAGATCACGGCGTCTGGGGGTTGCCCTGGGTTTTAACAGTCTGGAGGAAGCCCTGCTGGTAAGCACTTGATGTTTCTGTGTTTTCTACGTGCTATGTATGTGCACATTAGCCTATTTGTATGCCCGTCTGTGTCTCGTGCTGCCCATGCTTCGCTGTTGAGCCACTGCAGAAAGAAAGAGAGAGAGAGAGAGAGACAGAGGGGGGATGCCAGGCGTTTGTCTCCACAGTGCAGCAGGCAGGAGTACAAATCTTCCATCCACTGCAGACAAAACCATTCAGTCTGTTATCTGTTCAATTAAAAGCAGCAGCGTGCTCCAGGCTGCTGCTGCTGCTGCTGCTGCTGCTGCTGCAGAATCCATTCAGACTGTGTGCATGTGTCCATGTGTGTGTTTGAGGAAGTGTCAGGGTGTGAAAATCTCTCTCTCTCACACACACACACACTTGCTTGCTTGCATTTTCAAGTTGTCGCTGATGAGAAAGAAGAGTGTATATATATATATATATATATGCATTCCCCTCAGATGCAGCTTCTGCGTGTGTGTGTGTGCTTGTGCATGAGTGTTCGCTACAAAATGTCAAATTGATGTCACGTCAGTAGGAGGCTTTGACAAGACTGACTGGGTGCTTTTGCATTGTTCCATCATGTCCGCACATCCCCAAATAAATCACCATATGGGACATTGTACATGACGCTTGTGCTGCTGCGAGAAATTTTGAAAACCTTCGCACTGTGCAAAAGAAATCGTGTCCCTACAGTGACTCAACTTCAACCACAAGACTTTATTCTTCTGTACCTCCTGTGGTATGATGGGAGTGTTTCTCTTTTTTCAGGGTAGCAGCGTTGAATATTGAATATAATACAGCCACAGCTGCAGTCGCTGGTGATGCAGGGAGTGTTATAAGCAGGGAGGTGAACCATCAGATGACCCTCACAGACCACCGTTCACACCTACATAGAGATTCTGTCGATTATTCAATAGAGGAGAGAAAACATGCTTATTTCTGATTGTAAAATAGCAAATGAACACGTACAAGCGCAACAAAAGTAATGTGCACCGATCAGATATGACGATTTCTGCATTTTAGAGCATATTTAGCGAGAAAATGGCTACAAAAAAAATAGCTTTAATTGTTGCCTTAGAGACCAAACTTCATTCATAAAACACCTCATTTTATGTGAATGTTATATGTACTAACGTAAACTGAATATGGCATACAGGTGTGAGTTTTTCACAACAAACTTCAGAGCACTAACTCAATTAATTCTCCTATTTGGATCTGTCCATTTCATGAGAAGTTAATTAAAAAAAAAAAAAAAAAAAGCAGATCTCTTCACTTTAATGAACTCACATTGATTTAATGCAACATTTCTCAGCTCCTCTACATCACTAAACCACATTCACTTGTGGCTTGTCCCCCGCGGAGGTCCCCGGACCCCAGTTTGTGCACCACTGAGCGCCGGGCAGCAGCTGAAGAATCCCCCCTTATGATATGGAGGCAACACGCGTTGACGTGTCGCGCTGCGCTTCCGACCTCTAGTATCGGTATGCGTCTTCTGCTGCAGACACACACACATTCACACGCTCAACACACACACACACTCACTCACTGACGCACAACACTCTCATGGGGGACATGCGGCCAGCAGACTCTGCCACGGTAAGTGGAGCCACTTTTCTTACGGCACTTTATCTCCCGTGGGGTGGTGGTGGTGGTGGTGGCGGCGGCGGCGGCGGCGGCGGCAGCGGGGTGTAAGAAGGGGGTCTAACAACTTTCTCCAGCCTCGGTTTGTCGGTGCTGTTGTCGCCCGTGTTTGGAGAAAGGGAAGTTTAACAGACTTTTTTTTTTTTTCGTCGGCACCGTTCCGCCGCCGTTCACAGCCTATCCACGCAGATTGCGCAACGCGGCGTGTGATCGGAGTGAAAAAACGTGAAAACAACTCGATGTAGTCGCTTTTATTCAACGCTGGTGTTGATATTAAACGCTCAGTTTTGGCCAAAGTCCACCTCATCATCTCAGTTATGCTTTGCTTTGGCCATGCGGGGCTTCTCCCGGGAGCACATTTCACTCTCTCCACTTTAAAAAAAAAAAAAAAGGAGATTTTTACGCACCAAACTGTCGTTTCTAAAAAAGCAAAAGCCACATCGACACTGCTGCTCAACAACTTGTTGTTTCTTGTGCTTTTCTTTTTTCACTACCTAAATGTTTCGTTACTTTGAGGGCCAAGTGCTGCTTGGTTTGTGTGTGTGTGTGTGTGTGTGTGTGTGTGTGTGTGTGAGAAGGGGGGGCAATGCGCAAAGTGTGTGGTCTCCAAGCTCTCCACCCCCGCAGAGACGCACGGTTTGCGCGCACACATACACACACGTACACACGCGCACACACACACACACACAGTCGGGCATGGATGTCTCCGGGTCTCAGGAATGCGCCCGGCGTTTTCTCTGTATTTTTCACATTAAGAGCAGTTTGGGAACCGCTCTCTGAACCGCTGCCACCCGCGCGGCAAGTGAGTGGCAGTGAAACGGAGACTTCCGGTTACGTATTTCACAGTAAAGGTCGGGTAGACTCGTAAAGGTGACGCAAACAAAGAAAATGCTGTTCCCATTTGTCCTTAAGAGTGAAAATATTGAGATTTGGCAGTATGTTTATGTAAAAACGTGAGCTTTTGACGAACAATGAATTATTTTCAACTCATTTTTAATTTATTTTCATTATCGGTTCATACGCGGTTGATCAAATGTCAAAAATTTATGAAAAAAGTGTCAGTTTTCTACGTCTTGAAGACTAAGTCGATGTTTAATACATCTTGTGTTTTCTGATCAACAATCTAAAACCAAACACTTATCAATTTATCAATCAAACTACGACAGACACCGTGAAAACTACAAACACTCTCAATTCCAATGCTGGAACTCAGAAATATTTGGCATTTTTTTGCTCGAGAAATTAGGTTAAACAGCTGTCGATTAACTGTCAATCTCGGCTCTGATATGATTTCTGTAGGATGTTCATTTAAATTGTGTCATAATTCATCTTTCATCTGACATATAACTAAACATCAGTTTTTTGCATCAAAAATTTGCACTACAAAAAAAAAATTCATCCTTTTCATTTTGAATGCAAAAAAAAATCACATCGCTTCCGGTTTGCTCCTGGCGAACTCCGGCCAGCTTGACGCTGTAGAGGAAGGGGGAGGTTGGTGGGGGAATGTGGAGAGGAGAGAGGGGGAAATTCTTGTGTTTTTGGTATGCGATTACCCAGCGGAGAACCCATGACTGAAGGGGAGGAGAAGGAGGAGGAGGAGGAGGAGGAGGAGGAGGTGGAGGAGGACTGGGGTTGAGTTTAGGATACATTCCTCGCCTTCCTCTTTAAGTTAACCACATTATTGGAGCTGCTGACATGTTGCCTCCTCACATGACACCCATGAGCTCCCAGCTGATGCATTACCAACTGGACGAAGTGGTCGGTTGACCTTAGCACTGACAAACATGATGCATGAAATAATCCCAATAAAAAAAGTATTGTAATTAATTTACCAGGTTATGCCTTTTCTAATGAGTTAGGGACTGTATACAAATTATTGACCTGACTTAGTTTGACCCCTTTTTTAAGAAAAAAAAAGCAAGACACACTCTATAATTCTGACATAGTCCAAATCATACAGCTGCTCTCGATGATACAGTTAACTTTACTGTTGTTCTGTTGAAGAATAAAGCGGAGGCGACTGTTGACTAGCAAAAACTTGCTAACTAACTTGCTAACTTAAAAAAGACTGACACATTGACGTAAAGCGTTGTTACAGTGACACGATTAGCATGTAGCAAAATGCATCTTTATGATCCACGACACACACACACACAGCTCGCTGTTTTGATACAACTATTTCATCTGTTTTTACAGCCAAAAAAAGAAATAAAAATATAAATCTTCATTCCCTGCTCTCCCAAAAAAAATGTTAGACCACTCTCCCTTTGAAAAAAGCAAATAAAATAAAGAAATACTGCCACTTTTCTGGCTCCACCTCCGCTCAAATCATTTGCATTAACTTCAGAAACACGGCAACATCACATCTGACATATTAAATGGGGCTTGCCAGATTTGCATAAAACCGGTGGAGCTCTGCCTGTTCTTCAGCATCTCTGTTGAACCCGTAATCGCCCACTCGCTAATGACAATTACTGTAATGGACTGATTGTTGGATTATACCACCAAAGTGGTTTTAGCGCACATCTGCATAATTGTTCTTAGCATATACGCGCCTGTGGCTCCTGGCTGCCATTAGCTGCTGCAGAGAAGAGAGTGATTGAGGAGCCATTCGATGCTTGAAGAACAGCCGCACATTGTGTGCCGAGTGTGTGGGTGTG
This sequence comes from Miichthys miiuy, assembly GCA_036365135.1. NCBI lineage: Eukaryota > Metazoa > Chordata > Actinopteri > Sciaenidae > Miichthys > Miichthys miiuy. The sequence continues at coordinate 11,441,490 of CM071623.1, forward strand.
TGTCTGTATAGTCTCTACTGTGTGAAAATGCACTAAGCATTGTCTAATTAAAGACTGTTTTTGGATTAGTTTTGTTGTCAATTGCTGCAGGGGATGGAACAAAAGTTCACTTTAGGCGTCAACTTTTAGGGGCCCTTGAGCAAGGCACTGAATGTCTTGCCTTCAGCAACCAGCAGCTTGCTACTACTGCTGCTGTTTTTGCTGTACAAGTGTAAACAGATGAATTTAAAGCAGGATATTTGTAGTAAACTGCATCACACTGAGTCAGCTCGGGTATGAAGAAGTAATCTTCTGCGAGTGATGCAAGCAAGCCAAGGGCCAATTAGTGACAGTGAGGTGAGGTTGCAACTCTTTCCAAACAGTGTGACACTGAAACTTTAATCGTAGCGCCTCCACCAGGTCCGATTTTATACACATGGAATGTAACAATGCATAATTCCTTTGAGTTGTGTCTGTCTTGGACTCTCGTCTGCGAGCTCGTCCATTAAAATGTTGATAATTGATCAATATTAATGATATCGTAACATCTGAGTTATATAGTCTTTGTTCAAAAGCACAATGTGGAGATGTGTCCAGCTTTCCTCAAGAATCAAATCGGTGAAAGTGAACGTCACATGACCAACAGATGGACGGACACATCCGTAGTACATGGGGGACTGTAGCAGTGTGAGCCAGATCAACAGCTGAACCCAGCTTTCCCGTTACAGTCCCCTGTTTAAACATGCAGTGAGGCTTTTTTTGGGGGGGGGGGTGCTTGCAGAGGGGAGGAAATCTGTGCTTTTTTTTTCCTCAAGCAAAAGTGAAAATGTCTGAATCCAGCTCGACGGTGAAAATTGAGTCAGCATCCAGGAAGTATTTTGCCTTTGCCGGTTTGTAACGGCACCTCAAATCTGCACAGAGGCCACCGTTACTTCATCTCCTCTTCTTCCTACTCTATTTGCTCATCTCTTGAAAGCAGGCCAACATCCCACACACACACACCAAATCATGCTCCCTCTCACTCTCTCCCTTTTTCTCTGAACAGCACTCTGTGCTAATTACTCTCCGTTTCCATAGCGATGGGTAGCACCTCTCTTCTTTTTTTTTTGTCATCTTGGATAGCCCATCGCAAACATGCCTCGCATCACATCGTTCGACTGAGGCAACAAGGTTTTTTTTATATTCATATCCAAATTATCAAGGACGTCTAAAACAATTAGGAGGTTCTCTTTTGTGATACCTCTTTATATAAATTCGTCAATCTGATGTTGGATGTTTTTGTCTCATACATTTGTTGGCAGCAGCATTTTGTGCAGCACTCTCACAAATGTGTCATTTATGTCTCAAAGATTCACGCCTGTGCAGTTAAAATTCAGCTTTAAATGACATTTTTCACAATCAGCTTCTTACTCTGATTTATAGGTTCCTGCATGAACATATATTTTTTGCCCAAATTGTAGCAGTTTGGGTCATTTCACATGAACGATTTCAATGTTTGTGGAGGTTCTTCACGCTGGTTTGACATGTGTGATTAGTAAAATTAAAACAGTCCTAAAAATTGATGTTTTCCCCCAACTTTAACTTTAATCTTTGCTTATTTAGTCATAAATATATAATGGAATAGAAAAAATACTTTGAAAGTGTTTTTTTGCTTACATCATGCCGTCCTAGCACTGATTCTGCCTGAACGGATGAAATAGTGAGATTAACATAAAAGAGGAAGTGCTAGGAATTGTTTATTCAAAGGGGACAGTTCATCAAATTATTATAAAAGGATCTATTCAGTGTGTATGAATGAGCCCACACCCCCCTTCTTTCTCTCACGCTCTCCCAGCTATAGATCTGTGGGTGTCACACTTTGACACAGTCACACATCTCTGTATATATATATATTTATATATACACACACACACACACACACACACACGTGTAACTCAACACTGAAACGGGGCAGAAACTTAGTAGGGGTGGTAATTACAGCGGGGGGGGCGTGGAGAAGAAACAACTCTGGAGTGGATTCAAGGAGTGTGTGTGTGTGTGTGTGTGTGTGTGTTAGCGGCTTTGAGTCAAACCTGAGAAAGAGAGAGAGAGACGGGTGGAGGGGGCAGAAAGAGAGCGACAGGCTGACAAAACAAAAAAAAGGGGAGATTATCGTAGCCTGAGTGGCCCTCGGTTCATTACAGGAATGTTCTGTCGGGCTGAATGGAGCCAGACGTTCGAAGGATACGTTTTAAACTTTTAATTAATTAATTCCACTCATTTAGGACTTTCTATTCGCAGCTGCAGGCCGATCATTACAGACTGAGTTGATAATATGCCTAAATATCAGCAATAAATCGGTTTGTTCGTTACTCTAATCCATATTCATGTGACATGTCATCACGATGACTAATTAACATTAATTTGTTGCATAAAGATGTTTAAGTGCGTGCAAAATAATAAAAAAAAAGTGGCTTTATCCTTCCTCTTTGCACGTACTACATTATCCTCAATGACCCTGGGTTTTATGAATGGGCAGCAGGAAGATCTGCCATTGGCTGAGAGCAACAGCCAATCCGGGGGGGATCATTTGCAACAGAGGCGGGAGTACATGAATGGACAAGTCGGACATTTTTAGAGGTCAGGGCCCGGTGTATGTGTGTACTGTATATATATATATGTGTGAGAGCTTCACACACTGACCTACTTGGTGTACTGCAGGCGTCTATACATAGCTGTGGGAAACGATTGTGGGGGGGAAACGAGTAAAATTAGCAGTCAGGGCCACCTGTCTGCTTCTCACAAAGGCGGAAACGCCAGAGCAGGCAGGGCACAGACGGAGGGAACAGGAAGGAAGGAGAGGAGGGGAAAAGAAGGATGATATATGCCGTATAGAGAGGGGGGGAGGGCATTGATCACACTGCTGGTTTAACTCATTCTCTCATGCTCTTTCTCTACTTTTTTTTTCTTCCTCGCTGTGACACAGGGAGACATTGTTAGGCAGTTTGGATTTGAGGAGGAGGTGGAGGGGGGCACTTGGTGGTCTGGGCCAAGCAGAGTTCACATACCTCTCTGCTGGATCCCTGCCAGACTTTAAAGAGGATATAGGTGGAAGACATTGGGAGAAGTTAAGCGACTCTGAAAACCTTGTGTGACGACAGATTTTGTGCAAAAACCCTCGTGCCACGTGCACAACTGCTACCCGCTCTCTCTTTACATATAGGCCGACCACTGCTATCACTATATCACATACCACTCTTCCTGCATTTGTCATTTCAGACAGCCAACAGGAAGTCTTCATCTTCTTAACACTGATAAAGACTTCCTGTTCTAAAACTAGCAGCTCGTTTCCTAGAATCACGATTTTTCAGCCCACACGGGTTTGTTCCTGTATGTCTCTACCAAAGAAGAGTCAAGAATAGTGTATATATATATATATATATATATATATATATATATATATATATATATTCAATTCAGCTCTTATTACTGCTTTGAAATTTTCAATATGAAATGTTGGATTTGTAATTTCCTGTGGGGGTTTTAAACGCAGCCGTCTCATTGTCACCTGTGCGTTTTCACAGTCAAACTCGTCGTATGATTAAAGTGGTTCTTATCTGAGCGTCCTTCTTTTGCAGGACTCCTTTCAGACCTCGAACAGCAGCAGATGGACGCTCCGGGGAAAGGCGTCGGTGAGAGTCCTCCAGCGTCCATCTGTGGCAGGCAAAACGGACGGCCATCTTGGTTTTCAGCGTGGGAGCGGCGCTGAAAGGCAAAAGAGGGAGATGAGGAGAGAAGATGGCAGTTTGGCTTGTTTGCCTCATGCACCGCAACCTGTGAATGCTCTTTTTTAAACTCCCATTTTTAAACTGATTCAATTTGGATACTTTCATTAGGACAATTCTTACGTACTTCTTGGCATAGCTAATTTCAGCAGGGTCTGATAATCACAATATTTTACTGCTTTTTCCTCTTCTTCTTCTTCGAATAGGCCTTTTTTCACAGCAGCCATTTTGACGTGAAACAGTAGGGTCAACGCAGGTGTTTCCAATGACGCTAATTAAGGTTCTGTACTATTTAGTGCAGCAGAGCCTTCCCAGTGAGCCAACATGCACTACAGCATACTTAATTAGATACTTAATTAGTATCATTGATAACACCTGTGTTGACCCTGCTATTTCACTTCAAAATGGCTGCTGTGAAAAAGGTCTATTGTAGCGTTTAGCGCCAACATTTGATTGCCAAAATCTAAAAAATTACAACTTGCATTTGTTTATTACCGTTTTCGCAATGCACAGGTTTAACATCTTAGTTTAGTGTGCGTGCTAACATTTGCTAATTAGCACTAAACATAAAGCACAGCTAACGTTCCTAGAGCTACACTGCTCGCACAGCTAAAAAAATCACCTGTATTTTCCTTTACAGGTATTATAGTGTGTGTTTAACACCTTAGCAGTCCAGTTGAAACTCAGGTAATAAAATTCATCATTTACATCAGTGTTGCCCAACATTTATGGTTAATGAAGCTTAAAGTGAAGCAATGTCAAGTTGTTAGCGGTTCAGCCAAAGTGAGTGATAGTTCTTTGTTTTATTTGAATAACTTTTCAAAGCCTGAGGAGTAAAAAGTAAAGTCTGAAGAACTTTAATTTTGCATAGCGGGAATGCGAGTTAATTATTTTAGGACCCTTCAGATTTAACTTGCAGTCCCTCGGCTCCTGCAGTGACACAAACAAAAAATCTGTGCCATGTGGGAACAGATTGACGTGTTATTCTCCGTGTGAGTCCAGCAAACAACCTTTTCTTCGCACACGTTGCCAACACGAGATATTGGCAGAGCATTCATGAGTGATAGTGCAAGTGGGAAAATGGCCTTTGTCTGCTGTATTGTTAGCAACTCTTCCTCTACTTCTGTTTGTATGGATTTAAAATGGTCTCAGGTGCATTGTTATCACTTTTAATGACTTTTTTTTTGTATTATATATTGTATGATATGCTTACTCACATCGTGAACTGCATCATAGCTGCAGTGGCCAACACTGACGGCACTTCCGATACCCAGGGAACCATCTTTTTCATCATATTTCTTCCGCATGAAGTTGTTTTCCTCCTCATCATTTCCCGTCTTGGCTCTAATGTGGCAACTGGGTGGCCATTTTGGCTCCAATCAAACCTGCAAGAGCCACAGGGCGCCCAGCGGTTGCTCAGTAGTCAGTGTAGATCCTGTGGGGCTGGCAGCAGCTACATCTGGCTACTGGGTCTCTGCTGGCAGCCATGTTAGTCAGGATACATGATGATGAATGAATGAATGATTGAATTATCATATTTAGCAGCTTGTTAAGTTATATTTCAGACATATTTTGAATTCCTTTCTAACAAGATTAATGTATTATTTTCTACTGGAGTTTTCTGTGTAGTTCAAACCCTCTCCTTGTGATCTTTTCTGCCACGCAGCCTTTAAATTTCAAAGAAATGTCTCGAATGCCCACCCACTGTGAAGAAAAAAAGCCTTCAGCACAGTTAATCCTCGGCTGCATGGGCAGTTCGGTTGACAGTTTTTAAAAAAAAAATAAAGATGAAAAGGACATTTCTAGATACTGTGTAAGTTCTGGACCTGGCATACAGTGTAGGATTCTGTGTGTGTCAGTCTACAGCTACATTGTCTGCTGGGTTTCAGGCCTATACTCACACACATCAATGTGTATACAAGTCTTTATTACTGTAAATGGATATATGAAAGTGCTGTGATATGTTTGAGGAACCAAAAAAAGCATGGATAATTTGACAACTTTGTGTTTATTGACTCATCATAAAACATTCTTCAAACAATAAAACAATTTTAAATGTCCGTTTCTGTACAATGCTTGCTAAGCAATTTTATTTATATATAGAAAATGTAAGAGGAGTTGTGTTAAAATGACAAAACTCCTTCAAATTTAATGGCAGGTACTCTGGAAAAAATAACAGCATTCCCATCAACAAATATTTTCAAGCAATAAATATGTATTTATAAATAGTGTAAATTTACATCAAGATTAGAAACATAACGAAACAAAACAAAAACAAACGAAAAAAAAAAAATCACAAATTAAACTTTATTCCATAAGTCTATGTGCAACCCATTCTCTTTGTGACTTGGCTAGTGAGTTTTTTTCTAATTTTTACCTTTTTTTTTTCTTTTTTACCTAAGAAACAAACGTCATAGTTTTGAAAACAAGACAAAGATAAAACATAAAAGCTGTAAAAAAAAAAAAAGAAAAAAAAAAAAATCACCTAAACTCTTCACATTACAAATTTTTTTGGAGATTTTGCTGTCGAAAGAGTCTTAAAATTACTATCTACTGTAGAAAAAGACCAGTTAAGCAGGTGCTCAGAAGGAAAAATAAAAATTGGAGGGGGGAAATTCGAGAAATGAAATCCAACATTTCATCCTGTTACCAGAATGAAGAAAAAAGAAAAAGGGACAAAGAGAGAGAGAGAAGAGAGAAAGGTTGTCAAGTCAGTAGTCTTTTACGGGTGGTGTTGCCAGTTGTGACAGTTTAACGAGTATCTACAAAACATTTTTATCACGCGTTAAGAATCCCCCTCGTCCCCTGTTACCAACCGTTTTTGATTAAGTCCTCCATTAAAACAGGGCGGAACCATTGTCACTAGAGGGGGCTGGGAGGGGAGGGGAGGAAGAGGAAAGGAGGGGGGGGAGAAGTCCTGTTAGCGAGCTCGGTTGGCGCCCCCCCCTGGAAGGGCAAGGCTCCAGCACTTCAAAACAGGTTGCATAGACAGACACACTCGGCCGCCTCAGCCTCCAGCCGTCGCTATGGAGACCAGCCATGTGGTGAGGGTGAGGAGACGGCCTTGGCTTTCCTGAATATCAGAAATGGTCCGCGTATGTAGGTGTTTGTTCTTTTTTTTTTTTTTTTTTTTTGAGTTTTGTTTTTCCAATTTCATTTTTTTTTCTCTCAAATCTTAATACAAGTTCCTGTAAATGGGCTTCATGGCTCCACAGCAGAAGAAGAAAGAGGTTGTCACCTAATGTCAAGATGAAGATGAATGAAGAGGAGGGGCCTGGAGAGGAAGATGATACACGGGAATTAGTCAAGTCAACAGGCTTTTGGGGTGTTTCCGGTCAACATGCCGATACGCCACAAGAAAAGCAGCATCATGTCAACTGTTTTTTTGTATCACAAATATTAAAAAGCAACCAAAGATGCCTCTTCATTGGTGTACCACCCATTCAACATCTAACTATGTAGCGTCAAAGAGGAACCACACCATCACCGGTTAACTTACAAACTTTCTTTTATTTCTTAACAGCCCTGTCTCCAGTTCTGTTGCCTGCTAACTGCAGGTCACTAGCAAGTCGTTGGGCTATGTCCATCAGGAAAACTCTGCAGCCAGAGGACATCAGAGCAAATATATTCGGTGTAAAATATGATCCAGTTTCACCAGAGTCACCGAACGAAGTTATAAAGTTGTGCTTTTGTACAGCAAATCGGTGATGTCACTGGATCTCCGAGTGCAGGATGAGTCATCAACACGTTTTGTTTTTTTTGTTTATCAGGAAATGACAAACTCTAAAATATCATGAAGATAAAAAAATAACTTTTTTTGTCATTGTTTTGCCAGATACTCGAGTATAGGTGACTTATGTGTTAAAAACACATCGACTTTATTTTGTCTTTAAAAGATATGGCATTTCAAAGCAGCGACAGGAAACCTGGCAGTGTGAACATTAGTCATGTTTTACCTTCCAAAAAAGGACCACACAAGTTGAGCGAACCTTTCTGTCAATCACTCGGCTGTTTGGTTGGAATGAAAACTTGCTGACAATCAGCACTTTATATGTGATTTAATTCCACACTGGTATTTTCTTTAATACATCAAACATTTTAATTAAGATTTCAGATAAGGTCGATTCGCACGGATGTGCTGGAATTCTCTTTCAGACGACACAAAGTGCCTCGCCCTGCAACCTCTCCCTCCGTCTGCTAACTTACTAATGTGAACTGGTCGTAGACCTGCATCAGGTCGTCCATCCTGTGCTGCTCCAGCACCACGAAGTCGTCCAGCGTGGCGTTGCCTTTCCTGGCGCAGTCCTGGCAGTGGACCACGTACTGCTTCTTGGACAGGAGCTCGCGGCGCACGAACAGCAGGTTGAATACCTCCACCTGCAGAGTTTACACACACACACACACACAGACACACACACACACGTATGTAAGCTGCTGTGTTTTTGTTATTCTCTCTGAGCTCGGATTTGTGAATCTAAATGAAGCTGAGACTGCAGCGATGACGTCAACTAGCGACAAATCCTGCAGCTGCTCCGTGGATGGTGGATAATGGAACAAACGCTGGGACACGACGACGACGGCAGACATTTAACGAGACGCGGACACGTTTTCTGCTCAACAGCTGAAACGCTGCATTTAAATAAATATCATTAGCATTAATTAGCTCAAACAAACAGAGTCTACACTTTAATACTGCCCTAAATCTGTAGCATAAATGACTTATTAGACTCAGACCAGCAGAGAGAGAGAGTACATGTTCTAATCCAACATCATTCACAATGTGCCCAGTTAAGGTGAGATATTTTTTTTAATGTCAGAAATAAGCGTGAGCTCCTGGCTACCCGCAAATGTGTAATCCTGTTAAATTTCACACCCCTGATTACTGAAATGTTCCCGGTGTGCGTACTGACCTCGCAGATGGTGCAGTAGTGGGCCGGCTCGTCCCTTGTCCTCGGCCTCAGCACAGTTTCCTTGCCGGCCGACGTCAGGGCTTCCTTCACCCACTGGCACTGCTTCAACGTCCGCAGCAAGCAGTACCTGTGAAGAGGAACACGCCGCGTTCAAAACAAACCGAACAGGACGACTCCGAAGAAAACGCGGAATGAAAACTGCTGACTCACTTGATCATCTCGAACAGCTTGTGGTCGGACACTTTGATGTTGCGCGCCATGTTCCAGGAGAGGTGCACCATGGGGACCATGGACTTGACACTCTGGAGCTTGTTCCACTCGTAACGCTCCACGGCCAGCTTGTACTGGTGAGCTGAAAAAGCGGTGGTGTAATATTACGTATTACTTGACGTGACAAGAAACCAGCAGGTGTTCACGTACTGAATGATGTTATCACAAAGAAAAAAAAAGACTCGTGAGGAGAGGCAGTATGTGGACGACTGAAAAATGTGTCTGAAGTGCCTGTGTTGTAAACAGGAAGTTGTAATCAGCTGAAAAGGTCACGAATCAGCGAAAAAGCATCCCAAACATTGCGGTAAAGGTCACCTTACCGGAGCTAATTCCAGTCGTACATGTTTAGACAAGCTTGTTGCCTTAATTGAAAGTCAGAGACAAACATAAGAGGATCCGTGGCGTACCGGTGAGAGGTCCAACGTTCCAGGCGATGTTGTTGCACCAGCCGATGGCCTGCACCCAGTGGACGGTGCCGGTGTTGAGCCACACCAGGTCGCCCGGACGCTGGATGAACCGATAGACCGGCACGTCGGCCTCGTACAGGTCCTCCAGGTTGGGCCACCACGAACCCATCAGGAAGTTGATGTTGTTGCTGGGAGGCGAAATGAGAGCCGCGATTAACGGAAGCGAACAGAGGGTGACGGAGGCAAAGAGGTTTGAGGAAACTGCAGCTTACTTTTCACAGAAGTTGCTCATCACTCCCCAGTAGGGCTCTGGCACTGCGAACCATTCACAGTCTCCCGGTCCGATGTTGATGTTCACGGCGCAGAAGTTGTTGTGTTCCTGGTGACCTGGAGAGAACGCACAAAACCTCTTCAGTGCACAAATCTAAATAAATAATAACCGTCAATCGTCCGTGGAAGGAAAGCCGAAGAGCGTGAGCGTGTGTATTCACCTGCTATCCTGCTCCCGGGGACCTTCATGTAGAGCTGAACGGTGTTCATGCCCAGGATGGTGTGGCCCACGTGGCTGAGCAGGTTGCCGGCTGACACGACTCGAGCGAAGGCGGGCAGTTTACTGAGCTCCTGGAGTTGCTGTTTCCACCTGGTGGAGAGCGATTGAGACAAACAGCGGGGGTCACTACAAGATCAGTTTTTAAAAAGACACAAATACGGCAGATGAGAGCTGTACTCACTTCCTCTCGTCCGACACGTCGATGTTGGTTCCGAACTTGATGTGCTTTAAGGGGCCCCTTCTTTTGCGTGCAACACTGAAGAAGACAAAGAGAATTTAGAATAAACCAGACGCTGGAGCTTTCTAATGTGGCAAAAAGAGTCAAACAAAGGTAGTTAAATATACAGAACAGTGTTGGGTACCTCTCTGCTGACGCTGGCTCTGTGTCCGAGGGCTCTTTTAGTGCCTTCTTCTCATTTTCCTCCTGAAAACAAGCAGGAAACCCGTCAAACCAGCCTTAGATGCTTCCTAAACTGATGCAAAACTTAAACCCTGAATGAGTTTTGTTTAAGGGGACACACACACTGACCCGTAGGGACTCCTGGAAGGACGCAGCCTGATACTGGGCGTATTTGGCGATGGTGGTGTGGGCTCGGGCGCTTTCGCAGCGCCACATTTTCTTGACGCCGCTCGGGTCCCAGTTCTCATCGGCGGGCTGGGCGAGCTGAGTCCAGACCTCCACCAGGTGCTCCGGGTTGGCCTCGACCAATGTCTTTGTGGAGAAAAGACCCAAGTCTGCGAAGAAACCAGAGAGGGGAAAAACAAATAATTAAAACGCTGACGTGCCTGTGATTGATGAGGGAAAACAGCCAGCGGAAAACAAAACATTTACCCAGTTTGAGTGCTCCAGCCAGTCCTCTGATGACAGTGACGGGGTTGGAGGGGTTTGTGCAGAACTGGTGCAGTGGGGGGAAGAAAGCATCCCTCTTGTTCTCCAGCTGGTCCACAGACAGAAAACAGGAAGTTAAAAATCAGGTGATGAACATAAACACAAAAAATCTGAACGGTGCTTTTTTTTTAACTCACGTAGATGCTGGGTGTGGGAGGGTTGAGCTTGTCTTTGGGCAGGGCTGGTGAGGGTGGAGGGGGCAGCCGGGGTGGGGGGCACTTATCCAGGAGGATGCTGCTGTTGGAGAGACCGTTCCTCCCAAGATTCCTGCACATACACAACGCAGAAAATGTTTTTGGCGGCACGCCGAACATAAAAATCAGCTGACCAAGTCATCAAATTCATTTGTGTGCAGGGTAATATCTGCATGGCAACAACGCAGCTCAGTAGCCTTCGGTGTTGTTTACGGTTACATAATTGTTTGCCTCTGGTTCTGCAGTTACTCCGCAACTCCACTGGGAGGAGACATCTTCCAAACAAAGCACACTCAGCTGCCATTTTCATCATTTAATATCTAGATTTTGACTCCCTGATAAACAGCTCCAAGCTTTTCATGCTCATTGGAGTAGAAACGGGGCTCGCGTGGACCTTTCTCACCAAAATCTGTCCAAAACAACAAAGTACCAAACAAAAAAAAACATGCAAGAAATATATCAAGCAGCACCAAGCATGCTTTCGACGTGAGGTGTTCACATTTTCAGCCTTCATACTTGCACACTGATGCTGAGAAAGCCATTTATACTAATCAAGAGCATTCTCTAAACTCAGTCCCGTCCCTGTCAGAACTGATCACCTCAGCCTGCTCGAGCGTGCAAAACGTTAAGCGCCACAAATCTGATGTAGGTGTTGTGAGCTTGAAGCTCTGCTACGGCTCGACTGTGCATCATATCTTGCCGTAATTTCCTTGGCCTGACCAGCGTTCCACGCCAAGAGGAATTAACCCGGACCCGTGATGTGAGAGAAAAACGTTGGGGGGGGATATTCAGTCTCACCTGCAGGCCTTCAGCACGTCTGTGGAGCTGGGGTAGATGGATATCGAAGATGACGACGATGAAGACGAGGAGCTGTGTCCGTGTGGAGGTGTAGCTTTGAGACTGGTGACGGTGGGCGGCTCAGCCTTCAGGGGGCTTTGAGAGTCCTCGGAGATACCTCCCTTGCCATTACCGTTCACGGCAGGTGCAGTAGATGATGTGGTGGATGCGGTGGTGGTAGCGGTGGTGGCGGTGGCGGCGGCAGCAGCAGCAGCGGTGGTGGTGGCGGTCGTGGTGGCAGCGGGACTGTGGGCGCCTGTTTGGGTGTGTTCTGAGGATTTGGGTGAGGGCGTGGCGGTGGACATGGCAGAAATGGGCGAGGAGGCGGCTGAGCTGCCCTGCGCGTGGGGGGTGGAGGGCAGGACGGCCGGGTGGATGTTGTTGACTTTCTTGTGGGACTCCGGGGTGGTGGATGCTGTGGAAGCTGTCCCTTCTGATGGTCCCTCACCCTCCTCTGGGCCCTTCCCCCCTGCCAGCAGGGCAGATAGTCTAGGATTGTCAGCGCTAAGGCTCTGCTTCTCGCCACCTTCCGTCGCCTTGCCACTGTCCACCGAGTGTACGTGATTGGCTAGGCCGTCCGCCTGCTCCGCTTTACCGTCGGCTGCCGACGGCGACGGCGTCTTGCCCTCTGAGCCCCCGTTGCCAAGGGACACGGCTGCCGTGGCGAGGGCGGCTGCGGTGTTGCTATCTTTGGTAGCGGACGCACCGGGTGCTGCTCCATCTGAGGTAGAGGAGTGGGGCAGGGAGGGAGGGGATGGGAGGTGGTTGTGAGCCTGCTGCTGTTGCTGCTGCTGCCGTGGCGATGGGGCATTTGTGGAATGTCCAACCTGATTGTTGGGGTGCATGGGGGCGGTGGAGTTGAGGGTCTGGGGGTGAGAGAGGGTGCCCTCACTAGTGGAGCCCGTTGCATGTGGAACAGACCCCTTCTGAAGCCCCTGAAGGAAGAAGAGAGCGACTGTTAGACGCTGGAAGAAGAAAATACAGGCGGGTAACATGCATCAAATAAGTTTCCACGTTCACAATATTAAGCCAACCTGATGACGATCCTTTTGTGGATTAAGCTGCTGGAACTTAATAAACATTTTCATGTGTTACTTACATCTTTTAGGCTGCGTAAGAATTCCTACATACTTTAATTCACATGAATCTCATGGGAGGGATTTCACAGATGGTTTCAAGAAACCACTTGATGGATTTTTCTCAATGATTTCTTCTTTTTGAAACACAACACAGCCAAGTAGGTCAGTGGGATAAAACAGAATTATATCTATATCCATTTCTTTGCTGAGCGACAGAGAACTTGCCAGAGGGAGAAGACGGAGGATGACTGTCACAGGCGACGAAAAAAGAGAGAGAGAGAGAGAGAGAGGAAGTCTAACCTGAGAGGAGTTTAGGTGCAGGGCCTGGCGCGGCGTGGCGTCCTGTGTTTGCGTGCTTGTGCAGGTGTGAGGTAGCAGTGCTGCGTCGCCGCCGCTGCCGGCAGGTTGCAGGTAAGGCACGTCTCCGTTGGGTCCTGTGGCCGTGGGCCCTGACTGATTATTACTACTACTGTTACCTCCGACAGGGAGGGGGTCTGAGTGTCCGTGTGTCCCGGCCCCCACGGGACCGTTGGCCAGCGGCTGAGGCGGGCACAGGGGCCGGTGGGGTGGTCCCAGGTGGGGCCGGGTTGGGTGGAGGCTGGGGCTGGGGGAGGGGAGGGAGTTGGTGGTGGGGCCGTTGGGGAGGGAGGGGCGCACCTGGCCTCCCGTGGCGTTCTGTCTCATCTGTAAATGGAAAAAAAACGACAATTATAATCAGTTATTTTTGTGATTTGTTGCGTCTTTGCGTTGCAGTTGAACCCCCTTCGATTTATCATTCGGTTTTAGGAGAGCAGGACAGCAGAGACGAGTTCACATTGGAACCCGAGTTTACCGATCCGTCATGACAGATGTCCTCACATATCCTCTCTCGTTTCCAGAAGCCAGTCACGGCTGGATCTTCAGACTGACTGACTGAATCTGAATCTAGAGACCTGACTGGCCAAAAAACTGCCACAGTTAGTTTTCTTTAAATCTAGGTATAGAACCAGTGAGAAGTGTGAGTGAGAAGCGCAAACAGACACACCAATGTTCACATTCTTACCCGTCGAAACTTGTATCATCTTATGTGCCAAACCACACCGGTTTAACGCCTCCACATACCACAACACACGATGAAAGGGCCGGCTTAAGTCGGGTCTGAATACTACTGTAGTGTTTACACGCTCCGGATTAGAGAGTTTATTTAACCTTAATCTAACTTAATGAGTTAAATCTACAACTACCCCACTACACGTGTTGAACAACTTGTGATCCGACTAAAGCATCATGAGTACATGTATGTGTTCAGGTCACATATAAGGGAGTCTGATTTGTGTGTTTTTGTGTGTGTTTTTTACCTGGTGCTGGTGCTGCTGCATCATGGTGAGCTGCGCCTCCAGCTGCCCCAACATCTGAAGCTGCGGGGGCTTCAGGCTGGCTCGGTTACTCCGCAACTGTTCCAGCACCTGGGAGACGGAAAACGCAGAGTTAACGTAAAAAAGCTGAGATTTTAAAATGTAGTCAAATATGACAGGAGGGATATTTACTGACCTGTAATTTCTGCGGGGAAAGGTACCAGTTGGGAACTGGCTGCTGTGCTGAGTTACTGGCCCACGAATCACCCTGAAAAACAGATTATGGATTGAGAACACATTACGGTTTGAAAGGAAAGGTGAGCAACCCTCCCTGTCACTGTCGTATTTACCTTAGAAGGGCTGGAGGCTCTCCTCCTCTTGGCTGGGCAGGACTGGTCCTCCACTTGGCCCAGCGGGCCTACGTGAGGGGGCAGAGACTGACCCGAGCCCCCGCCTTCTGCACTGTGATTGGGCTTACAAGCCTGGAGGGGGAAGAGGGTGGCGGGGAGGCGCAGGCGGAGGGAAGTAAAAGAAACAGAAGGGGTGGGAAAGAAGCGTAAATGAAGGGACAACGGAAGCAAGGTGAGGGCAAATGGAGAAAGAAAATTAAAACGGAGGGAAGCAATCAAGCGTGTTTGTTTATGGGTAGCAAATGGGAGAAAAAAGGGCAAAGCAAGGGATGGAGAGTGAGGAAGAGAGAGAAGGAGAGAGCAATATTGTGATTCTGTGTTTGTCGCTTCGACAAAACAATCAGGACAAGAAGAGCAGAAACATTCCTGTGAATATGAAGGTGTCACTTAAGCCCTGGGGGCAGTTTCTTCCTGCTTAGGGTGGAAATTCATCCCCGCTAACCGCAGCACTCAAAGAGGTCATAGTGACGTCTTTGGCGTGTTCCTTATTGGGCTTTTTCAGGCGATACAAAGCTTTACAGGTGCGATGGCGTAAGTCGACCTTTAGAGCAAAAGGTTACGACACATTCCACACGCAGACCAGCCTTTACCGCTCCCTCTGAGGGAGCCGATGAGCCAGATGTGACTGTCCGGAGGAGAGTTTGCTTTGTTTTGTTAGACGCTGCCTTCAAAATGAATATTCTAATCGTCCTTGAGCGATCGTCTGCTACTCTTCAAGTCTCTCTTATTCTGTCGAAGAGTGTCTCGTGAAAATTAGACACCAAAATGTGGCTTAAAACTAAAAATGTAGCAAATATTTCAATTGAATTTTAAAGGATTATTTTTTTCCTCCTGTATTTTGTTGATTTTCTTATCAAGTATCAGGTTAAAAACCACCATGAAGTCACATCTGACCCATCGAAAATCTGTCCATCCCAAAAATGTCTCCCGATCCAAACGCATTCACACCGCAACAAAACTTACAGTGAATTGACTCTCACCAAGTCAAAGTCGATCAAAGTCAACACATTCCAATGCTATGAAGTCAATAACACGACAGTGAGCGCACACACAGACACACACACACGCACGCAAACATGGACACGACAGTGGCTACTCGCATCTACTGTATGAATGGAGGTGAAGGTGGTGATGAGACACTAGGGGGCGTTGCTGGGGCTTTTTGTGAGCAGCTGCAGGACATCTAAGGTCAACTACTGAAGGAAGGAAGGAGGGGAGGAGAGGAGGAGGAGGAGGAGGAGGGGGGGTGTGAGGGAGAGATGGACAGAGCCAATGGGAAGCCTGGGTATTGCTCTACGGCGGCACGACCTCACCGATCACACAAAAACAAACAACAAACAAAAAAAACAACAGGAAGAAAAAAGGGCCAATCATCAGAGAGTGTGAGAATTAGAAACACGGCCACTTGATTTTTTAGAATTAAAAAGAACTTTAATCGCTTCAGGAAGTCGAAACCAAAGCAGATTAAGAGCAAAACAGTGGTGTGGGTGCAGGTTGCCACCTGAGACTGGATTTGGAAATTAAGTGTAGGAGGGGGAGCGGGGTAAAAACCCTGAATACCACATCAGATAAAAAACAAAACAAAACAAAACAAAAAAACAGGATTAATAGAAAGAGGAATTGAATGGGAAAGAATGAAAAGCCTGCACGAGTGCTTTGCTGATTGAGGTTTTTTTCCTCTCTCCGGTTGAGCTGAGCATGATGGGTGAAGCCGAGTGACTACTGCGCTGTGCAGAAAGGGAGTGCAGCACTGGGTAACACTTGGCCGGACGCCCCCCGCCACCCTCCTTCCTCCTTTTAAAAAAAACAGATGCCATAAAAGCAGCCGCGTTGGGATTTGAGAAACGCGCTCGCGGTGATGCATCCTCCAATCAAGAGTGTGGGAGTGAGGGATCATGGGAGTGTCTGTGTTTGCATGTTGTCGGCTTCTTTGGACATCTGCGCGCACGTGCACAGACAAAGAGTTGGAAGGTGGCGGTCGTGGTCAAGTGTTACCCATCAGTATGAACAACAGTGCATGCGCATGTGTTGGCCTGTGTGTGTGTGTGTGTGTTTGAGTGCCTATGTGTCTGAGTGTGCACTCAAGTCAAAAGGGAAAGGAGGAGGAGGAGGAGGAGGGAGAAGGGAGGAGGTAGGGGAGGGAGGAGGGAGGTGTAAGTTGCTCTATCTTGGTCTCTCACCTGCTGTGGTGCACTGCTCAGGCCTCCCTGCCTGGAGGTTAGCTCAGCTGGGATTGGTAGACTCCATGCCTCCTCAATAAGAGGGAGCATTTTACTTTTACCCTGTAGGCTACTGAGCTGGGGGTTACTCAACTGAGCCTAGGGGAATGGAAAACGACGTGAAAAAACAAAAAAAATAATAAAACACAAGGCTTTTTTTTGTTGTTGTTGTTGTTGGAAAAAAAACAAAACGATGACCTCAACACAAGGAAATGATCAGCAATGGTAAATAGGTAGAGGTTATAACAAAGTGGAGCTAGGCTGGAAACTGATATGTGTCTTGTGCTGGCTAACACACCTACGTCATGTACAGCATCAACCACACAAGGAGGCATTACTACTTTGAATGACATTCGGCATACAGTAATCCCAAACACAGTCACAGTTTCCATTAAGACAAGCCTCTGAGCTGCTTGTCTTAATGAATCTTATGCTAACAACAACTGGTGGAAATGTTCACATTCCTTTCATGCATGTTGTAAAGGAAATAAAATGACAGATGGATAAATCAACACATGAGATTATGGGGATTGTTAGAACCCCTGATCATTAGCTTCGTCGTGAATCTCTTATATCACGCTGCTCAAAAAAAACTACTACCTATCAGCCAGGCACGGGATAAGGTCGTGAAATAACGGGGGAGGTGTAAAGCCGGGCAAAAATAAAATGCCGTCATAGATCGCTGGATTTTATTCTAAAAAAGGTGGGCAATGGGTGTCTTTCCCTGCTCTTGTGGGTTTCGAAAGTTTCCTTTGGGCCTAATAGGACACTTAAAAAAAAAAAATCACATCCCTGTGGAATAAGATGTAGACTTATTCGACACAGTCGTGGCCACACAGGGATGTTAACAAAAGGACAGCAGAAGGGCAGGAGAGGGCGGTGATGATAGTATAGAGGAAACAGTGAGAAACCACACCCTCTGCTCCCTATACTAGTGGAGGGAAACCCCAGAGTGTTGTTAATGGATAAGCAGCAGCCAGCAGTTCCAATTAGGGATCTCCCAAAACTGACCTGGATCTGTATCTGCTATGTAAGCCCTGATATGTTTCCGAAACATTTGGTTGTTTGTGCAGGTGCGCCAGCAGTCAAATATGCCCAATCATGCTCTGTTAAATACATAATTCAATTTATAAAATCAGCTTCGATTAGCGTTTTATCTTGGATTCATGCTAAATTTTGCGGCTGTGCCACACCTGTTGGAACACAACAACCTTTGAGCTCTTGTATATTCTTACATCCATCCAACGAGCCTGCTTTAAAAAAAAACCAAAAAAAAAACACTTCTCTCTCCACCCACCTGCAGGCATTTGATGCGGTGGGCAAGCGCCGTGGTGTTGGTGCAGCCCTTGCTGCGTGTGGCGTTGATGTAGCACTTGATGGCGTCGTGCGGCTGGTTGCAGGACTCGTACAGCGTGCCGAGGTCCATCCAGGCGGCGGCGTGGCTGTGGTCCAGTTGCACGGCGCAGATGTAGGCCTGCAGAGCGTCCATGGGCTGGTTCTGCTGCTGGTACAACACCCTGGATGAGGAGGTGGAGGAAAGGGTGGAGGAGGCAGAAGGTAAGAGGTGCACAGAGAGAGAAGAGAGGTGAAAATGAGGAGGATGGAGAGGAGAGAGAGAGAGATGAACATGCAAAGGACAACGGAAATATAAGGGATAATGAAGTGATTGAATTAAGGGTTAAATCTGGAAACTGTCAATCCAAAACGTCCAATCATAATCCTTGAATTCATGATTTTCTTTCTTACACCTCTTACCCTATAGAGCACCAGGTATCTGCACTGGCCTCTGATTTGTCTATGGATTGCCGATAGGAGATGAAGGCGTCCTGGACTTTCCCAATACTAGAATAGCACCTGCAGGAGACACGGGCTGTCAGGGTCGTGCGTTCAAAAACAATATGTCATATGACTAAATGTGTCAATGGGTTTCTTCTTCATTCTGGCCATTTATGGGGAGAGACAGAAAAGTTGTGCTCGCGTGTACGTCATCCTCTGATGTTGTGAGTGTGTGTGTGTATATCGCACCTGCCAAGGAAGTACCAGGACTGTCCAGAGTTCGGGTCGGCCTCCAGAGATTTCTGCAGACACTGGATGGCATAGCTGTCCCTGGTGGCTCTGTCCCCGAGCTGTTCCACTGTGTGATGCATCCAGCCTGGGAAAAAAAAACGTTTCACATTAAGTTTATCTCGCGGACAAATCGACATGGAGCACCAATAACGCCGATCTTATCTCAGCGTTAATTGTTTCAGGCCCGGTTCTCCTCAATTCTTCTTTTTAAATTATAGCTCGACACACCTTTCTAAACTTAAACAAACCACGTGTGTGCACACACTCTTACCTAGCTGCTGCAGGGTAGTGGCCTTCACCTGTGCAGGAAGATCCTCCGTCTGCAGGAGGCTCTCGTAGGCCTCCTTGGCAGCCCGGTATCTCTTCTGGATATGAGGAGTGGAGGGGTGGTGAGGGGATAAAAAGGGGGAAACAGGAAAGGATGTGTACACAAAATTACAAAAAAAGGTGAAGATGTTTACACCATCAAGCATTCCTTTTGTCTTCCCGTCCCTCTAATGTGCAGAGAAATAATCCCCACTGCTCAAAATCTAAGAGATTTGCTGCACACAACCTAAGCCTGACACTTCCACTGCAGCGCGGTGTTCTGACACAGCACTTAAAGAAGAAAAAAAAACAAAACACATTAGTCGTGAAGCGCCTCTACTCCCAGAGCTGGCGAGAGCGACTGTACTTCTCTGCTGAAGCCGACATTAAGAGAGAAAGATAGAGAGAGAGAGAGAGAGAGAGAGACCACCAGCATACAAAAGAGGGGGAGACAGACTTTCTTGTTTCCGTGGCAACCCCGTCGATCGGCCAAGAGTAATCTCCTATCCCCACCCGCATGCCACCCACTCATGCACCCTGCTCCCTCCTCAATTTGTCAGCACCTAATTCAAAATACTAAAAAACAAGAAAGGAAAAAAAAAAAAAAAAAAAAGAGGGGCTATCCCTGGCATTCAGACGCACAGCTGAGTTATGAGCTATCGCCTTAGCGCTGGACGTTAAATCAACATGCGGCACGGATTAAAAATGACAGATGTCTTGTGAGCAAACAGGACTGGAAGAAGAAGAGCGGGCACTCACCTGAATCTCATACAAATGAGCAATGTGGAACTGAACTGTAAGAGGAGAGAAGAAGAAGAACACACATGTTAGGCAGAGGTTATTTAGCATTGAAGAAAGGTTTCCCCATCCCCTCTAAGAGTTAGTCCGCCTTGTATTCTCTTTTAAGTCTTTGGAAAGTAGTGCTGCGCTGTCAATAAATAGGTGTGAGAAACCCCAAGGTTGCCCGTCTGCACTAAGTGTAACAGACCAGATAGGTAGCTGTGCTCCTGGCGGCACCTTCCTTTGTCTGGAGCGCTGCAGTGTCTGATCTAAGCTGCCTGAGTGACTCTCAGCAGATGGAGGGAGAGAGAGAGAGAGAGAGGAGGGAGGGATAGAGAGAGAGAGAGAGAGTGGAAGAAAGACGGGGGCTGCCCTTGCTCTGTGTGTGTGTGTGTGTGTGTGTGTGTGTGTGTGTGTGTGAGAGTGAGAGGAGAAATGAGGGGGGACACAATGAGGCAAAGGCAAACAGCGAGGCGCTGGGCAAAAATGGATATTGCTGTCGCCAAGGTAACAGGTACCGGGGCGGGAGAGATGAGATGGCAGCGGCATATCAAATAATGCCGGCGCTCTACCCAGACTGAACCCCTGCCCGCTGAACATAATCTCACACTTTGTGCTGAACACAATAAAGATGTCTGAGCTCCAGCGCTGCTGTTTTTTAAAGATTCGTTCACATTCAAGGAGCGACCGTGAGCGCCGCAGTCTATGAGCGCGTGGATATTTATACCACGATAATTGATGGAAATTTGTTTTTGGGGTTGCCACGGCTTATTAAACATCAAATGAAACCATCAAACATCATGGTGTTGAAGGACTTTTCCAGGCCCCGATTCAATTTCTACTAAAACAGATAAATCCAAGCACTTTCAATGACATTGGAGGTCATGGTTTTTAAAATGTGGCATGAATTTTTGTGGGGGGTTTTTTTTTTTCCCTCCATACAAAACAACTGTGCTCTTTGTTTTCAGCTCTCGTGTAGTGGTTGTTAGTTATTTATATAATTTTAAAAAAAAAAACTTTCAAGGCTTTTTTCCCCTCCCCCTCAAATCCAAAAACTGGGAAGGATTTCAAGGACCTCTGGGAACCGTGTGTAATGCATAGAAAAGGGAAAAAACAACTACAAACAATACATTACTCTGCATCATTTTTCTGTGGAACATCGTCTTTACATACATTTCACTTTATTGATATTTTCCTATGATTTATGCTTAAAAATGTAACTTATAGACAATCTAGAAATCGTGTAATCAATATATTTATTTAAAAATGAGGTGCTTACTTTCAGCTTTGGACAAAGTGCAGGGGTTGGAGTCAATCAAAGCCAGCTGAAAATGCTGAGAGAACACAGAGAGAGAGAGAGAGATCAGTAACAACAATTTTTATTAATACAGCTTGATTTATCACCATTATTATTATTTGTCACTACTTTGCAGGAAACCGTTTCCCCATCTCGTTCTATTCTCCTGTAACATGATAATAAGCCAACCCTGTCCTTCATAAATAATGTGTAATAAAGCGACGGCAGTGGTAAGCCTCGTTATGAAATGTTGCTAGTTTGGTTTCACATTTTTCACTACTTTCACAAAGGTTGTGGGGCGTGGTCTACCTTTAGGCTTGACTCATAGTCTGTGTTGACCTTGAACATGAGACCCAGGCGCAGGTGGATCTCTTTGGCCCGGGAGAAGCCCGGGTCAATGTACAGCACCTCCTGGAATGCTTTGATCGCCCTGTGGGGAGGAATGAAGAATATGATGAAGAGAATGAGAGGGGGCGTGGGGATTAAAAATAGACAGAGGGAGATAGAACACATAAAAAAGACGACATACGATAAGAGTAGATTGTTGGACCGGGTTGAGGTCCAATTCCAAATCTGCGTGAACTAAATATAGACTACAACTAAAACAGAAACAGTTTTTTAGCTTCATCTTCGGAAGCAAACCGAAGACGTAGCACTCTGCCTGTGCTCATCTGAGTCGCGCAGTTTGTTAGTGATTTGTTCCGCCGTGCTTTGCGAGCTTTATTTGCTTACACTTCTGAGTTGGAAGAAGTGTCACGCGCTCGCTATAAGAAACATAGCCGGATATTGGAGAAAACAAATTGAGCAGTCTGCCCGCAGCCTTCGAGAACAATAGCCTGATCTGCTGACGCTTGCATCTTGAGGCTTTTCATCTATCCAGAGGTTTAAGCTGCCTGACTCTTTCTGGTAATTCAGCCTCCTCTGGTTGTGGGGTTCCCATGGAAACAACACAGGACCTTTTTTTTTTTTTTTTTTTTTTTTTATAAATAGCTAGAAAAAACAAACAAACATGCATTCGGGTTCCCACGCCTTCTTAAACATCAAATTACAAGGACTTTTCATGAACTTTCCAGGACCAACTGCATCGAATTCAAGGACCCAAATCGGCAACATGCAGAAAATATATAACTTCCAGCACTTTCAATGACCCGAGTCTATTGTCAAAAGCTTTCAAGGCCTTGATTTTGATTCCTCAAATTCAAAAACTTTACTGGATTTTAAGGAGCTGTGGGGAATCACGATATACAGACTACAACTCGAGGTGTGAAATCCTGTTCTCTCTTCTGCGGATGATCAATGCAGCTGCTTTTCTACTATTCATGCTTTAAAGCTGAGAGTTCAGCTGCAGTACGAACAGGAAAGAAAATGCACAACAGAACGAGTGGTTTGGAAAGAAGGGAGGAGGAGGGGTGACTCTAGGAAGTCAGCGCTCCAGGCCACAGATTAAACAAGTGCGATACTCTAAAAGATATATTCATGTGTGAGCTTCAGGCTCAGGCAGTTGTTTTTATGCAAATAAAATGAAGATACTCACCACTGAAAGGCATTATAGTGGAAGTAGACCATTCCCAGGCCATACAGAAAGGCAGCATTCTGGGAGGGATGGAGAGAGGTGCAAGGTCATCGTGACGAATAAAAAAAGACTACTCACCCTCGCGGAACAGTTTTAACATGCTCAAAACTAACTCCATGTACTCAAATATTTCCGACACTTGTGAATAAAAGCCACACATATTTACATCACCCTGCGGCTCTCTGTTACAGTTCGGTAATCAGAAAAACCAATAACTAGCGATTACTCTCAAAGGCATCAACTTCACAGGAGAGACGCGCAAATTGACTCTGACACGAAACCTGAAACCCGACTGAGGCTGATACACTCTTTCTGTGTATGAGCGAGTGAATGTGTGGGAAGGAAAGCAAGGCTGTAGTGTGTGTGTGTGTGTGTGTGTAATTGACAGGGCGTGAGAGTATCACTATCTAAATGAGAAAGCGAGTGTGTAGGCACGTGTGTGTCTGTGTGTGTGTGTGTGGCTCACCTTCCAGTAGTCAGACTGTAAACTGTAGTACCTCTGGTATGCCGATAATGCTGTAATTAAAAGCAGAGGGAGGTTGAGAGTTTATCTATGTCACCACAACGCCGCTGAGCAGTCAGCATTTGTGTCGAGCTGGAACGGAGCCAGCTGCGTGAAGAACTGACTGCACAGGTGCCTCAAAGTTGTCGTATATTTTAAAAGTTTGCCAATATGAAAAGGATTAAGGGTTAATCTTAGGGTGAGGCTGGTGATTTAGAAAGACTTAAGCGCTCAGAAATAAACTGTAGATCCATGCAAGGTCCTGAGAAGCATGATAATTAAAGGGTTCGTCAAATCCAAGATAAACAGAATAATTAACCGAGCGTCTCCGGCACATTTCTATGAACCACTTGAGCGCCGGTGAAGAGGAGGAGGAGGAGGAGTGTTCGCTCACCTTTCGGGTAATCCTCCAAGAGGAGGTTGAAGTGGCCGAGCTGGCAGAATAACTCCGGCTCCACTTTGCCCTCGGCCTTGAGGATGAGCGAGTCGTAGCAGCGAACAGCCTGGGAGAGGAAGACAAAAAGTCATCGGCGGGGGTGTTATGCGAAAGAAAGAAGAGTAATGTTACACGCAAGAACTTTTCAATGTCACAGGACGGCTGACGTCACCTCTCGAATTCTGAGCCAAGTCGGCTCATTCTTTAGGGGAGATAACTATCAGGCCCAGACTAACCAACTGGACTGAGGTGTGGTGTAGATAAGGAGCTGGGCCTTTTTATTTGGGGGGGGATTTCCATTCCAGATCTTCCTGCCCCGATTAAAAAAAAAAAAAAAAAGATACAAATGTAGCTGCTGCCTCCGTGTTCACACTTATTGGGGAAACTTGTCCTGTGCATTTGACCCTAAAGAACAGCACCTAGGGATTTGATGTACCCGGTCAAGTGTTTCTGGCCCTGATCCCAAAGGAGTCGTTAAATTGTGAATAACTGCGAGTCCAAACTGATACTTCTAGTTACTTGAATGCTAATTAAATATCTGACAGGTGAAGATTAAAATCCACATGCTGACTGATCCAAATACGGAAGGTATCAAGTTGATCAAGCTCGATTATTAATATGACATGAATCAAACACGTGACAGGCACGATCTGCTGGATAAACTACAGAAACAGAGACGCTACAGTGTGGTAAGTTCATAAACGATGATGTCTGCTGGCCCAAACTCAATTTTTGTTCGCCTCTATACAAGTTGTTGTATTCGCTGCTATCAAATAAGAATGGAACGAAAAATGTGCCGTTAAAAACGACCCATCCAACGCCACCCATCAAATCTCCTGTCTTCAGGATAACTGAAATGTTCGCTTGCACCTCAGCTCATAAACTTTGTCTTTACCCTCAACATACACTAGAAAGAAGTCAAACACGTCGTCCATGTCGCTTCCCACACCAAGTCATACAAACCTGAGAATGACCTGCCCTGTACCATAATGAGAGCCTATAAAAGACAGCGAGCTGTTCAGCGCCAAAGAGAAGCAGCTGCATGAGCAACTGAAACTGAGAAATGACTTCCAAGTTTATACAGAAGTGGATCATATTCCATCTCTCGTCTCGGCTTTCGTGAAGATTTGAAATTTAAGCCCCATTTCTCACCTTTAACCTTCAAAATAAAACGCACAGACGACCTGCTGTTTGCCCTTGGCGGAGAGCGTTGTCATTGCCAAGCAGCGCTTTCATAGTCAAATATAGTTATTTTCTTATCAGGAGACTGAAAAGTTTAAAATCTTTTGCTGAGACGACGCGCAGCAGAAACGCATACCGTGACGGAGAGAAGGACGAGCTCACAAAAGCTGAGCGAGCGGAGTGAGAAGTGAGTTTACACTGTGGACGTGCCGCTTTGTCTCGAGGATCTCAGAGTAAAATAGAGTTCTGCAGCTTGTCTATATGAAAGGAAAGCGCTTCCTCTTCAGACAGGAGAACTTAGAAGTACTCGGAAGAAACGCAACTGTTCGAACAAGTGTCAGACTTTGTCACAGAGGATTTAGGATCATATCATCACGTTTACCACGT
This sequence comes from Miichthys miiuy, assembly GCA_036365135.1. Classification (NCBI taxonomy): domain Eukaryota; kingdom Metazoa; phylum Chordata; class Actinopteri; family Sciaenidae; genus Miichthys; species Miichthys miiuy. The sequence goes on from CM071623.1 coordinate 11,466,862, forward strand.
CCACACGAACACGTCCACATATTCTCTGCTAGAAAGCAGAAAAGGCTGATCTTGATTAAATCACTTCATAATTCGAGTAAAATTATCTTGCTTTGTCGGTTAAATAAGACATAAAATGCGTGAATTCTCCATATTTAACAACATTTTCTGCCGTTTTTGCATGAAAACTGTCGACAGGCTAGCCGACTAGCTGTTGTAGCTTTCTAATATTCTTCTGGATTTTTTAATTTGCTGCGATACCGTGAGTGACAACAAGGAAATGTGGCGTCTCATTAGGGAGTGGGACACTTTTCAACGGCGGTGACACAGAGCGTCCATTGTGATGTGAAGGTTGCCGCAGAGGTGGGTTTTGCTAATTGAGAGGCAGCAAAGCTTCTCTTCACCTTCCCTAATGTTTTCTTCGCTCCTTCACAGCTCTTGCGGTGCCTGCGCGCTATCGCAGTCACCGCTGTAGCCTTGACTTTGGTTGCATTTTTTTAAAAAAAGGAGGCTGCACAAAAGCTGCGGCACGGTGGGTGGGGTTCTTACAGCGGCTTTGAAAAAGGCTGATTAATACGTGGAGAGAAACCTGCGGACGGGTTTCAAACGATCAGACGTTCTGTCACGTTTAAATTTACACATCACAGTTACAAGACGCCAGCTGTCATTGAATTTTCAGGGTTTTTCTCTCTCCACCATGTTGATTTTAAAGGCAGACTGGCTCTTAAATCAGCAGTCAAAGATTCATTTTCTTTATTTACATCTACTTACTTGTAGCCTAACCCACGTTCTATACAAAAACTAATGTTCAGACCGCTCCACGTGCAGGGAAAAGTCCATGGAAATCATCAAATCACAACTCAAACTTGTGATTTTTAAACTTTAAAGTGTATCAAAAATGCAAACTCATACTGTGTATGCGCATTTGAAACTGATCCTAAAGCACCGTAACGTCTGTAAAACGGCACAAACTAACAGCAACATAAACGTAGCTCTCATGCGTCGTTAAGCATCTTCTGGGCAACAACATAAAGCCCTCGGATTAGAATCTGCGACGTGTAAACTCTGTGACCCCCACAGCCTGCCTGCCTTAGCAATGAGCGGCGAGTATGTCACCTCTGAGTTTTTCCTGCTAAATGAGACAATACTTCCATTGGTTTGTCCAATTAACACACTGCCCCAAGTGCGGCTGAGTGAAACAGACCAAACACAAACACAAACACAAACACACACACACACGTTTATGGTAATCCGAATGGTAGAAGAGGGCTGTGCTGACACAGCACTTTAGCCAGTGCCCGTTTGAGTCAGTTTTTCTCACTTTCGGTTAAGCGGCTATTTTGTGTCATCCTCTGCACTTTTTCCCCCAGAATTCAAATTTTGATTTGCTGAGCGAGTGACAGGGGCTCATACTCAGAAATGTACTCAACAGTCATTTAATGGCCGTAAGTGAGGAGAAATCTGAAATTTACCAGAAGCAATATCCGTTATACGAGATTTGGGAATCATGTAAAATGATTTAAATGATGTCTTTTCTCGGAAAGGCTGCATAACAATTTCCTATACTGTCTGTGCAAACAATGAATGCCTATTTGGCAAGCATGTCTGCATTACTACGTTTCTTCCAGTAAGAAAAGACAACACCTTCAGAGTGTCATCTCAGTAAACTTCTCTCTGCGAACTGTTCTCACAATCTCAACACTGCCGCCTAGCTCGCACTGTACACTGGCTGACGCAACAGAGCGGGAGCTAAAGGAAATTTAGGTTAACTATATGCAGATCCTTCTGGACACAAATGACGCAACGACAACACCGTTATCAGCAATTACACGTCCTAATAGGAGCTGAGAACTCGAGTAAAAGGCTGAGTAAAAAGGCTAGCTAGGAAGCGTTACATAATAATGTGAGAGTGTTAGGGAGCAGGGGAGCATCACTGCACCCTGCGCACAAGCAAGGTTAGGTGATATGACTGTGCATACATGTGCAGATATTAATCAAGATGACCGCAAGGCCGCTTAGCTTTCACAGACCGAGTACGCGCTGCTGTGAGGCAGCACTGATCCTCCACAGGTAAGATGTTTTATTGCTACATCTGCGTCCAAGTGGCAGGCATTCCATGCTGTGTGCATGCTAGTGAGCCAAACAGGATGTAATACTTCAGTGATAGGTTATTAGTTGCCGTGGGGAAAAAAAGTCCTCTGCAGATGACCCTTCTTAACTATTTTAGAGTAGAGGTCAGCTACAGCTCAGCCGGCCTTAGTCAAGGGCAATGCAAGAGCGGCCCTAATACTCAGCATGCGCGTTGTTTCTCTGACGTGGAGGGAAACCCGTGCAAGCTTCACCCGACGTGACACCAATCAGCCCATCGTGATGAATAAACCCAAGCCATGTAATGCAAATAAGACAGGGTGTGAAAATAATCACCAATGGAGACATTGTCACGCGTAGAAAATGAAAATAAGAGGACAAGTTCGAAGCTTATCTTCTGTCTGGTCTAAGTTTAATGAACACTTCCTATTGGTGGTGATCCAGTGACCTAGTTCTGTCACAAATGTTGAACCCACAGTCATCTGCATGTAGACAGAGCAGCGGTGCTGCGCCGCCACCCTTGCAGAGCGCCAGACAGCCAATAGAAACGGAACGGCAAAACACAGCCAACCTTTAACTTTTTCAAAACCAAGAATGACAAAACCGAGACACTTCGTGCAAAATGGGGTGTCTCGTTAATTCTCAGCAGACTATCTGACGTCGGAGTCAGATGCAGCTGAGGATAATGGTTTGTGAGGCCACGTTCTGGCTTGTCAGCCATTATCAGGTGTAAACGCGAAAATACTATTAACACAGAGAAAGTCTTTCTGCTCCTAAAAGGATGCAAACAACTGATTTTTTTCATGCTTCCAATGAAAAATAGCAGCGAAAACTGCATATGAATATAGTTGACTTACGTTTTAGAGTTAGCAATCAGCGATTCCAATTATGTCTCATAATTACTGTGCTCGGTCTTAGAGCTATGCTAGTTTCTCTAGTGTCTGCTGCTCGCAGTGCAGCCAACGTCTTCATCTCGAGATACCCGAACTCTGGATATAAGCATATTCATTCGCTCTCAAGACTGCAATACCCCAACACGTGGAGACAGCTGAGGCTGTGAGTTAGCACGACCTGTAGGTCGCTTAGGAGTAGAAGGTCTGACTACGGAGCAATATTTGACTTACGGCGATGTCAAATGTCGTTGCCACCATAACAACCATTATCATCAGCAACAAATTCATTGCCCGAGGGACAAAATAAGCCGTCTACAAGAGTCCAAGAGTGACATGCAAATGTTTTATCATGCCCCATTATTGCACCAAAGCAATTACATCACAAAACAAGCTTTTTTAAATATGACAGTTGGGCTTCAATAAGGTATGTGAGCATTTTATGGCAATATTACCAAGCAACCATGTGTCAAACCATTGCTCTAACTTGTGCATACATAGGAACTGATTGCAATGCAAGCTGTCCATATTCTCTCATAAGTACAGTAAGCCAGTGCTTACTGCTTCTGTGCAGCTAATGCTAGAGGAGCAGTCACACTTCCTAGGTATCCCACACCACCTAGCGAGCAGATTCGTGGATGGCCCCCCTCAAACACGAGCTGTCAACAGCACCATCTCCTCCACATCATCCACGGTTCAAGATAAAGTCACAACAGAGCGGCTTTTGCTGCTTTGCTAACCCCAGCAGTGCGTTACCGTGCAGGTGGACGGTGCCTGGTTAACACGTAGCTTTCCAGTCCGAGAGCACATGCGGAGCCAAACGGGAGGGGGTAATGAAAACTGTAAACAAAAGACCCTGACACCGCCTAGGTCAGCAAGAGGAACACATATTTACAAAGAGCCAAGAGCAGAGAGGAAACTTCAAACACACTTGAACAACACGCAAACAAGTCGGAGCAATATATTCATATCAAATTGGTGATATAGCTATCGGTGTCGCTCCGCCGTGTCCCGCCATCTTGGACAGGCAGCCAGCCATTAACGTTACTTGTAACGTTTGTCAACTCGTTCACACTGACTCCACACGAAAAATGTCCAGAACACGTCTTCATGTGCCTCCCAAGGAGTCGTGCAATGTCACAAAAACAAGCCAACACAGTGCTGTCAAGACACTACATCAATGCAAATGTTATGGGCACTAGCTAACCGTGCCAAAATAACGCTGTAATAAGCTGTATTGAGTGAGGGCTACAGCCTGAACGTTACTTCCACCAACGTTATAACAGTTATAGCCAGATAAGGACACTTATGTGTCTAATGTTTGCCATAAAACAATCTCACAACGACATAAAACTTTCCTAATTAAAGCTCAATGCTCCCAGTAATCAATGTGCTACACAAAACCGTGACGACGTTTTGTTGTTGGTGGTACAAGTACACAAGGATAGGCTGTGTGGAATAACGTTAGCTGTCCAGCTAACAGGGAAGGGCGGTTGCCTAACAAACACTGGCACACGTTAGCGTTAACGAAGTCGGGTTAAATCAAGAGAGGCACCGCTGGTTGGCTAGCAGTTATCACGGCTAGCGACGCCGCGTAGCCGCAGGTGCAGGGTCGCCGTTCATCGGATGATAGTAGCTAACTAGCGAGCTAGCTGACAAGCTAAAAAGAGGGGCTGCGGCTAGCTGGCCTTGGTCTCCTCAGCGAGTGGGCCACTTGCATTCTCACTGGGCTTGCTACTTTGAGAGCAAATTCACACAGCCGTGCATGGTGGTTAAGAGGTTGGAGTAAGTCCTGTGGATAAAAGGTGGTGCTTGGTAGTAAAATACACCCAGTTAGATTTGCTACCTTCATCAACAGGGCCTTCGTTCTGGCGCCATCTTCATGAAGCTTCTGAAATCCAAACAGTGAGCTGCAAGCAAGAAGACAACATAGGCGGCTCAGAATCACTTGCAGAGCGGCTCAGAGACATTTTCGACGTGCAAAGGAGAGAAAACAAATAAATTTCAAACTGTGCGTTTATGTGAGTGCACGGGGCTACTATTCCGACCTGTCGATCCCGACCAAACTGTCCCTCTCCTGGGCTGTCAGTGTCGGAAAGTCCTCCTCTGTTTCACTCGCTTTTCCCGCCGCCATTTTCTTTCCCTCATCACCACCAGAAGAAGCCGAGCCGAGACTCCGAGCAGCAGCGCAGGCAGCAACGGCGACCGACACACCGCACGATTGCATGGAAAATCGCGACGCGGGGACAAACGGTTTGCTCCGCCGAATCAAAAAAGAAAAACTGAAGAAAACAAAATGATCAAAAACTTTTTTTCCAGGATGAAAAGATGCGATTCGATATAGTAAATCCTTTCGGGGGGACAGAAGCGCTCTCCGGGTAGCTCCTCAAACGTCACATTTTTCATCACAAAGTGATATTGTGCCGCTATTTAAACGCGAATAACTGAATACAATATCCAAGATGTGAGTATTTGACAATAAAATGCGTTTCGGCCGCGAAGATAAAGTTGTTATAATTGTGTCACCCAAGCGAACCCACGCGCCGCTCTAGCCACGCCCTCTCCCCCCTCTTCAGCCAATAGGAGAGCCCGCATCCCACCATATGACTTCCCTGCTATATCATTCTTTTATCTCAAATTTTCATATTATCCCTGCAAAACACTCATATTTTACACCACGACTATTCTAGAAGCACGTTCTAAAACATTTTTTCTATAAACTTACCCCACACGCAACTATATTAAAGTTAAAGAGCTTTATTTCCCTGCCAAATGCAATAATTTCCACACGGTAAAATATAATCTCGTATTCAGTAACATGTACTGACACTTGGGTGTCTTTTTTTGCTTTACATACTGGTTTAAACGATGACTGCAATGCATCATTCGTCCCCAGCCTTTCACACCATGTAACCCCCCCCCTTCTCCTGTCTGCACTTTATTTCTAATTCAATGACATCTTCCTCACACGAAAAAAAAAAAAGTTGCAGCATTTTAGTTCCGACGCTGCTCAAAATTGCTGAGCCTAATCAAGCGAGATTAAATAATTTCAACTGACGTGGCAAAAGCATCATCGTGTGGGCGTGGCTTAGTATTGTCAACATCCTGGTGACATAACCAGTTTCTCCAAAATGGCGACGGTGGATCACAGGGAAGGTTAGTAGTTTTTGTTTGTGAGGATACGGCGTTATTTCTCTTATTTATAGTGAAATTTAGGACTTTTTTTGCACCAACGACAAACACACTGGGATGCGGCCTTGACCTCAGTCCAAAAAGAAGGCCTATAGTGCGCACTGTATTGACCTGGTAGCCATTTGGCGCTAGCCAGCTAATATTAGCTTCCCATGGCATTTGCATAGAATAAACAAGAAGCCCCCAGAGCCCCCGGGACTGAACCGCCTTTAGAGGTGGACTAACAGGCCATTGTTACATTCTTAGGTTTGAACAACTAGAAATACGGCGCTGTCACTAGTAACATGTCTATAATATCATTTAGTGGGCACATTATTCCCCTTATTCTGGAGGGCTGCTGTCATTATATGTAAGGTATGTACATTTTTTTTGTCCTTTGTCTCATAGCAGGTCAGGACGACCCAGAGAGTGACGATGAGGTTTACGAGGTCGTGGACCTGACAGAATATGCCCGGAGACACCAGTGGTGGAGCAGGGTGTTCGGGAGCAACTCCGGCCCCATTGCTGAGAAGCATTCCGTGGCCACCCAGCTCATGATGGGAGGGGTGACCGGATGGTAAGGCATGAAGTGCAGTCCGACATTACACCTGCCTGACTTCATTCATTCAGGAACAAGATCTAGCTGCCATTCATAAGGCAAAAAAAAAAAAACATGCACATGTGTAATAGACGCTCCTCTCGACACATACAGGTGTGCAGGTTACCTCTTCCAGAGAGTTGGGAAAATAGCTGCTACTGCTGTCGGAGGAGGGTTCCTTCTTTTACAGGCAAGACTACCATAATAACACACGTGTTTACACACCCCCAGTAATTAGATGTTTACCATGTCCTCTTAAGTGGTTAAAAAAAAAGTCCATCCTTTGTAAGATCCACATTTTGACAAGTGAATATAATGTACACCTTGATGCTCAGCTGGTCTTCTTTCCAGAGCAGAAAGACGAGCATTATAAATAAATCAATTACAGCTTTTTTCGGTTCACTCAGTCCTAGAGTTCACTTATCGTCAGCTTGAAACGATCATTTAAGTTGGTTCATTCTCCAAATCAGCTGTTTTCATCAAGGCTAGAAAAATATCTTCCTGTACCAAATATTCCGTGAATACATTATTTATTTAAATATCGGTAGATGCTTCATAGTCCCCAGTAATGACTCAAAGAAAAGTTTTATTATAGAGATAGAATCATCTGCGTCATGATTTTTATTTTAATTGCGGAAAGGAAATTTGTTTCAGATGGTCTCAATAAAACACAGATTCTATCTCACCTTAAACCGCCAGACAGCGATACAATAAAACACAGGGAAAAAAATCAGATAAGACCAGACAAGCACTCAGTAGGCTAGTAGAGTGCAACAAAGGTTACTCATTAGCTTGGACAGCATGTGACGTTTGTGTTTCCTAATTCTGATTGAATATTTCTAAATGATCTGCTCTGAATACGACTCTTTTCTTTCCTCCCGCAGATTGCCAATCACAGTGGCTACGTGCAGGTGGACTGGAAGAAGGTGGAGAAGGACGTGAACAAAGCGAAGAAGCACCTGAAGAAGAAAGCGAACAAGGCAGCCCCAGAAATAAACACGTTCATTGAGGAGGTAAAGGTACCTGTAACAAAGCTTGCTTTTTATTTCCACGCTTTTGCTTATTTTTAATGATCTAACGAATATTAAACTGTTGCAAACCCAACATACCTCTGACATGTAATTAATTGGAATTAAATGACTTTTACTTTGATAATTTGGGAGGTTTATTTCTTTATCCGCAAACCAACAGTGCCCTCTAGTGGACAGTTAGCAACACTACACCCACTAGCTGTGACACAGCAGGCTTGAGAGAGCTGGTACATTTTGGGTTAATTTGAGCTATTGCACTTATCAGAAGTTAATTTTCCATTTTCTAATCCAGAATACACAGTACACTGCTTCTGAGCTCTTATCGACTCACTCTCCCGTCTTTTCCCGCCGCCTTCCTCCGCAGGCCACCGACTTCATCAAACGGAACATCGTCTTGTCCAGCGGCTTCGTCGGCGGCTTCTTTCTGGGTCTGGCCTCATAAAGCTGCCCCGCGCACGTCGCAGCCTCCTCATACTGTGAATCTCATCACTACATAGGTCACTTTCCTCTCCATTGTTTACCTCCCGGGCCCTTTGTGTGCATTGATTCACCTTTTAACAAACTGAACAGCGGGGGGAGCGGGTTAAACATTAAAGCATGATCTGTTGTGACAGTGGTGTTAGCTGTGTAACCGCCCCTCCCCCCTCCCTTTGTTTTAAATCAATCCTCGCTCATTATTTCCAATTGGGAGGAACGGGTGGATTATACTGTGAAGACTTTCTTCTGTGGGATTCGTAATGGATTTTTGCCAAACCGCTGAGTACGTCACGCTGCCGCACAAACTCGCACAGCTTCCTCGTTGCTTTTTCAACGCTGATCTGAGTCTAGATTGTCCATCCCCTCACATATTTGCCAGGCGGATGCTGATCTCAGATTGTTAGAAGCTGGCATGTGTGGGCGTCTTTGTAAATATAGTCAACCCCCTTTTTTCAGAGCTGAATAATATTATATAAACAACACGGAAGGCAGCAGAGTGGGAAGTTAACACCACCTCCCCAGTCTAGTGTTAGGAGTTTTTTATGTAGCTGTGAAGTTTGGAGAGCTTCTGTGCAGTTTTTAAAGTTTGTCACACAGGCTGGGGGGTTAAACAAAGTTATTTTTCCACTCTGAGCAGGAATTATTAATATACAACACATATCATTAGTATAAATCACGATTGTTCACATTGATAAAGAGTATTAAATACAGATCCTTTTATTCCAATAATCTTCCACAGCTCTACAATGCCCTGTAATGACAGGATGACACTCTGCTGTTACCCTAATTACCACCATCAACAAGCCAGACACCAAAAGAGTCACTGCTCCTGTCATTAAAGAGCATAATGGAGCAGAAACGGTGACTGCTACGCCTCGCTATTGTCATTGTGCGTTTAGTAGTGTCAGTGTAGCAATAACACAACAGCGATGCAGCCGAGTCGTGTCCTCACATTAATTATCTAGACATCCACACGCACGAGTCCACTTAAGTTGATCACAAGTTGCTTATTTTGTGTTTTGGTTGGGTTTTTTTTTTGCCTTTTTCTACCAGTGCAATATTCAGTTATGTCATTGTTTCTATTTAATGTTCTTTTGTTACCTCAGTTGGATGGATTTGGTTGTTATGAAATAAAGCTGCCTGATTTTGTTTGGAATAACACTCAAGTATAAATGTGTTTTTTTTGGGGGGGGCGAGGTTGGGAAGATTGCTTCATTATGTTTACTGTGGTTGCCACACACACACAGGCCTTGAAAGTTTTTAGACTTTCTTAATGTAGCATCACTCCCTCAGTGTTCACACTGTCTGAGCTTCTGTAAAGCTGCTAATTCCCACTGTTCAAGCAGTATTGAAGCTTGATCTGTGCCTTAAACTATGCCATATTGGGTCCTTAAATTTGATGGATTTGGGTCTGGAAAGCCCTTGAATCTGATGTTTAAAATGTGGAAACCATCATTTATTACCTCTTATGCAGCTGAGCCTTATCAGTCCATTTGAATCCACATCATTCAAACACACATTCAAACATTGAAAAACCTTCAAGGCTTTGTATGAATTCTTAAAATGGACACAACAAACCTCACCCACAGCTGCTTAGAAGAGTTCACCGTTTAAAGTGTTCAGGTTAATCACCACACTGCATGCTTTTCTGCTTTTATTTACAACTATGATGGACAAAAATATAGAAACAAGACAAGAATATATGTACAGTGTAGTATTTACAAGAGTAAACCAGTGATACTTAACTTAAGGCCCTCTGACCACTTACGAATTTACAATAAAAATGAATTCAGTTCGGTTATACCAGTTAATAAATGTTCAACATGTACAATGGCTGTTACTTGGGAAGCATATATTATTAGTGATATGTGCGATGCACAAATGCAAAAAGTTCACCCGCACCTGACCTGCAGGGGGGCTGCTGGGACTAAGACTGAGGACAAACCAGACGGATGAATTTGCCCCTGTTTTGTCACCTCATATCAGTCCTATATAAATTTGCCAAATGACAATTGCTGTATGCAGTTGATGATGAGAGTTCCTGTTGCTAATATCAGGCAAGTCAAAACATGCTAGCTACCTCCTAAGTGGTCCCTGGCCAAAGCAAATTGAGTATCCCGGCGGTAAACTATGAACACTGGAATGTCTTCTTCCACGCTCATCATAATTATGACCACACAGCTGTGTTCAGATTTGGATTTGGAGAAAAGTAGCCAGAATATTGTGAAAAATATCTTTCTATTTGAGGCTTTAAAAAGAGTATAAAAGAGGAAAAAAAAAAAAAGTCAAACATTTTCCAAGAAAATGCCGGCGACACAAAGCTGCATGTCGAGTCCTTTTTTACAAATGAATGCAGTGATTGTAATCCTGTGTTTCCTGGAGGTGTGGGGCGTTTTCTGCCGCTCAGATGGGCATTTTCAGGAGGGCACATTCTGTCAGTAGCGTCAGGGTGGTGATCATGTATTTGCTGTTGGAGATCTGAAGCAAAAAGTAAAAATTAGTACAATTATATTTGATTTTTTAAAAATATATTTGTGTGTGTGCATGTGTGTTGAAAGACTCTGTACCTTTATCCTGCCGCTGTACTTGGCTGAGCCCAGTGCTGTGGAGACCTGGTTCAGGCTCCCCGCTGACAGATCCAGCCTGAAGTGTCTGTAAAAGTGGCTCTTCAGCGCCTGGATGAAGCTCATCACCTCCTCAATGTCAATACTGTTCTCCTCTGCTTCCTCCCCTCCTTTATTCTCCTCTTGTGGATCCTTTCTCACGCTGCTCCACAGCTCCCAGGCATCTTGCGGGTTAACCGTGTAGGTGATCTGCAGCGGCGGCACCACTGGAAGAGTCCAAATCATTTTTAGGTGCTGGATGCTGGACTCGGTGTGACAGTTAGTCCATAATGCCACGAGCCACTGCAGGCTTGTGTGGCTGATCTCCAGGGGGCCGAAGCAGCAGTCGAAGTTCTGCCGGAACCAGGATTTGACCACGGTAGTGAGATTCTCAGGCCCGCTGCTGCAGAACAGCGGCAGGCAGATGAAGTCCTCTGGAAGTGAGTGCAGGTATTCGGGGTTGCCGTTGATGCAGGTCAGCCAGCCGCTCCATACAGACTTCTGAGGCTCGTCCTGCCTGGCAAACAGAGGCTTTGAATGGATCTGTGGCGGGGAAGAGAACAGTTAGAAAGTCTCACACAGGAAACACAAGGCATATTTATCTCACTGCCTCTTCAGAATCTTGTTCTTACCTGTATGAGGACAGTCTCAGCATCATCGACCGCCTCGACCATCCCCTGCACCACAGAGAAGGAGACTCTGAAGCCGCCCTGCGGTCCCTCCACCTCCACTGCCAGACCTTGCTGCTTCTCTGCAGCGATGAACGCAGACAGCTGCCTAGAGTAGCTCTTCAGCTGGGTGTGTCTGAACTGATAGAGGGGAGTCACGTACGACAGCTGCCACTCTGTCTTCACCAGTAAGGCCAGCTGCTCTGCATTCACCTTGTCCTTCGATGGGAGGAAAATAAGAGGATAGAGAAGATTCTGTGTCACTCTGGACATGTTGTTATGGGTTACATATGATCACTGGGATGAAACGCGGAGAACAATAGCCTGGATTGACTCACTGTGATATTGTGTGACTTTGGAGCTCTCCTGCTGGTGTTTAGCCTCCGTGCCGTCAGCGCTGGAGTTAAGCCGAGTCGTGAAGCAGCACCAAAGCAGCTCTGGTACGACTGCCGGTAGCTCCTGCTTTTGGTTCTCCTCTTGACGACAACGCTGTTGGTGGGAGTCCTTGCGATGCTAGAAAACACACACAGATCATCACATCAGCTTCCTCTTCCCCTCGTCCCCTGATTAACCATTTTACACCAATCAAAACTCTGCTAAGGCTACTGCAATAACAGACAAAGCACTGACTTGTTACCGTATGTGTACTTTTTTATGTTTAGAGGTAACACAACGTTACAAAAACATTAGCCAAACCGCATTTTATCAGTAGAACTAAATACAAAGCAGCTTCAGTACGCATTCACTTCCATTTTTATCTATTTTGGAGGAAGACCATTGTGAGACTAAGAGGACAGAACCATAACAAAATGTGCAATTTTGATACCACACAGTGCTCCCATGGTTGTAGGATAGATGCCGAATTGAAATATGGACGCCAACGAGTCATAAAATGTCGACTATATCACTCTACCACATGAGTACGTGTCATGAAAAACAGGTCAACACTAAACTACTCGATTACTGATTGTAATTTGGCGTGACAGTCCCTTCATAACAACCGGAACGGTAAGTATGGTGGCTAAAGGACACCGTGTGCAAAATAGCGCCGTTTCTGTTGTCGTGAAAGCTAGTAGACTGCAAAAAGAAGTGTTTTTATTGCGAAATAAATTAATAAATACGAGTTTTACCTGCTGTAGTGTCGCTCCATATCTGCCGTACCGACCGACCAAACACATTGAAACCGGAAACAAATTTGAACATCGCGCTTTCCAATGAGTCTGCGCGGTAAGCATCAGCCAATCACGTCAATCCAAACAGGAAGTGGGGGTTTTATTTATTTATTTATTTAGAAAATGAATTAATGAAGAAATAAATTAAATACAGAGAAAAGCAAGATAGGGCAGAATAATCACACAAATACTAAAATATTAAATAAATATTTAATTATCAAAATTTCTACATGATATTATGCAACGTTCATTAAACCATAAAAACACCACACTTTTTTAAATAAATCAAATACTATGAATTACTATTATAAATAATATAATAGTAATAATAATTTAAAATAAATTGTGAAAAAATAAAAAAATTTTCATTATTTCATGCATCACCAGCCTTGTATAATACGTTTTGTGAAACCGAACAACCTTTTGCAGTCAGTGAATATATATATATATATATATATATATATATATATATATATATATATATATATATATATATATATATATATATATATATACATACATGCATGCATGTGTGTGTGTGTGTGTGGTGTGTAGCAGCACAAAAAAGTAGGACCATTACGACTCCAACTAGTGTAGAAGGGATGAAAACATTAGATAAATGAATGAATGAATGAAGGTAAAGTTGTAGGACACATCATTAAATGTGCAGATACACATATGTATTTGTATTACACCTTCTATTACACCTTCCTTTTTTTTTTTGTTAAGGGGGTTAAGTTCAGGTCAAGGATGCGGTAAGGTATCTGGTGGTTATGGTTAAGGTTTGGGGATGTCTCAGAGGAATGAATGTATGTCAATACAACGTCCTACGTGACAAAAACGAGTGTGCGTAATGGTGTGTGTGTGTGAGCACTCGCTGCCAGTTTCACAAGCAACCACCAAAACCGTTCCCCTCCCTGTTACCATGGAAACTGTGCCTTTTCATTTTTTTTCCCTCCACGTCTTTTCTTTCTCTCCCTTTTCAGCACACACTTTCCTCCATATTTATTATTCCCATAGTCTTCCACTTGCCCTTACCTTTTATTAATGTGAGCTCTTGTGTATATGTGCTTCTCGATCTGCATATTACTGCAAATAGCTGCGTATTGAATGAAGAACCGTTCAATAGCACATGCATACATACATCCAAGTATGATGACCACATCAACAGCCAATCGGATTATCGGTAGCTGCTGGTGGGGCTTCAACCAATGGGGGATGTTCGCAGATGATGTGTGAGCAGAAAGGATGCAGCGCCATGGAAACTGCAGAGGGTGCCATAAGAGAACAGCGCACTCTTGTGGCACCAGATGTCTTTGTTTATCCTCGTCTGCATGGATGAGTCCACCTTTCTGCTTCAGGGAACTTGTGCTTTTTTTTTTTAACTTATCTCTCAGCTCTAACTTTTAAAAAAAAAATTCTTTTGTCTCTGATGGCCAATGGAGGAAGATCTGACTGATTTGTCCTCAATATCCAGTACTATTATCAAAGTAGTAGTTTGTTTTAATGAGAGACGTTGAATAGGTAGGGTTTTTATTAAATTATAACCATAAAACTTTAAATTCAACCACTATTATTTGACATTTTGTTAAATATAATGAAAAGTGTATGTTTGTAATTAGTAGAAAATTGAATTCCCCTAATAGGCAACAGTTTTGGGCACTTTATTAAATTGAAACATACTGTATATTTGTATATTTTGGTGTAGAAAATGCTTATTATTCATGACAAATAAGGTGAGAATGGATCAAGTTAGACCAAAGCTCTATAACAAAGTGACTTTATTCATGTTTGCATCTTCTCAGTCAGAACTAACACCTTGATTTCCGTCAGTTTTTCCCCTCATATTGTCTTCAAATGTGCTGCACTCCATCATGGATGTTCAAAATGGAGCAGTGGGGAGGAGGTATATGATTCCTTTAACCACCATTAGGGGGCGTAACTAACACATCTCAGGTCTCGTCTCCCCACACCTGAGAAAATTCCACCTGCGTCCCCTGCACCTGCCACCTGCACCTGCAGAAAGATTACATGAAAGTGAGTCGACTTAATCCTGACATTATTACACACTAATCGCCTCTAACATGGTTCTCCAGTGATCTTTGGCCCAAATGTTACCCATTTGTTTAGAGAAAAGGCTCGAGATTTGCTGGCTAATCATGCAAACTCCAGTGGGGAGCCTTTTAGATAGTACATCACAATCACCTGTGTCACTATCTCACTGTCAGCCACATAACTGTTCCTTATTTTGCTGGGGATCCTCCCTGCGGACCCATGGGAATTTGGGAATCACTGGAAATGTCCGTCTTTATATTGCATATGAGAAAATGCATTAGTTTTTTTCATGAAACAGGCAGTCAATGTGTGGAGAATACATCATTACTGCATGTTAAAAGGATGGAGATAAGAAGGGGGGAAAGGCTGACGTAAGGTGATGGGGGTTTTGATGTTCGACGCTTGCGCGGGACACACTGGATGCAACCGTTGGAGGAGATTAGGAAACTGCGCCTAAATCGGACCCCCACCGCACGCCATCTTGGCTCGAGCGACTCGACAAAACACAAACCTGGGCCCCCACGATCCTGGGCCATTTCGGCTCTGGCCGGACCAGTTTCCTGGACGAGAAAGGGAGGAGCCTGGCATTTCTGGAAGTCTGAGGAACAGCCAGTCAAAGCCAGCCAGCCAGCCAAGCATCTAAGTCAGCGTTGGAACGGGAGCAACGGTGGACGAAGGGTCGGCGGTGTTGGGATATAATTTCAATATTCACGAGCACAGACGGTGTATGCAACCGTGTGGTCGTCGACATGCATGTGAAGGTCTTCCATTTGGGCTCGGGAAGCTGAAACATATTGCAGCCCGACCACATTACGTTTTCGGTGGGATAAGCCATCTGTGATACACTGGGTGTGCACAGCGCAATAACGGCGCGAGCCAACCGGTTATTCCATCGACAGCTAGCTCATATTAACCCAGCTAAGCTAACCGTTTTCAAGAGCCCCCGTTAGCTTGCGGCTGAAAGGGAGCATCTTCAGTCGGTTGCGGGAAGTGTCCGTGGATGCTACAGAGGGGGAGTCCTGTGTCTGGCAGTAACAGCGACAGTAAGCTTCAAACCCGAGGCATGCAAAGAGGGGTGTTTTTTCTGCAAACGAGCGAGGAAATCTCCACGCCCTGGGGTCTGGTCTGTGGTTACTATTTAAGCTAGCTCTGCTGGCTAGCCAGCCTACCGGGAGAAGCAGCAGCTCAAGTGAAGGTGGGGCCGCGGAGTGACAGCCTTGGACGCCAGCTAATGTGGCTAGCCGGCTAACTTGGACTCTTCGAGTGGCCACTGTTTTAATTTCTTTCACCCCACCCCCTCACCACCACCCCTGTCACTGACATTGGTGGGGGTTTAAATTTACAAAAAAGGAGCGTGCAGTCTGGCACAACAGTAACCACTTTTAAGTGAGAAAATACGTTTATCATTGATCAATCCTAAACCCGTGTGGGTGGGATATCTCGAGGAGAGCATCCTCGTTTACCTGTATGACCATGGCGGACGACGACGTGCTGTTCGAGGATGTCTACGAGCTGTGCGAGGTGATTGGCAAGTGAGTATCCCCTTGTGTGCTTATATATATGTTATATATTTTGTGTGTTTTTAAATAGTGTGACACACACACACACACACACACACACACACACACACAGAGTGCAGCTGCAAGGGCTGGTTTGGCTTGGCCACTGTGATTATGTTTTAGGCCCACAGGTTTTTCAAGGGGAAAGTTCACCGGGTGGGTAAAAGTGAGGATGATCCCCCAAAAGGACAGAGCTATTTAACTTTACACGAGGTTTTATCATTTCAGACTGTGCCTGACAGTATGACCTCCATGCAGGATGTGTTCACTTCTTTGATTACAGGTGGAGTAGTACAGATTTTTTATTAAATATGCTGTAAAGCAGACCATACGCCCGATCTAATGGCATTCATTGCAGTCTGGTCTTAGCTGCTAGGCTAGGTTTGAAACTCAAGCCATGTGGAAGAATCATCTGGCCGCCCATCTCGAATGTCCGCAGACAGGATTTTCCTCCTCTTAATCCCTCTGTTTGACATGCAGCCATACCTGTGTTACAGTTACAGGCACATTGAAGGTGTCAAAAGGATAGCACACAATGAGGTTGTCTTCATGTAGACCAGGAGGACTGACAGAGGCGGGTAAAAACCTCGAGATGAGAAAAGTTCAAAGTGATGTGAGAATTGAAAATGCATGCATGTTACTTGTTTGTGTGTGTGTGTGTGTGGTCAGAGATGGCTCCTCAACTGCTGCTAGAAAATGAAGCAGGGGAAGGCTGACAGGCCCATCACAGTCCTGGGCTACCAGTCAGTCCCCTCCCCCCTGCAAGCTCCGCTTACTGGAGGTCTGAGGGTCCATTAAGTTTGTTCTAGGGGAAAGAGGCACACTCTCTCCAGACCCTCAGGCTCTGTCCTTTATCCTGAGACTTCCTGTTGCCTTGGTTACTAATTGATGGTCGGTTCAGGACCACTACCTTGGAGACCCATTAACCAATACAGGGAGCTACTGGTGAGAGTTGGTCCGGAAACAGCGCATCCATAAGTTTGTGTGGATTAATTTGACAATATAAAATCAACTAGAGTAGTAAATACAGACAAGTGGAAAGATTCTTTTGAATCCATCATCATGAATGATGAAGAGTTTTAATTTACTTCGCTCTCCCTTTCAGTCGAACAACATTTAATCGTTTGTTTTAATCCACCTTAGCTGTCAGATGAGCGGAGTTACAAGCAGAAAAGCTTAGCCAGCTTTGACAGGATGTCTCTTCAGTAGAGCTGCATCGATCACTTGTCAGCTATTGAAGTAATCGCCATTGTTTTGAGGAATATTTTAAGAAAAATGTCCAAATATTCAGATTTCAGCTTCTTAAATGTGAATATTTTCCGGTTCCTTTCGTCCTCTATGACCGTAAACTGAATGGCGTCGGACGAGAAGACAAAAGGAAATCTGAGGATGCCACTTTGGGAAACAGTGATCAATATTTTTCATCATTTTGGCATTTTATAAATAACATTTTTTAAATAACTCATTGATTTAATCAAGAAATGATTGACAGATTAATCCATCATGAATAGAATTGTCAGCTGCAGCCCTATCTTTGAGCAATTATCAACCTGCATGGCAGTCTCTGTACATCCTGCATCCCGACTGCCACATTTGTAATGGCTAATTTTATAGCCAAAATGGAGCAACCTCCACCAGTTTGTGCTCCCGGGAAAGCCACAAACAAATACAGTATTTGCAAATACTTCTGACTGCGCAGTCGTGCAGGGTATGGTCCACACAGGTCAGTAGAAAAGTAATGCATGAGCGAACAGTAGCGTGGAGCACATCGTAAGCTTCAGCAAAGAAGCGAGATGGCACATTTATGTCACCGAAAAAGCCCCGAAAATCCCTCTCATCCTGCCAGTTCCTTTGTGAAACTGCGGTTGATGGATCAAGTGCGTTGAGTCCCGGCGTTCTGGGATGTGTTGCAGGAAGAAGGGGAGGATCATTTTTCCACAGCCCTCGAGGTGGGAGGGGAAGGGAGGCAGAGGTGGATCAATGGAGACAAGTGGAGTTGGGAATGGGATGGCCCTGAGGCGAAAGGATATAAATAATGCCAGCAGACATTGACTGCAGCACTCTCTGCCATCTCGCACTTTGTTTTTAACCCCGTGTTTTACCGTCAGCACTACAGGAGGTAGCGGACGACATGGCAGACAGCTGAAACCCGAGGACGTTAATTAATTAAAATCTAAAGTGGAAACGCTTTATCGCCACAGGAAACCATCACAAAAACTTTATTCCACGTTATCTTTTCTGGTTGGAGGATATTCCTGCTCCTGCTTTTTTTTTCTCCTTTTTTTTTTAAGCCTAAGTGTGTTTTGTAACAGAAAGAAGGCCATTTTGGCACATAGGGGGGTAGCCTGATTTATCTCCACACAAAATGGGTCGAAGGCAGGATGATAATTTAGCCATTTGTTCGGCGAAATGGATTGGCAACAGTGTGTCCGTGAAGACCTCCTCCAGGCTTCCATTAGTTTTGTTTTTCATGTTCTTCCACCATTTTAATGAAACTCAGGAAGTGTTGTTTTCACTGACTTCTTCCTCACTGAACCTGAGACTGGTTTTAGTTCAGAAATGTCCAACATGAGAGATTTGGAGGTGAAAAGCTGGTTCTGATGGGCTCAGGGCACCCTGATCACAAAATACTATAATTGAGAGTGGGTGAAAAGATTGTAATCAGTCCTGCCGTGTAACAGAAGAGTTGTCATGGTGATGGTCTCGCATTATTGGGTGAACTTGTTGTACACTTGCGTGTGTCCCTTGACCTTTGACCTCAGCTCCTTTCAAACTTGTACATAAACCCTATTATCCGGCCTTCAGTCCTCTATTGTTGCTCAGAGAAGTCGTCTGTTATTGTCTCTGATCGGCTTGTGTCGGGGAGGAGCAGCCCGGCTGGGTGGGATTGAGGGTGTCGGGGATGCCGTCACCGTCCAGTAATCATCTCCTCGAAACTGGGATTGTGATTGGAGTAAATGTTTAGGGTGATTTCTACTGGAAGACGGTTTCGTCGTTTAATTTTTTTGCTTGAAGTTATGTTCTTTTCCCTTTTTAATTTCCTTTCAGTGTCTTCTGGATGCGCTTTTTCAAGTCTTTGTGATAGCGTCGGGTTTAGACTGCATTTAAGGGAAGTACTGAGATCGGCTCATTGTCCAGTGGGATCCTCTCCTTTCAGTGCTGCCTCTTTCTTCTCATTATTATTTTTCGCCAAGCTTCTTTTTTCCTCATTGCTGGCATCACTGAGAGCTTAGCAAGGTTTCAGAACTGGGAGCCAGAGAACAAAAAGTCAAAAAATATTTGAACTTTTACCAAGTCAGACCCCTGATTCATCAGGGCTCATAGTTGCATGGCAACAGCGAGAGCTGCATATGTCTTATGTAGCCAGAGACGCATGGACTTTCTGATTTTTACAGCTCATGCATGTAAATGTTCCTCCACCCCCCCCCCAGCCTGTGGTTATATTATACTTCAATAGAGGAAGATCAGACAGGTCAGGTGTCAATTCCACTTGCGACTGGATTAACCGCGGTGAAAGATGACACGAGCTGAACAGGCGTAGGCCGCCTGCTCATTTTGTGCTCATTGTTTGGAGTTTACATAGTAAATATGTGGAGATGACGGGACGCGAACATACTGCACTAACCACAAGGCCTGTTTTTGAGATCCAGTTGAAGTGTTTGCAAAGCGCCGAAGCAACTGAATCCATTTCTGACGGTAATGATTCAGTTTGAATAGGACTGAGGTTGTTGAAGAACACTATTGGAGTCACAGTGCTCTTTATTTCAGCCCTCGGGTGCTAATTAGAGCCAAGAATATTGAGATGTGCAACTCACTCTAAACCAATGAAGTGATCAGTCCTCTGGCTTATTCTGCTTTGAATAATTAAATTGCTTGGACATTTAAATCTCAAATTTTTCCTTGATTGTTTTTAGACTTTTTTTTTTTAAATAATATAGAGGTTTAATGAAAGTTTTTTGTTGCAACCTTTAGCATACAAATCTAACACAAAGTGCCATGCTGCAGGAAGCTTTAACTGTGCCTTATCTATGTTTCTCGTTTAACCAGCAAATTAGATAAGGCACTCAGCCATTCAGGAAATGTTTAATGTCACCCCTTGATATGGCTCTTATCAGGTTCAGCGATTTGTCAGATGTGTGTCAGCATGTGTGGAGAAGAGAGTATGTTCTGTAGAATGTCAGAAAAGATTTCTCAAAACCAAGTCGACCAACAGTCCAAAATTCAAAGAGGAAGAGAATTAAAGATGATGTGCAAATCGTCACATTAGAGGAGCTGGAACTGTGAACACCTGCTTCATAAATCACTGAAAAGGTCCATTGTGTAAGATTTAGAGGCCTCAGTTTACAGAATAATACTCATCACCATGTTTTCACGGCCTGAAAATAAGAATCATGATGTTTTTGTTACCTTAGAATCATTTTTTATTTGTAGAATTTGTTTTGCAGCCATCGTAGTTTTCCCTTCACGTTTGGAATGGGAGGGCGAGTGGACAGGATTTGCGACAACATTGCTGGACATCAGTAAATCCCACACACTAGTCCTTTTTTAAAGCATCTGTCGATCAATACAATTGTTGCTGATCAATTTTTAAGTAATTGTTTAATTGAACTGGTTTATTTGGTACACATACAGATTAGGGTAGATTCATTATTAGCGGGAATGGTCATTTTTGACCAAATATTCATTTAGTGATGAATATTTGTTTTGGTGTGTACAGAACATTTGGAGAATTTGCAGTGTTTGTCGGCTGTAGCATTTCTGCAGCACTAAAGTGCTTCATTATTCCGCTGTTTTGTCCCACATTCGACCTTTTTAGCCAAATTATATTGCAACACATTGCGATTTCAGTAATATTTTGATTAATTGCGCAGCTCTAGTTTATATTGCAATCATTTGTAATAGCAGGCAGCAGATCCCGTCCTCAGTTTTATTTGGCAATAGTCGGCGCGTGTGCCAATTTGGTTTGCATGACGATATCTTTCTCCTATTCCGCTCTCTCATTTATGTAAAAGTGATTTGAGAGGGCGTCATTCAGCCGGAGGAGTGAGGGTTGAAGCCCCCCCACCCAATCCTCCAGCTTGGCGGGCATCCAACTGAGCTGAAGTGTCCCGAAGCATGACACTGAACTCCTGCTGGGATCAATAAAGTATCACGTTATTGAATGTGTCATCTTCCCATCTGTTTGGTAGAGGAAGATGTCAAGAGAGAGTAATGTTCGTGTCATTAAAAACTAATGTTGTCTCAGGTTGTTTTCAGCTTGCCTTTGGCTCAAACAGTTAGAATGTGTTTACCGTGATGTGTGTGCCAGGTTGTGGTGCTGCGTAGCGCAGCCTTTTTTTAAACCATGCCTGGCCTATATAGTATAGTCATTTTAATTGTTTTCTCTCACTCAGAGCACAGAAAATGCTCCTTCAAGCTGCCCACACAGCAGATCGATAGTTATGAATGGATGGTTGTAAAGTTGAAGCGTTCTTTCAGACTAGGCCAGACTCTTCAGGGTTGTTTGAACAGACCTGGATCCTCTTCTGGCTTATGCAGACGAAAGGATTTTCTCCCAGCTCCGGAGGGTATCTCTGCTCTAAATTTCAGTTTGCAACGTGGAATGCTAATTTCCCTGCTAATATTCAAAGGCTTGTTTCTCTAATTTGCATAAGGGAGCACTCTGGATTATTGTTGCTTTGAGATTCACAGCCCACAGTTGAACAGCACTGAACTTTGTTGAACTTGTAAAATTAACCGCTTTCTCACTTGAGCTCAGTCCGGGCAGCGGGGCAAAACACACTTCTCCTCGAAGCCTTCTGTTGGAATTTCTTTTGTGCCACTCACCACTAACTCAGCTATATGTTACAGCCTCATAAAATTAAATTAATGCTTAACTTGATGCTGGCTCAATGAGACCATAACATATAAAAAGGACGCCACACAAAAGTTTCAACGTTTGCAAAAGAAAAGATTCTTTATTGATAAGTTGCCACTAGGGAAGAAGAGAAAAGGGGGAAAAAAATTAACCCATAAAGTAACAAACCAAAAAGAGATGGAGATTGCTTTGAGAAATAAACTGGGTGCTCCACACCATCATCTCCCTGCTGGAGTAAGACTGCCCCCCTCCCTGCATCACTTGCATCCACAGACAGCTTAAACGGTCGATCAAACTGTGGAGCGGCAAGCACCGGCACATGAGTCATCAAGGCTTTAATACAGTCAAACGCATGCTGGCAGCTCTCAGACCAATGATAACGCCTTTTTGGGCTAAGGAGGTCAGTGAGGGGAGCCGCGACAGCCGAGAAGTTCCTACGAAAACTGCGATAATAGCCCGCCATCCCCAAAAAGCGGCGCAACTCGCATCTGGAGGATGGAGCACGAAATGACAGAATGGCCTCAACTTTGGACTGAATTGGTTTAACCTGCCCACGACCCACAGTTTTCCCCAAATAGGTGACTACAGCTTGAACAAATTCACATTTATCAAGATTGAGCGTCAAATTGGCGCCCTTAAGTCTATCAAAAACGGCATGCAGTTGCTCAATGTGTTCCTCCCGTGTGCTTGAAACGCCTCAGATGGGCGTCCCTATCAAACCACGTCTTCATCTTTGTCTGCACAACAGCAACGTTTCCCGTCGCCAACTCACAAGCACGGTGAAGTCTGAACCGAAAGTTACAGTCACAAATTTAAAATCCATTTTTACAGGCACAGTCTAATCACACCGACAACACAAAGCATACAGCAGCTAAGATGCAGCGTCCACGTGTGAGTATAATGACACGCCCACCCATTCAGGCTATGCTAGACAAGACAACAACTGAAAAAGGAAAACCAAGTACACCATATGCTGTCCAAACCAATTGGAACGTACAAACAAGGGTGCACTATGATCAATTCTTAAGCCTAGCTACCCAATCACACTCAGCGACACAACAGGCAATAAAACAGGCACACAATGTAAATCCAGACACAGTTTGCGACACACCGGCCTGTTTGTCTTCCTTATAGATACACAGAACCGCAGTACAACAAAAAAAAACCTGGCTCAATGAGACCATAACATATCAAGGACGGCACACAAAAGTTTCAAAGTTTGCAAAAGAAAAGATTCTTTATTGATAAGTTGCCACTAGGAAAGAAAAGAAAAAGGGAGAAAAAAAATTTAACCCATAAAGTAACGAACCAAAAAGAGATGGAGACCCAGCCAAAAGAAACAAAAGAGAGGGAAACACAGGGCCAGCCACGCTGTGGGCCGTCGCACCCTGCACTTCCCCACTAAATAGGGAAAGACAGGCCTAACCTAACACAAAGCGAAAAACTGGACTACCGGAAGTCTCCAACTCAAAATAAAATAAACTAAAAGAAGGAAACTCTGCCATCATGGACAGAGTTTAAAAAAAAAAAAAGGTTAACTCAGCTCAAAAGAAAGAAAAGCAAACCTTCCCCTGCTGCTGCTGCCCCAGAGTAAGAGAGCGCGGCCTCCCTCCTCCTCCTCTTTAACCCCTCCCTGATTACCAAATTGACTGCCGCCTGTGGAGGAAGGAACGAGGGAGGACAGGAGGGAGAACAGCAGCCCCAAGAAGAAAAGAAACACTCCCACTACCTGGCCGTACACTAATATATTTTTTTCCAGAGCTCTGAAATCCTAACGTACACCGCATGAAACTGCAGCTGCTAGATATATTTGTCGTCTTGTTGTTAATCATGATGGTGTTGTAGCGAGCTTTTTCAGAAAACACTCCAAATGATGGTGTGCAGAAAACTACCGGTGTCGGCTTGTCACTGCACGCCGCTGATGACACCGTGCACAATGCCTGACCAGATGAGATGCAATTTTCTTGGCTTCGAGCGGCACCGACAGTTTGCCTTACCTGAGGAACCCAAATGATGTTGGTGCATTTCACAGCTGTGCAAACACTTCCCCTCTCCCTCCCTATTTTTGGACACAGGCTAACCGAGTGAATTATGCTAGCTGCTTGCCACAGCTAAAGAGCAAAATGCTGCTTTAAGCAAAAGATGGTTTCTCTCAGGAGAGCAGTGCTGGTGATGTTGAGTCTGCAGCTACAGATGTGTCCCATCCCTGTTTTGGGAGAGAGAGAAAGAGAGAAAACCTGAGAGGAAATTTGGCTCGTAGCCAGCGTGGTTGTTAAAAATGCACCCTGACGTGCAGTCTTTGATTTATGCCGAGGTGGAGTCTGTAAAGATTGCCACTTTGAGCTGATGTTTGGTGACTGCCGCTGTCGGATGTGAGCCATGTGTGGGCGTTTTTGTATGAGCCCACTCAGCACAGCTGCAGTGATGTCAGTATGGCATGCGGCCTCACCACTTCCTCACAATCACACGCTCTCTCTCTTCCACATACTTGCTCTGTTATAAATGCCTCCGTAATAGCTACTGTACATGGCTGAATGGCCATGCATTGTTTTTTATATTCCACATAAAGAGATGAATTGCATTCGAATTTATAAAATTTAACATCCCCCTCCTCCGTTTGGGAATTGATTCTCCCTTGAATTGATAGCCAAGACTACAAATGGGGCTGATGCATAAAATCTGGCAGGTTCACCCAACCTCACCTCATTGCTTAATGGCTGTAATGAGTTTTATTGACACACATTAGATCAGTGCCAAGATGGCCTCGCTGCATCATTTGTATCCCTGACTTGACTCCCCCCAAACCTTCACTGGTGAAACACACATCTGAAGCTAATGTAAGGTCAGAATGGGGGCATCTGTAGCTCCATCAAGCACCCCACACCTCCCTTTTTTTTTTTTTTTAAATGGGAACCACAGCTGCTACAGCACATCAACCCAGGAGGGCAAAGGTCAGCGGGGTGGCAGGATCACCAGCAGGATTCCTGCGGACACTGGAGGGAACAAGGTTGTGTTTTTTACAGCCCGAAGCGCCAACGTGTTTGTTTGTACGGGTTAATCATTACAGCAGATGTGAGAGCCAATCAGCTGCGGCCCCAGGCTTGACACCAACACGGTCAGGGAAGTTTGTTTGCTAATTCAGTTAAACCAACGCCAACTTTGCATAGCATAGCAAATTGGGTGTTTATAGTGTGTGTGTGTGTGTGTGTGTTTTAACTGTTTGTATATGAGTGGGGGTGTGTGTCTCCAGCAGCATTGGTTCCGCCTCTGAGGATCGTAGACTCGGGAGATGTGGAGACAGCTGTAACACGGCAGGGGGTGTGCGTGGGCTCGGGAGACAGAAAATGTGCGAACGTCTCGGCTTTCTGTGTCTTTTCCCACCACTACGTTACAGATTTAATCTCACGCCTTGTGCTTTGGCATAATGAGAAAGAATTATCATATACATGTGCGGGACTAATGACATACGTGTGTTATAGATTCTACATGGACCTGACCCGTGTGCCACTTAGTGTGTGCAGATAGTAGCAGAATGTCTGATGTAAAAATGTAAGGGTAACACATAATAATGGCCATAATTACAGGCAATGCCAAATTTTATCATTGTGTCGCACAACTCAGCAAGTGGAAAATAATGATAATCAGTTTTCCACCTTCCTGTAAATCTTTCATAATAAAAGCCTCATTAAGAATTGAAGTTATTCTGTCCATATTTTAATTTTAAAATATATACAAGAAGTGTTTATATTAACAGCTTCAACAGGGTCAATAGTAGCAGATCAAAACGTGCGGACTGTACTTCTGCTACTTACTGACTGTACTAGCTG
The DNA here is from genome assembly GCA_036365135.1 of Miichthys miiuy. Lineage (NCBI taxonomy): Eukaryota > Metazoa > Chordata > Actinopteri > Sciaenidae > Miichthys > Miichthys miiuy. Next base: position 11,492,837 of record CM071623.1, read on the forward strand.
GCTAGCCACCTCGCTAACAGCAAACAGATGTGATAAGCATGAGTGACATACGGTTGTCAGGGACAGAGTTATTAGCGTCTGCTCAGCTGTGATCCTCAAGCTAGCGACTGTTGTGTTCAAAGTGAAAGTCATTGTTTTCACGTTGGATAAATGATTGATTCATTTATTGAAAAATCAATATATGATGTCTGATTAGTTGTAGCTTTAATTGCAAGGCTCTGATATGTTGGAAAACACTCTCCTTCTTCTTCCTTCTGACAGGAAGGGTTAGGAAAGTCATTTTCCCTGTCTGTACTCTTACACATTTATACACTGTTCTGTTTAGAAATCCTCATCTTTTTTAAACTGCATTTCCAGACAGACTTCTTTAAAAAAAAAAAAAAAAAAACATGAAACATGATGAAACACTGTAATTACAGCAGAAATGAAAAAACAAACCTTCAGGGTGGTGGCAAATCTGTTTGGGTGGCCCACCCTAAAAAAAAAAAAATCATGTTGCAGTTTTTGTTTATTTCCAATAAATAACATAATCCAAATACATGTTAACATTTTGTTTTTATGGGATTATACCTGCAAAAACACCTGTGTCTGGACTACCTTGTTCACCTTTTTAATACAAACTCTTGAGATTTACTCACATCCTATTGCAGGAGAACATGGCTTATAGCTTCCATATGTCTGCCCCATTGCAGTTATATCAGGAAGCACAACCTTACAACTCATTTGCCCTGAAATAAACCTTGAAGGGAAGGCCACCCTTGCTCAGGTCTCTATAATAAAGCCTTTTTATTTTAGCTTTTACAGCTGTGCTGCACACCACTGCTCTATAATTCCCACTGGCTCGAGCACAGAGGCTACGATGCGTAGCTAGCCACGCACTGTAAAGCCAGTGTATTCTCGAAATTGGCACCATGTCTGCCCATTGCACCAGGCTGGTCTGGTCTGGTCTGGTGTGTGTGTGTTGGGTTGTGTACATGTGTTTCTGCTAAGTACTTGCTGAAAAATGTTTCAGATTTTGTGTCTGTGTGTTTTTTGTAGGTGTCTGTGACTTAACTCATCATTTATTTGTGTGTGTGTGTTGCAGGGGTCCCTTCAGCGTGGTGAGGCGCTGCATCAACAGGGACACAGGGCAGCAGTTTGCTGTAAAGATTGTCGATGTGGCCAGCTTCACCTCCAGCCCTGGCCTCAGCACAGAAGGTGAGAATTACAGCAGACCTGGTCTGAAGGCCGCAATTAAGTCTTTGGGTGTTTGTTGTCATGTGCAGGGGGCACCAGGTGGGTGGAGTTAGCAGAATCAGGACAAGAGAGTGTATCCTTTTAAAATCATTTCCAGTGTATCAAAATAAAGCAAGCTTTGTATTGTAGTTAAAGTTATTGCCAATAACCAGAACTATACATCAGTATACATCTTTCTTGGGGTTACTTGAGGCTGTTTTCCGTGGGACGGTTCGTTGAGAGAGTTGGCAGCTGACTTTTATACATATAAATAGTTTATTCTTATACAGGAAATTTACAACTGCTTCAGTGCTATTTGTTTTTCGTTCTGATGTTTAGTTGTGTTCAATCAAAGTGTGTTTAAAAAGCCACAAATGCCACATATTTGGCCCTAAAGAGAGATGAAGTTGTGTTTTTTTTTTTTTAAATGAAAACAACTTGTGGTTGCCAATTTCTTTCTGTTTTCGAAATAGTTTGTTTGAGTAGGAAAAAAAAGGTCATCTAATTGAGGGTTCTCAGTGAACTGCAGCAACACTCTGAGTCTAGAGGGTTAACTAACTAGCGAGTCGCTTTCCGTGCTCTAATGCGAACCCACCCACCTTCTTCTCCTTGTGGGTTAAAACAAATGTTGGGTATAATCTGCAAACACTGGCTCAGATATCAAACACACACACACACAGAGTGGAGCATGGCATTCTCACACACAAATAAATGAGGCATAATATGACACATGCTGCACTCAGATGAAGTGTGTGTGTGCGTCCGTTGTGGTGGTAAGAGTTGGTGAGATATTGAAGTATGCTACATTCTCACCATGTGGTTTTGTGCTTTGTCATGCTGAGGTCTATGTGTGTGTCTAAGAGAGAGGGGGTGTGTGTGTGAGTGTGGGTGTGTTGGTGCTAATGTTGGCATTCACTCTGTGCCATCTGCGATACCCCAGCCAGAGATTAGCCCGGTAGCCAATAACAGCAAGACAGGAAATGACCCAAGGGAGGAAAAACAGAAGTAGAGATTTACACCAGTGTTTCCCAGAACAAAGCCCGCATCATTTTTTCATTAGTGTGATATTGTCATCCTAAAATATCGATGTATTCTCCTGAAAAGCTGAAAAATCTGAAGAGTTTTTCTTGCATTGGAAATTTTGAATCATTTTTTTTTCTAGCTGACTTCACCCCTGTGGTCAGCTGCACCAAGCACGGTCCAATGAAACCATACTGAGATGGCAAGAATGCCCAGAGGATGTAGTAACAATAATAAATAAATATGGAAAGCTCAGCTGATCCGGTCTGTTTCATACCATTGTAAAAATTTGTCATAAGAATTTTTGTGATTTTTATAGAATAGTATTGATTATTTCAAAAGTTAGTATCAATAGCAATTTAGATACAGGTTATTTAGTGAGTTTAACATTGATTTGACACATTGAAGCACATATTATTGAAACTGAAGTTGTTTTGAATCTAAATGACCCCACCAATAAAACAAAACTGCACGTTTCAGAGTGGCCTTTTATTGTGGCCAGCCTAAGGCACACCTGTGCAATAATCATGCTGTCTAATCAGCAGCTTGATATGCCACACCTGTGAGGTGGATTATCTCAGCAAAGTGCTCACTATCACAGATTTACACAGATTTGTGAACAATATTTAAGAGAAATGGTTATTTTGTGTATGTAGAAAATGTTTTAGATCTTTGAGTTCATCTCATGAAAAATGAGAGCAAAAACAAAAGTGTTGAATTTATATTTTTGTTCAGTGTAGTCTTCATACCACTTTAAAATTCGTCATAGAATAGTATTGATTATTTCAAAAGTTAGTATCAGTAATAATCTAGATACAGGTTATTTAGTGAGTTTAACATTGATTTGACACATTGAATATTATTAAGATTATTAAGGCACATATTATTGAAACTGAAGTTGTTTTGAATCTAAATGGTACCAAACATTTGATATAACATTTCTGTATCATACACTATTTAGTTATTAGTCCAAAGGAATGCAATTTTTAAAACGTCTCCTGGACCAAGAATAATCAACAGCTTTGAATTTTTCTTTGTTAGTATATAGTGTAACAGTCCAGAAGGAGTATGTGTATCAAATTATAAATATTTTCTGTTCCTAACAGATGTTTCAGAGGCGTTTTCCTGGAAAATAAATAAATTCAACCCCTTGTGACTAAAGAAATTATGTTTAGAAACACTGTAGCTTCATACTTTGAAAATCTTCAGTGGCTTTGTGCTCAGCTTGTACTTAAAGTGCTAAAGGACATAATAAATTCCACTGTGGTCACTTAATTCATGTGCAAGTCAAAAGCAAAGTATGATGACTCACATGGCCAGCACATGTCATATTGTAAAAACAGAAATGACACAAAGGTTCTGCATCCAAATGAAACCCTAAAGAGTGAAACAGTCAAAGTTTTCCCTCGGCTTAGAAGAAAGTGCAATTTTTCATACCTGCAATTTTTAAAAAGTCACAAGAGAAGAAATAAGCAAGGGGCCACTCAAAGTGTCACGGCAGAGAACTGGAGCGCAGCCAGACCTGGAGAGTGGTTTCCTGAGACCACATACTTTAGCTTATTAGAAAGAAAGAAAGAATCTGCGTCAGCACAAATGTGAGTGAAAAGAAGACAGAAGTGCTACAAGCTGCGGAACAAACATTCATAGTTATGTATGAATATGTGTGTGTGTGAACATGTGAGAAAGTGATTAATGGCGTCATTAAGAGTGTGAGTGCCGAACAAAAGCAGAATAAGCGCGTGTGGGTTTGTGGAATATAGAGTGAACTGGTGAGCACTCTCAATCAACATCAAAGCTTTATGGGTATTGAAGTTTAAAGAATACAGCAGTGCAGTTCGCAGCCTTATGAGTTAGACGTGTTAATGAACACACCCCAGACAAACTAACAGCCGTGCATGACCAAGCATTTCTGACTTCCTGTATTTGAGATGAGGCATCTTCCTCAAAACTCTCCTCACAAAGTGAAATTGTTTAACGTTGCATCATAAAGACGTGCGCGTAAGCATTGATTTGGAATAGGCAGATTGCTTTCACGCAGATAGTTCTCGGCCTCTCCGGCCCCCTCCCCTCCGTCTGAGTGGTTTCCTCGTTACCGTGCGGACACTGGGCAGCATTGTTTAGTTAAAGAATAGATGCTCGACGAGACAAGGACGAGGACAAGCCTAAAGAGGAGAGGAGAGGAGAGGAGAGAGAGAGGGAAAAAAAATGAAAGCAGGAGGAACAGTAGAATGGGGGCTCTGTAGTGGGGCCGCGGCGTCATTTCTCTCTGTTGCATAATGATACTGGTCTGTCACGACACAATGAGCACACGCGCGCACACACACACACATGCACATAGATCAGTAGACTTGCAGATGGGGAGTGGAGTGTGTAAATGAGGTTTTTATGGAGTGAGGAGCTCAACAACAGCACATTATGTCTGTCAGCCTTCCTCAGCAGGCTGTCTGGCTGCTCGTCTCGCCAGTTGTTGGTCATTCTGTTCAGTATCGTGCTTTTCTTTTTTTCTTGAGAGAGAAGACGGTGCACTCCTCTGAACGGTGTTTTCCCATCACTATAGTTTTCTTTAATGAGACAGTCATTAAGCCAAGAATGCCACAGACATGATGTCATTGTATTTGCAGTGTGGATCTTGATGCGGCGATAAGAAAAGGGGCAGTGTTGAATGCCAGATGTGCATTATGTACATGTCTAACAGCGTGAAAAAACTATTTACCCTGTTTGCTCAAGTGTGTTTGGAAATTCTCTGTGACTCCCTCTGGTGGTGAAGCGGAGGTGCAGCAGGTTTGTAGAGGTGTGACAGGAGAGGAGGAGAAGAAGGAAGAGGAGGAGGAGGAGGGTGGTGTGCTGCTGGGCATGTCCTCCTCGCTCTTCATCTCCTTAACGTCACCGAGGACACAAAATGCCCCCAAAAGATGAACTCTGCTGAGTCTCTTTGTTAAGACTGCTCCAGTCACACATTTGCGGGCGTTCTCCGACCCGATTTTGCACCACATCACCATTTTCAAGCTTGAGAAAACTATCGGAAGTGACACCCATTTTCACACCTCCTATAGCACAGGGCCATATGTTCCGCAGTGCGTGACATTTGTCATATGTCATTACTAAAATGATAAATATTTTCATTTTAAAACTCTGGAACTGCTGATGCCACTAAATTTATAAAGTCCTGGAAAGTCGCGTTGAGACTTGAAGGCACGAATAGTGACACATGAAAAGGATCGATCAGTTAGAGCATTTCGGTATTTGCAGATTGATAACTGGTTTGTTGACTGCATTAAGTGTGTTTTTGTTTTTTCATATCTGCTTCTAGATGAAGGGGATGAAGGTCACTATAACAATAGCCACATCTTGTCCATAAATTGTTGTACTAACAGCAAACAAAGCTCGATAATGATGGGAAATAATCTGAATTATTTTAAATTTAAGTTCTTCCCCCACAACTGAGCTATAATTACATTTGAATATGAATTGTTGCATGTGAACAATTTCTCACCACAACCCCAACCCCCCCTCTTTTCTACCAACAGATCTGAAGCGAGAGGCCAGTATCTGCCACATGCTGAAACACCCCCACATCGTGGAGCTGCTGGAGACCTATAGCTCTGATGGCATGCTCTACATGGTTTTTGAATTGTAAGTAACCCACATGTGTGCGTTGCCCACCATTTTTTTTAGAGTTTGCTTTTGTGTCTTCTAATTGTGGTTCTTAACCAGGGCAGGAAACACCTGTCTTTGTCCACCAGCACCACGGCTGATCAATGTCACGCATAGCAGTCTGGAAAGTAGACAAATCTAACAGCCACAGACTAAATTTACCAGCAGCTGGTTGAACGTTACACTACAACCCCCTTCTTTAGTGGTTAGAGACTCATGAGGTTGGGGCTTTGCATGAACCAAATGTGTTTGATGTGTTTGTTCAAGTGTTTTCTTCGAGGAATGACTAAAGAGATGATCAGACTAGATATTTCCAAATCAGTTTATATATTTCTTCACAGCCCTCTAGGTTAGTACATTTTTGTATTGAAATTTGTGGTCTGGAATAAAAGAAATTGATTGTGTTGAAATGAGAGGCACACACTGAGTCTTGCAGCTCTTGGTAGATTGCAGCCCTGCCTAATTGCACAGTGATGATAAAAAAATAACATGATGTAATCTAAAGCATCAGTGTTCAATATAAAATCCGCAGGAGTCAGAAGGAGAAGCAGCTTTCTGCCCCATCCCGCAGTCTTTGTTGTGAATGTAATTTTCTTAATCAACTTGCTAATTTGTTTCCTCCGTGTGGATTTTCTGTTGAAAATATACCTCGGGGATTGTTCTGGTTGAAAAGTGCTATCATGAAAATATGGAGTGCCGGTGACAGCAGGTCACAAAGTTGCTCCCTGACATTTGCAGATTTATGAACTCCATTTTAACCACTATTTTGACAGTTGCTAGCTCATCTGCTCTCCCATAAACTCTCATCTACTTCTTCCTGTTTTCCCTGCTCAGCATGGACGGAGCTGACCTGTGTTTTGAAATAGTGAAGAGAGCCGATGCTGGGTTTGTGTACAGCGAAGCAGTGGCCAGGTAAGACGCACAGTGTGGGAACTGTGGGGAGGACATTTTTAAATATTAATAAAGCTTAAAATAAACAACAATGCCCTAAATGATCTCTCCCCCCTTCTGTCCACCCAGCCACTACATGAGGCAGATTCTGGAGGCACTTCGATACTGCCACGACAACAATGTGATCCATCGCGATGTAAAGGTGAGATCTCTCCCATGTGCCCCAGACTAAGCCACTGAAACCAACAAGCATGACATAAACTGACTAGATAACTGAGATGTTACATTTTTTTCACGGTATAATAGACAACCTTTCATGTGCCTGTCTTCAGCTGTGTGAAATTGATATCTGTACTGTGTAGGGAGACAAAAGGTCATTTACCAGAAAACGCCCCCTTCGACATGCACTCTTCACATGAACCTCTAGGTTTTCTGTTCTGCAATTTAGGTGTTGCAGAACCGAGAAACTGTTTAGGCTGTTCATTTCAAGCAAACCGCTGCGCCACACTGGGTTGTGTTGCATGTCGCAGTTCTTATAGTCAGATTAGCACCAACCAATGATTGCAGCAGGATTAGCCATCTAACACAGGCGACAAAAAAAGAAAACACCAGACCAGATGGAGCAGCCCTGGTTCAGGCCATTGAGACACACACACACACAGAGTCCCTAAGGGATCAACACAGCCTTGTTTTCAGTGGAAAACTAATAGCTGTGCGTGCTGGCGGGTCAAACCTGGGTGAAATGGTAGTTGCACATTACTGCTGGTGTTTGTTTTAATTCACCTGGAGCGCCAAACAGGTGGCTTTTAACACAATTAGGAGAATTCAAAAAGACTCAGAGCTTTCAAGTGAAACTGACAAAACGATGTATTTGTAGGTTTGTATTTTAGTCTCTAATCTCCTTTTTTCAAAATAGAAAATAACATTCGTATGTTGGTTTTAACATTATTCCTCTGATGCATTCAGTCCATCATTACCAATATAAAACACACTCTTCCTGGCGTGTGATCTTAGAAAAACTGCAGTCCCGGTAGTCACTGGCATGCATCTACTCAGCATTGTCAGGCATTAAACTATAATTGAAACAATGATTCCCACGAAGCGCAGATGTTCACAAGTTAACACAATCAGAATATCTCAGTAAAAGTTATAAAAAAACAAACATTTATTATTTTAACAAAAGAAGTAGGTAGAAGTGCAGAAATGCTTTGCTTAGATTGACAGCTGACAAGTCATGTCCCTTATTTATTTCTCCTGCGTTCAGACATACATTGATCACTGTTGGCCAAGAGGTGGAAGCGCGTTCAGTCCTGTGCGGCGGAGGTTAGAGTTGATGACACAGATACTTGACCTGGGGGTGCCTGAGGGGGTGTTTGGTAAACCCATCGGCACAGACGGTCGTCTGAACTCCATTGTTGAGCTGTTGGACGTCGCGTCGTTTAGGAAGAGAAACCGGTTGCCCAGTCGGTGGCCGAGCGCTTGGAGCGCAGTTTTGCGTACTGAGCCAGACAACAGAAAGTACATGACAGGATCCAAACAGCTATTAAAGGCAGAAAGTAACAGCATCACCTCATTGGTCCGGTCCACCTTTTGCAACTGGATGCAAGTCACTTTACTGCTGAGCTGGGAGAGGATGTAGATTGGGCGGAAGGCATGGTATGGTGCAAAGCAGACGGTGAACAGGAAGAGGACAAAGAAGGACTTTTTGGCAGTTCGTTTGTATCTCTGCGCATTTGGGAGGTCAGGCTTATCCCGCGACACGCTCAGCAACTGCGATGCGATCTTCCCATAGGACACCATGAGTATGACGAAGACGAGCCAGAACAACAACACCAGCACCGCGTTGAAGTAGGCTTTCCCTTTGGCTTTGCTGCTACGCTGCTTGTACTGGAAACATTTGTCATTGAACTCTTTGTCTTCTGCTGTGGCAATCATGGACACCAGCGCCACCAGTGACAGACCCCACAGAGTACCGCACACCACCCAGCTCCACGGCCAGCCACGCCCCAACACTGGCATCCTCATGCATCTCCGCACTCGGCCTTTCCCCTTCAACCTCAAGAATCTGTCCAAGCTGATGAGTCCCAGCAGTGTGATGCTGATGTACATGTTCATGTAAAACAGATTCCCCACCAGCTTACAGGCCACGTATCCCAGCACCCACTTGTTTCCATTAACATGGTAGAAAATCCTGAAGGGCAGACACGCCAGCAGGACGAGATCAGCCACAGCACAGTTGATGAGGAAGACCCGCACAGAGTTGCGACTCGAATGCAGGAAAAGGAAGACCCACAGGGCGAAGATGTTACCCACGAGCCCCAAGATGAAGAACAGGGAGTACAGGACTGCGAGCGGCAGACGGAGGGCCTCGTCATCAAATGAACACTGTGGTTCTGACTGGTTTGGGGAGAACACTGAAGAGGTGGAGACGAGAGGGGCGGCCGAGAAGGACGGCGACATCGACACGGGGGAGGATGAGGTAGACACTCGAAGAGAGGAGTTAGCGAAGGGGGAAGAGAAGGTGCTCATTGCGTCTGAGGGTTGTCAATCATTAAGCTCTGGGAAAGAAGGAAAAAAATCAGCTCATTGATTCTAACTGAATAATTACAAAAAACAAAGACATTTTGAACAGCTAGAATGCCCTCACTGTGAAACTGCAGTTGGGAATTTTATGAGTAATGCACAGACAGGTGAGTAATGTGTGGGTTGTCGTATGAAAGGTCATGTAATACTCAGTGTGACATGAAAATTATAGTAATTTATGTAATGCCGTGAAAAAGGCACAGCGCCATACAAAATAAGAGCACAGATTTCTCACTGAACAACACTTGTGTCTTCTGCCGTTTCATGACTAATTGAAACTTTCGTGCTTATTTAAGACATAAATTCCAGTCCGGTGATATTACAATAAAGCCGGGGGGAGCGCAGACACACATGAACACATGCTCATGCGTGGAGTCACTCTCTGACTGCTACACACAGATGTTTGGATTAAGGCGGAACACTCACCATCAATTTTCCTCCGTGGGAGACTTCAGCACAGCTGCAAGTTTTAAATGTGTGGGAACGTGCAGAGAGGTGCGAGAGCGCAGCAGTCCAGCGCGTTCGAGTCCTCCATCAAACTGTAAAAACCACAGTTGCTGATGTGATGATTAATAATAAAAGAAAAGGAATAGTCCTGTCCTTTCACACTTCTTCCTTTGCTGTCTTATCGGCCTCTGAATGAGTCATAAATCCAGCGGTCTCCACGTTCCTCACATCCTTTTAAGAGCGCCTGCCTGCTTCTCCCCGTCCTCCTCACAGCTCAGCTTGCCCTTCACTCTTTTTCTCTGTCAGTCTCTCTTTATTTCTTCGTCCCCTCTCTCCTGCACTCACAGTTATGACTATGTTTGGTCTGCCGGTCCTCTGCTCTCTGCCTCTTGTTTCTCTCTTTGTGATCTCAAACCTCCTTAGCTCCACGCCCCCAGAAATGCAAAGAGAGAGAGAGAGAGAGAGAGAGACAGGAACTGAGCCCACCACACACATACACACACACACACACACACACTGTTCATCTGTAACGCAGCTCTACCCCTGCACCGTCCTGTTCAGAATAAAAATTACATGCATTTGCAAGAATACTACATTAAACACAATTTATTCCTCCAATGGAGGTGGTGTGTTTTTTAATATTGCAACATTCATCTTATGAGTGCATACGCCTTAAGTATTGATTACAGCCGTGAAAGCCTGTTTTTCAGCACGCCCAGTGGTCCTTATAATTTAAGTCTTGTCCCGAGAGTTTGCATCCCAAACTGCATCTCTGAGGTTTTGCATTTAAAAAGCTAGCGAGTTAATGAGCTCAGTTTGAGATCGGTGCTGGTCCAGACAGACGGCAGTTTAACATCAATTAAGAGTTCTTGTCTCGGTGAGTCATTTAAGTGTTTGCAATCATCTGTTGAAACAATCTGATGTTAAATAAACTTTAATAATAATATCAAGGATGTTATTTTACAAGGCTGCCGGAGAATCGCTCTGAATATCCTTGTTTTACGACCCACCTGTTGGCTAATGCTCTCCTGTAAAATGGCTTTAATTACCGCGGGGCACGGCAAATATTTTATTACCTGCCTCCTCCTGCAATATTAATCCTCTACAAATAAGGTTTAAGTGTGAAAAGACAGACATTTTCACACTGAAGTGAAAGTACACACTGCAACAGAAAGCGGACGACGGGGGTCACACGTTACTGTGTAGTTTATAGTTCGACCACTTCTCTCACTTTAACCTCCCTCGCTGTCGGTAATTCTTAAGCATCCCGTGTCAAGGTTCTGACCTGCTGCTATCTTTCTTCACTAATGCAGTGGGTTGTAATTTGCAGAACACTTCTCTTCTGTATTATGTGATGAATTGCTTTGCAGCTTCTTTCAAAAAAAAAAAAAAAAAACTTATCTTATCGCTTATTATTCGTCATGCAGCGACTAAATCAGGGGGGCGGTTTCCTGTATGTATCGGCATCATAATAAAATTGTGGTTGTAGTTGCGCGACTCTTCTTCTCATTATGAAACCAGTTCACTAACCAGCAATTGAAACATATGGGATTTTGCACTTTGCACAGGAAGAGCAAAGCAATGCTCTGCACGGTCACTGTTCTCTGCAACAAAAAAAAGAAGCTTTTTTTCTCTTTGCCAGTAAGAGAATATGTCAGAATCACATTTCTTGGTCAGCTGGTCGGTTTTGTGCAGCTTTACAATTTCTGTGTAAGTGAATCTAATTAAAGGCTTATAGGACAGCCCCTCCTTGAACCTGTTGAAATATATGAACCATAAATCTGCTTTTTTTCCCCACTCAGTTTGACTCGTTTCTTTCTTTTTCACTCTGCAGCCTCACTGTGTGCTGTTGGCCTCAAAGGAGAATTCTGCTCCAGTCAAGCTTGGAGGTTTTGGAGTGGCAATCCAGCTGGGAGAGTCTGGTTTAGTAGCTGGAGGTACGCGAGTATGACAGTCTTTTTTCCCCCTCTCTAGCTCAAAAGACCCATACCGAAAGAATTAAAGAATTCGTTGATTAATCATTTGTATCTCTTATGTTAAGACATGTTGGTTTGTGAATTGCAGCAGTGTTGGAACAATTTTACCTTGTCTTTTATCTTTTATCGGCTATGTGCCAGACTGAGAAAGAAATGTTCAAAGAGAACTTGACTGTGGTGACGTGAGCAGTGTTTTGGATATGACTAAGTATGATTGTGTGCGTTTGTTTCCACATTTCAAAGACACACACGCACAGTGGGGGAATTAGGGGGAATGTGTGTGTGTGTGTGTGTTTGTACATTAGATATGGATTGGATTATGTGTCCACCTTTCTCCCAGTGGATCCAAGCTGGTTTAGATGGATTACTCTTGGTGTTCAGAAAAGTCCATTTGATCATTTAAGACATTTTATTAAACAACAGTTGCTGGTTTCTACTTCTCAAATTGTAACTTGATTGTCTTTTCACTATTTTCAGACGTTTTAAAGAGTAAACGATGAATGGATTAATCCTTAAACATCTTACTTGCGTATCTATATATCCTTATACCTTTTTTATAGCAGCAGTTATCTCTTTAGATCTCCACCCAGCTTTCCCATGTTTCACAGCAGCTAAGCGCTCTCATAATGACCTCTCTGCCTACTCTTCAGGACGAGTGGGTACTCCCCACTTCATGGCCCCGGAGGTAGTCAAGAGGGAGCCATACGGCAAACCTGTGGACGTGTGGGGATGTGGCGTCATCCTCTTCATCCTCCTGTCTGGCTGCCTTCCTTTCTACGGCACCAAGGAGCGCTTATTTGAGGCTATCATTAAGGGGAAATACAAGGTAGGATCTGCTCTCTGATTGAGCAAAGACCATCGCCGTCTGTAACCAAGCATGACAGTCTGTTCCTTTTTGTCGCTGTGCATAGGTTAACCTTCTGGGTTACAGAGAACCATTTAAATTTAAGATTTGAGACAAATCTCAGCACCTCTCTTCATACCAGTTATGGCTCTTGTGGTGGAAGTTATCATACAAGAAATGTTTTATCTGTTCTTCCCTGCTGTTGGACATGGTTTGATACATGTTACATGTTGATAGCTTTATGTTAAGTTAGTACATTAAAAGGTTAACTGTTGTGACCTTTACAAAAGGTCAAACAAAACAGTGAGAGGTGATGGAAAAACTGACGTCAGCGGAAGACGCTAAAAAGTCAATTTTCAACAGAAAAGAGCAGACTGAATTTCCTGCCTGCGGTGCAGTCACCACAGGACGACGCCACAATGTCGTCCGTGAAGCTGCTGCTCAATTCACAGATTTTATTTAGAAAAATGCAAAATAAAGAGCTCTACCCACACTGCAACATTTTACATAATGGACCGTGATTATTCTAAACATCCATAATAATAGTAATAAAAATAAATATCCTGGGTTCTGAAAATGTCTGTTTGTACAGATGAACCCGCGCCAGTGGGCCCACATCTCCGAGAGCGCCAAGGATCTGGTGCGACGCATGCTGATGCTGGACCCTGCCGAGAGAATCACTGTCTACGAGGCCCTCAACCACCCCTGGCTGAAGGTAAGAAGACACACACACACATTACTGATAGTACTAAATTCACCACAGAGCTCTCGCTGTAGATTTTGACAACTTTATCAGGTTACTGTCTTTGAACTTCCTGTGTGTAACACCACTGTGGTAAATATTTACCACAGTATTTGTAACGATTTTATTACTTATGATAAAAAAAACTAGTGAATCCTTGTCCCTGAATGACACTGTTCACCTGATTACAAGTCAGCGTAGCATCAAAATGATTTCAAATTTGAAAGCTGCACTTTCTGTCATAAAGTAACAGACACTTAGTTTGATGCGAGCTTTGATCACTCCATCACCTTTTGACTACTGGCCTCTCTGATGCTGACTCAAACACTTCCTTCAGCTTAGAACCATAGTGCTGCTTTCACATCCTTTCTGAAACTGTTCTAATAAGTGTACAAACATGATAGCGTGTTTATGTCCCCGCAGCGGCGTTTATGGTTTCTAACTGTGCTTTATGTGAATGTGTGTGTGTGTGTGTTTAGGAGAGGGACAGGTATGCCTACAAGATCCACCTGCCTGAAACGGTGGAGCAGCTGAGGAAGTTCAACGCCAGGAGAAAGCTGAAGGTCAGCACCGTGTTTGCTGCTTATCTAACAATCTACAGATTCATAGAGAACGGAGACGAAGCTGCGCCTCCTCCACAGCGCACAGCTGCTCCAGATGATACAGAACAAGATTAAGTTCTTGTGAATCTTCTTGTGAATACTGTCACCACGATCGTCCTCTCAAAACATGTTCACCGCAGTGACTCTGTTCTGGCTGTGATAGCTGTTATCTTCACTGTGCATCACAGGGTGCAGTGTTGGCTGCTGTTTCCAGCCACAAGTTTAACTCCTACTATGGCGACCCCCCAGAGGAGCTTCATGACTTCTCAGATGACCCCACCTCCTCAGGTAAATTATTCAACTGGGTTTAGGTGGGTTCCCAAACGTTTCCACAATAGAGAGATCTAGTTAATCTGGTGTTTGCAGGTAGGATGGAGACGTTAAAGGACAATAAAATGGATTCAGATGGTGCAGGGATGTCTAGTTCTTGATGTGTCATGTGAAGTCAAAGACTATCTAACATGCATCTGCACCAAGTCACACACACTTTCTTTCCAGTTTCTATTCTCGTACTTTCTATTCTCATGTCTTATCATGACCTCCAGCTGTCTGTGTAAACTTCCCCTGACTTGGATAAAGACAGATGTTGCACAACGTCCTCACTTCCCTGTCTCAGCGATAGACTTTCACTTCCTTCTGATGGGAAGGCTGCAGGCCGCGTCTGCCAATCACTTGTGTCGCCGCCACGAACGGGAGAAAAATGAGCAGCGCGTTAAATACCCGCCTTAATAAATTCGCGCAACGAGCCAAGCTCTGCACATTTTCTGCTCTGCAGCCAGATCTCCTTACACCACCACGTATGTCCTTTCTGCTGAGGCTGGCAGTCTGCTGCAGTCATGCTTCCTGGTGACTGGAGGTCTACAATAGTAATGGAAGCAAAAAATAAACCAGACATGTTGCCGGTCATGGACTTGTGTAATATAGTACACGCTTGCAGGAGCATGGCAGATTATTCACAAGTGGCTGCTTTTGCTGAGTTTTCTCTGTGTTGCCGCTCTTTCCTCTATTCTTCCTCTGCCTCCTTTTATTCCCTACCTGCCCTCACGCCTCCTCTCTGTGAATATTTGTGCCCCCCCTCCCTTTCTTTTTACCCCATCCCATTGTGAGGTGTAAAACTCTAATCTCAGCCTCTCTTTCTTTGGTGTTTTTCCTCTGCTCTGCTGTCTCTAGGACTGCTAGCTGCTGAAAGTACGTATCCCCCCTCCACCGCCCATAAAATCTTGATGTGTGATATCATCATGACATCATGTGCATTTTTTTTTTCTTAGTCTTGGATAATGTGAGTTCTAATCCTCCCAAAATGGCTCCCTCTGTCTTCTCCCCTGTCTCTCTTTAAGAAAAAAAAACCCCATTTGGTTTGATGAGTGTGCTTTAAATCCCAATGCTTCTTCTTTTTGACCTGTGAATATGATATTCTGTTCACATGCATCTTTAATATTCCAATCACAGAAAGCTCTGCAAACACAGATTAACTAAATATTCAGATTGTTACCGTGTGAGAGAAACAAAAGATGACGAGAATAAGGTGCTTACATGCCTCCTAACAAGGGGATTATCTATCATAATCAGGTTTCTGTACTCCAAACACCCATTCTCAGTTTTCAGATTCAATTTCAATAACGCTTTTTAAAAAAAAATCATCTTTTAGTGATTAATCAATTATTGATCTGACTAAAAATCAGTTAAGACATTGCTATTGCTATTTAGATCGGCCTGATGCATGTAAACAGACCTGATAGCATGTTTTCTCTTCTGCTTTTATGTCACAGTAATAATTGAATCAAGCACTCATTTGTTATTTTATATAAGTCCATTATTAGTCCAGAATTACATGTTTGCAGTTGGGATTATTTTGTTATTCCCCAACTTCTTTCTGGAATTATTTTATTAATTAAAAAAAATTGTGAGTCAGTGCAGGATTAAAAATTTTCAAGGATGGAGTAATCCATAGTCTGTAAATTTCACTCGAATCATTTATTCAGACATTTGTAAGAGAGAGCGAGAGAGAGGTCATCCCCTGGTTTGGCTGTAGAGGCCTTGGAAAAGTCCTGATCACAGTGGTGTAACATCATCTCGCATACCACTAATAAATTCTGTGGTCAGTTAAGGATCGCCCTGCGGGCCCAAATGTATCGAATCAAAATGATTTTTTAAGTAAGCTTCCTGTCTGGGAGAGGAAAATGTATTCTGACCACACGCCTGCCTCTCTGCCTGTCATCCGATACGTAGGCGGCACATATTTGTGCAGACTATTTTTTTTGATGTTATTAGGTGTGTTAAGGTTTTCATTTATTTATTTTTAATATTCATAATTTGCATTTTTCTCGGGCGTACTGCCTCTAACCCATCATCCACACTGTGACTTTCTGAAGTGACTTTCTCCTGATGTTGTATTGATGCCATGTTACCGCTGTTTCTCTGGTTTTGCTGCATGTGTGGGCGATGCAGCAGGTACTTGGGGGTTAAATAGTTTTGAGTGTTTTGTGTGTTTTTATGTGTTTTCTGTCGTGTCGTGTCTCTATTGTCTTTGTCCTCTTTTGGTGTCATTTTTGTCGTCTTTTATTTATATAATTTTTCACTTATTTTTGCCTGTTTGTGTACGTGTAACGTAGTGTGCTTCGTGGTCTGTCTGTCGTGTTCAGTGTTTGCATTTTGTGTCGTGCTGAATGTTCACAGGGACTGCTTGGTGTACTTGTGAGTGTCATCTATGTGCTGGTGCTTGAGTCTGTATTTGTGTGTATAATCAACGTGTGTGTTTGCGCAGGGGCAGTATCACAGGTTTTGGACAGTCTAGAGGAGATTCATGCATTGACAGATTGCAGCGAGAAAGACATGGACTTCCTCCATAGTGTCTTCCAGGATCAGCACCTCCACACCCTGTTAGATGTGAGTACCTCTTCCTCTGTAATACCAAAAGTGCCCAGTAGGTGTCATGACAAGTCAAGAGTCAGCTACATGCAGTATTTTTTAAAATGCAGCCCGTTTGGGTTGTTTTGGGTTTTTCATTTATGATTGACATAAAATTGTTAAGTAGTGATGTTGCTTTATCACATGGCTTCATTATATGTGACTTATCGCTTGTCATTTCAGCTTTATGACAAAATCAACACCAGGTCGTCCCCTCAGATCAGAAATCCTCCGAGTGATGGAGTGCAGAGAGCCAAAGAGGTAAAGAAAGAAGATGAGAGCACACATTCACAAACCGGGTCTTCTCTATGCGGCTTTTAAACAACTAATCAGATATTTAATCATCTGAAAATGCAAATTTTTCACGTACTTAATTATCAGGTCGAGTCCTAAACAATGAATGATGCTTACCCAACAAGCTTTCTTAGGCAAAGCAAGTGAATAATGATCAGACACCGTGCTGCGACAGTGTTATTTATCATGAGCGTTTCTTAAGATTCACACCTCTTTCTCCCCGTGTTCACCAGGTGCTGGAAACCATCTCGTGCTACCCAGAGAACATGGAGGCCAAGGAGCTCAGGAGGATTCTCACACAGCCACACTTCATGGTGCGATATTACAGCTATTATTACATTCAGATCTCTTAGAGAGCACGCTCATTGGAGTGTGAGAGATTACAACCTAATGTGTCAGAAGTGCGGTCCTTTTGACAATCCACATAACTCCCTCGGCCGCAAAGCTGCTTAGCACCTGAGCTCAGCGAGCCCTCAGGCAGGGACGAGCACAAGTAAGGGAGGAAGAACAGAGACGGAGTGAGCGATAGGGTGAACTGAAGAGAAAACGCACTTCGTGTGGATACAGAGTAACTGTTGCGATGACCGCGATGTTTGTCTGGTGGCTGTAACAGACCTGCGACCAGAAGAGCAAATTAAGGGGATGTTATTGACGGACTGAGTGGATTTCATGTAAAGGTATAACACTGTTAGAGCTGAAGGAGTGTGTCTTGTTTTGGAGTATTTTGATTTATTGTCCCAACACAGCAGCTAAATGTAGGATGATAGACGTTAGAATTAGATAGCCAAGAGGGCGAGGTGTTTCCCTGCGCTTATTCAGGCTGTCACACTTTCTGGAGCTGTCATCCTCCAGGTTGGTTCAATCCAATTAGGCCGTCTTGCCTCTTGACCTGACCGGCTGGGTTATCCATGCTGCGCTCCTGCAAGCAGAAACTATTGCATGGAGACAGACAGGAAGAAGCACATCTCACTTGCCAATTCTTTCACTTTGAACCTTTTCCTGTGTGGTGTATTCAGACACTTGTTAGAATGCGTTGTCGATGTCTTTGTAAACATCAGTTGTTCTATAAGCCTTTAGTGCCAGCTGTTTGAACTCTCCATGACTGGCGTGCATCATCAGCGAACATGTTGCTGCTCCGATGAGCAGATGTGATCATTTGGCAAACGCAGATCGTTGATGTGTTTTCGTAAAAACAGACTGTGTGAGTTAACATGATTAGTGCCCAAAGAGGATTAGTGTAAGCCACACTCTTTCTCGCTCTAACACACACAAAAATACTGTGTTTTCACCCACATGTACCTTCCTGTTGACTGGCTTTTGATGGTATTGATTTACTCTTTAGTTTTTCAGAAAAAATATTTATATATTATATTATATTTACTGTCGTTATTGGCACGTCAAGCGCATCAGTTGGCATCACTGAAGTGTCAATAATAGTAACGCTCACCCTTTAAGTGTAACGTTGCAATTATATGACAGTTACCAATTAAATTAAGCATATTACTAAAATCATTCATATTGTAGGGCAATTTGCTTTCAAAATATTATTTTTATTATCTCTGTTTCCGTGGAGATTAACAGACAGCCCAAGTAGCAGTAAAACTTTAGAGACCCTGGAATTTCCAAAACTGAATACATATTTTGAGATTTATTCATTTATGATAGCCGACTGGTGTTTGTAGTAGCCCTGTACAATGGAAATGGTGACGAGCAGGGTGTGATGTCATGCTGATTTGAGCAGGTTCTAAACCGCTTGGTTGGAAATGCTTGTTTTATAATTAGTCTCTCTGTTCTCGACGTTCCAGCTGACAAACGCACTGTCCCGTGGTTCCACCTGTAGAAAGCTGTTGATTTATGATTGTCCGTGTATCCCCCAGGCTCTGCTGCAGACCCACGATGTGGTGGCCCATGAGGTCTACAGTGACGAGGCGCTGAGGGTGACTCCCCCGCCCACTTCTCCATACCTGAACGGAGACTCCCCAGACAGCACCAACGGAGACATGGACCTGGAGAATGTCACCAGGGTTCGCCTGGTCCAGTTTCAGAAGAACACTGATGAGCCCATGGTATGCAGACAGAAACTGGGACACGCACATATGAATATTTACAAGCTTACTTTGTGTTTTTTATCTGACTTGTTCACTCTGGATTTATGCTCTTCAGCCAGCTTTATAAATAGACGCACAATGAGTAATGTGTTGGCCACCGACCATCAAGTTAACACTTCCCTGAAAGACTTCACAGTAAAAGTATTCTAGTGATCATTTTGCATGAACATAAAAAAAAAAGCAGTACATCTGTTTCAGCGGAAAAGGAAACTCACGAGGCTGCTGTTAGATGAAAGAATCAGAAATGCACATGTGAAACTGAACCACAAACCTCAGCGACTCAATGTGCACCAGGGTTATAAGGCTTTCAGAAAGACACTTTCTGCATTGTCTGAAAGATTACAGCCAACTGGTTTATTATAACACTCCAGCTTAATGCATCAGGGTGCAGGTAAAATGACAGCGCCACATGCTTAATTGTCCTGCACTGGGACTATACCACACATACTGTATGTATCAGAGTACTTCTGATCTGTTCGCCCTCTGACCCTCTGTCTGTCTCTTCTAGGGCATCACTCTGAAAATGAACGAACTCAACCACTGTATTGTGGCCCGAATCATGCATGGTGGAATGATTCATCGACAAGGTACGCGTCCACATAAAAAAAACTATGTGCAACCTTACACCATGCATGCATGAAATGTAAAGCAGAGTGCCATTTCCTCATATTTACGTGTCTTCTTGTAAAATACCAGTGGATAAAGTTATAAAGTCGTCCTTTTGGAGTGTAATCAGTGAAATCACTCCGTGGTGTTTCATTGGATGTAAGCCCCCCAAGTGCAGAATGAGTCATCACTAACTTCTTATCATTTATCAGGAAGTATCAAGAAGAATACCTGAAAATACCTCGGAAATGGCATTTTTGTCATCAGTGTAGGTGGCATATGTGATGAAAACACTTACACATCAATTTTGACTTCATTGGGACTTTAATAGGGAACATTAAGCTATTCATTTTGTCAGTCTAATGAGATTATAAATAATTTGAAGTCATTTGCATCTTCCTCTCTGATTGGACTGACTCCTGGTAATTGAAGTAACAATGAAATGTAACTCTTCCTTACATTAGCTCTGTTCCCCCTGGAGCCATCTCAGTAATCCCCGGGGGATTTTTTTTCTTGGCCTCTGCTTTGCAAAGCACTGATGTTTCAACACCCAAGAGCCTCATTTGTAGCCTTTATTAATTCATTATTTCTGCGCTTCAGGGACTCTGCATGTAGGAGATGAGATCCGAGAGATTAATGGCATCAGCGTTGCCAATCAGACGGTAGAACAGCTCCAAAAGATGCTGGTAAGTCATACAGATTAGACTTTGTCCTGCTGAGACTTTCCATAATTTGTGTGTTGAGTGTGCAGGCTGCTCGTGTTTCTTTGCATGTTTTTCTGTTAGCATGTATGATGGAATGTAACATTTGATTTGATTTATTTGTCGGCACAGAGGGAGATGAGGGGCAGCATCACCTTCAAGATTGTACCCAGTTACCGGTCCCAGTCCATGTCTTGTGAGGTAAGGATCAACAAATACACACACACACACACACACACACACACACACACACACACACACACACACACACACTTCTGTTTGCATATCCTAAGGAGGGAAAAAAGTTTCCATTTTACAATTTCTGTTGCAGAAGGAGTCACCAGATTTGTCCCGACAGTCGCCTGCAAACGGTCACGCTAGTGTCACCAGCTCCATCCTGGTATGTTCCTGCTTCTGTTTTCACTCTGACACACACTCTTTCCCAGAACTCATTAAACCCAGCTTCTTTTTTAGTCATTTGGTTCTGACACAGCTCATGTGCCTAAATCTGAACCAGGATCAACCGGTAGCTAACAAAATAAAAGCATACAATGTCATCACAAAAGTATTTTTAGCTGATTTTGCCCTCCAAATACTTAACACAAAAACTTTTGTCATCCCAACTAGGACCTGCCGTCAACGATCCAGCCCAAAGGCCGTGTGGTGAGATTTCCTACTTGTTTACACTATAACTGCACCTCTCTTTGCCTTACAATGCACTACTGATATGACAAACTAACACTCATCCCGACAAGTCCAGACCTGCAGGAATGTACTCATGCGTATGTACTTAAAAGCACTCTTCCATTCTCATTTCATCTCTTCTGTTTACATCAAGTATTACCCTCCAATGTCCTGACTGCTTTGGCCTCGGTTGAACATTGGAAAGGGTTCCTACACAGTTGTAGAAACGATTGTTCTTTCCTGCTCAGTAAAAATATTGCATTGTAGAGTAACATGGTATTTCTTTTTGCTATATTGTGCTGAGAATAAATTTAAATGAGTAATATAATTAGAGTTGGAAAATTAGGAACCCTGGTTTGTCTTGGTCACAACCTCGTCTAAAATCCATTTCTCATTTGTTGATTTGAGCCATTTTTATCTGTCTCACACCCACACACACACATACAATGCAGTATAAACACCGTAATATATTAGATTTAGCATCCAATTGTGGGTCCTTCATCACACCTCCTTTGTTAATGCCCCCCAGCGTTTTCTACTGCATGATATGTGTGTAAGTGTGTGTGTGATGCTCTCAACCCCATAGATCTCCAGATCTGCTATCAAGGACAAATTGTCCATTAAGGTAAGATGTCTCTAAGTGGACCCTTCGTAGAAGTAGATCCCAACTTCTCCCACCCCCATGGCAAAGTTCGGTTCTTCATCATAGTGGTGTCTAGATCCCATGCTAGCTATCAAGGCTTAGTCTCCATTCCTGGTTCGTCAGTGGACGTAAAAGGCAACAAAAAAAAATGGATGTATGCGCATCGATAAAATGGACGCCCACAGGTGGAGATGTGGTAAAGCGCTTTGTTCTTGTCTTGCTGTTCATCTATCTAAATGTCTGTGGCTTTCCCTGCTTCGGCTTCTACGCTGCGCTCGAGTTCCCCTCCGCTGTCTTTATCTTTGAGTATTTAGCAGCCAGGCTGCTTTCCCATATATCCTCTGATGTTCAGAACGCTGTTCTTTGCCTGTGCGTCAGCGCCCAATGACTTCTCTGTGCTGCTGTCCCGCCCTTACAGATTTATGTACGCGCTCAGTTTGAGTATGACCCGGCGAAAGACGACCTCATCCCATGCAAGGAGGCGGGCATTCGTTTCCGGGTGGGCGACATCATTCAGATCATCTCCAAGGACGACCACAACTGGTGGCAGGGAAAGCTGGAGAACACCAAGAATGGCACCGCAGGCCTCATCCCCTCACCTGAGCTGCAGGAGTGGTGAGGAACAACAAAACAATATATTTTTTTAAGGGTTTCTGTTTCCAGCTAAAACTAATCTTCAGGTCTTTAGCATCTATAATAATGTAAAACCACAAAATAGAACAGTACGTGTTGTTTTCCAGGCGCGTGGCGTGTATAGCGATGGAGAAGACCAAACAGGAACAACAGGCCAGTTGTACCTGGTTTGGCAAGAAGAAGAAGCAGTACAAAGACAAGTACCTGGCCAAGCACAACGCAGGTAAGTCAACAAACTGTGCAACAGCTAAGCTAACTAGCTCACTAAGACAAAGCAGAGAGGAAGACTGTGCCTAATTAAGATTATGAAATGTGTGCTTCCTCGTTATGTTAATGTAACCTATAATTGAATCTGAAACACAGTCTCACTAATTGGTGATTTAGATCCGATGTTTGGAGGTTTAAAGCATGTGGGATAAATAATAACATTGTTGTGCCTTCGTATTGTCCGGTGTGTGTAATTGCTGCACGCCTGTTGCGTTTTCCCTCTGACAGACCTCTCCTACTTACTGCTGTCTCGATTTGTTGTTTTTCAGTGATTAACAGTGTTGCAATTAACAGTTTTTGATGTTTGCAAATTTTTGTTTTGTTCTTTTGGTTCAATTTGTCTTCTTTTATGGTGTCTTTCTATTAACCCTTCCGCTCCCACCCTTTGTCCATATTTCATGCTGTCTCTTACCCAATGACATGGCTGCATGTAAGTAACTCCAGACAGCTGGTGTCCAGCTTCTGTGTTTTTCTTCCTCCTCTTTCTGCTTTTAAACCTCATCCTCCTCCTGATGTCTCCTTGACTTTTGAATGACGGCTGTTTTTGTTTGGTTTGTTGTTAGAAATGTAATTCAAATTGACGAGATTCTAGTCAGCTTTGTTGTGTTTTCCTATCTGACCAAGGTTAGTGCAAATAAGCTAATTTAAATGTTTTATTAAGGTATGTGACCTTCCTCGAGTCTGCTTGTTGTACATTATTACATCAGCATCATTTGAATAACTGGGCTCTAAATATTAAAAACCTGTGTGATTGAGCACGTTTGATTTAAGCCACAGGGACAAAACATTGAACTTAATGTTAATCTCATTAGCATTGCTTGTGTCCCCTCTGAGTCTCTATTAGTTTTGCATTTATTGTGATCCGTTTGTTTTTCACACTACTATTGACAACGTGCACTCAGTTGCTAGATTACTACAACAGCCCTGCAATAAATTATACCTTCATCTTATAATATCAAGTTTTTGTTTTCACTTATTTTGATTCAACTTCATGGTCATTTTTAAATTTTTAATCAAAAACTCTAACACACATTCAACAGTATAACCTTCATGAAGTAGGATTTATTGCAGCGCTGGGTGTTTATTAACCACCTGCTACACAATTTACATACAGAGTCAAATAGTTTTTCCATATTTGCTTTTAAATGGCGAGCTTACTGTATATTGTCATATAATTTACACGTAACCCCTGAGGAGCTTCACACAATCCCCCATGTTAGTGCTTTATGGTTCGCAGTGCTAGTCTAATGGTTTTCCTCTGTTCTGCAGTGTTTGATCAACTAGATCTGGTGACATATGAGGAAGTGGTTAAACTGCCATCATTCAAGAGGAAAACACTGGTTCTGCTCGGTGAGTTAAAGCAATCTGTTTAAAGTTATCATAAGTAATGAGGCTATCTTAAAGACGCTCATGCACGATGCTTCTTCAGTTAACTGACTGGTGTCGGCTCACTGGTCAATGAGTTCTCACTACAGTTGATTGTTCAGGTGTGTGTAGGTGTATTACAAGCCTCATCAGTCAACCTCTTTGTCAGGAGCGCATCCACAAGACAGTTATAATTCACTGTTGTGCATCAGAAACTTCCATTCCACTTGAAATCTGCTGCCTGATTACACCAAACTGCACCACTTCAGTATGCACAGCCGAGCAGAGTTTGGCTGACAGCAGCAGCACTTTATAAAATGACCCCCTCGGTGGTTCTGGTGTTGACAATCATTATTGGAGTATCATAGTTTAGAAGTGGATTAACTAACCTGTTGTCTCATTTTACTGCCCGCTGTCTCTTTCAGGTGCACATGGAGTTGGTAGGAGGCACATCAAGAACACACTCATTACCAAACATCCTGACCGCTTCGCCTACCCCATCCCTCGTAAGGACACACACAACACACAAACCAGTTTGATTTGGTTACATAACATCACACTAAAAACATGTGCAGACCCCAGCAGTATAAACTCACAGAACTGACTGATCACCATTCAACGCTTATTCAAGGTTTAACATTGTGGAGAAAGACATCAACAAGTAGTTTTATGTGTAACCCTTTGTAACATAAAGGCACGCACAGACGCTCTGTGTCATCTTTTATGTACTTCATCCCTCTCTATCGTCTCTGCTCAGACACGACTCGACCTCCCAAGAAGGACGAGGAGAACGGGAAGAACTACTACTTTGTGTCTCACGACCAGATGATGCAGGACATCAGCAACAACGACTACCTGGAGTACGGCAGCCACGAGGACGCCATGTATGGAACCAGGCTGGAGACTATCAGGCAGATCCATACACAGGGCATGATCTCTATTTTGGATGTTGAACCACAGGTAACGAACAACGTTAGTGCCTCAAAACTTTTTTCAAACATACAACTTAATAAAAGTCATGATGGCAAGCAGACAAGTTTGAACCTCATTACATGTTTGCAACACAAAAGTGGCGGTGCATGCGGACACAGCGGCTCCTCTCTGAAACCCAGCTAATGTCTGTAATTCATGAATGTCCAGATACTTGGGCGGTGGCTAAATTTACTGTGCATAACGTGAATGTGGGAACACGTGCGGCAGTATTTTAGACATCATTGTGCTCTGTAAGCTCTGCTGAGTGGAACTTGTTTATCACAGAACTACAACCGCTATGCACAAACACACAAGCGAAAGCATCCCAGAGTGCTTTGTCAAGATGGCAGCGACGACACGACAGCACCTCCTGTTTACACCTAGGCAAGATATATTATCACTGCGTGTTCCTGTTAGGAGTAGCCACTTAAAATTGATTTTCTAAATATAATCTAGCCTCGTTATTTTGCTGTTTCTATATTTTGTTTATTTAATTAGCTGTTAACGTGTAAATCGTTTCAGTTATTTTCCTCGACTCACACCGATGCCAAACTACATTTGCCAGAGATTATCCTAACTGCATATTCCTCCAGTTATTCAATAAATCCATGTAATTACCACTTAAGACACACTAGTATTCGTGTTATTATAACAGCAGGGTCGTGTAAATTAGACTCATTTTAAAATATGCCCCAATAATTATTCTAATGTGCTTTTTAAGGATGCTTGAATAAAATATTGAAATATTAATGATTCAACTCTTTAGTTTGGTTAAATGAATTGTTAAGTAATAAAACTGTCTCTCTCTGTCATCAGGCACTAAAGATCCTCAGGACAGCCGAGTTTGCTCCGTATGTCGTCTTCATCGCAGCTCCCACCATCACTCCAGGCATGACTGAGGTACACGCACACCCTTTATGCCTCCTCTCTCTCGTCCTACTTTCTCCACTTTACTGTATTTGCACGCACTAACTCTCACTCAGTCTGAATTCAAACAAAGCGCCTACATTTCTTGTTATTTGTCATCCTTTTTGCTTTGCTCATGTTTCTCTCACTGCACGTGTCCTGTGTGCTTTAAGCATGTCTGTGTTTTCTTTGGCATGCCCATCTTTCATTTGCAATGAAAGGTTCCAAAGTGGTGCAGGAAACTGCCTGTAAGTACTGCTTCAACGCTGTGAGCTGAGCTTGTTTAGCAGAAAGGCACGTCTGGCCTCTGTGTTTGTGTAGTTTGAGTCATCGTCTAGCTTTGTCCACTCTTATTCCTCTTGATTTCCTCTAAATCCTCTAATCCCTCTAATAATCCCCTTAATTGTGTGCTCTCTCTGTGGTGCATCGTTGTCTCCTTCTGCCCAGCCCGGCTCTCCATTTCCTTTTTCCTCTCCATCCTGTATCTTGGACGATTTGGGGGAAATATCTAATTGCAATTTGTCTGCTGAATATTATGATTTAGACCTGAGTTATTCTATGAACCTGAGGCCTGTATTGATGGTCTACTTAATATTAAACAAGATAAGCTTGTACCAAGTTACAGATTGTACTCAATGTTGTTCATACATTGCAGCAACTTTACTAATAAAACAGTATAACTTTTTTGCTAGCCACATCTGACAAAACAGGGCTCCATTACAAAATTACTCTTCCAATCTTGACACTTAAATATGCACACAGAGACCTGGACCACAAATGTTGCCTTGAAGCACGTCGCGTGTAACAAACATCCACTGAAACCAGTCACTGAACTCCCCCTCTCTCTCTCTCTCTCTGCCTCCATCACACCCTCAGGACGACTCTCTTCAGCGGCTCCAGAAGGAATCCGAGATGCTGCAGCGGACCTACGCCCACTACTTTGACCAGACCATCATCAACAACGAGATCGACGACACCATCCGACTGCTGGAGGAGGCGGTAGACCTGGTGTCCACCACTCCTCAGTGGGTCCCCGTCTCCTGGGTCTACTGACATACACTCAACAACAACAATTAGCTCAACACCTTGAACGATCCATCTCTGATCCGACGCGGATGCTAAACTTTGGTCAAAACCCCCTTTGAATCACGTCTCTCATCAGAATCATACATTTCTGTAGATAAACTGTTGTTGAAAAAGAGGGAAATGAAGAAACTGATGACTCTGATGCCTCACTACAGAGACTTCATCCTGCCCCCACCCCCTTTTTCTCGACAGCCTCAAAGGCATATTGTTGTGTACATATATACATATATATATAAATGATAAAAAAAACTAAGTGAATATGGTTCTGTCCTTACATAGTTGAAGGGTGTGGAGCGGAGGGGCAGTGTGGTAGATATTTTGTACTTTTCTTTTGTAATCGATGGATGGGTGGTAACATTGGAAAGGCAATAGCGAGCATGACCATAAAGCAGTCTTATGTGGGTGCCTGTGTGTGTGTTGACCTTTAAAGGCACTTCTTGTGGTACTCTGTGTCCCCTCCCCTCCCCTACATCCCCCCTCAATCTCCTCGGCCCCTGTGACAAACAAGCCGAACTTTGAAGCACATTAGAAGCTGCTATAGTGGCGACAAGTTAACTCCCTCAGCTCCAGATGCAAGTTTGAGTGAAGCAAAAAGCACAGAGAACTTGGCAGTTTCTTTCTCCCCCGCCTCCCCCTCTCCCTTCCCCTCCCTTTATTTATTTCACCGGCCCTCTGTGCCTGTCAGTCTGTTGAAGGAGCACACTGCATCCCTCTCCGCTGTCTTTCCGTGTGTTGCTGTAGCCCTGTTGTACCATGCTTCCCTTTTCAACCTCTGACGGTCTTTGTTTACATCTCAGTTTGCACAAAATGGACAAAGAAGAAGACGTGTACTGCATCTCGTCACCTCACGGTACTCATTCGGTCTTGCCTACTCTCTTTCTGGCTGCGTTTACCCGTCTCCCTCCGTACATGAAATACTAATCAGCGGTCAATGGACCTGGAATCTCTAAGCTATGAAAAGGCACATGCGTCCACCACTAAACACGGCTCCTGAGCTGGAAGACAAAGAAAATAAAGAAGGAAAAAAAAAAACACTAATGGAAAGGAGAAAAATAAACTGCCTTATCAGAGCCTCGGGGAGGAAGTCTGTAACACCTATGCACACCTCTGGTTTCTGCCAGGCAGACCGCCACGACAACCATTCTCTTCTTTCCTCACAGTAAAAGTGAGCCGTGCTTGTTAAACTAAAGTGTTCATAGGAATGTGTGTGTGGAAGGGGAGGGAGGGCCTCATGTAGGTGGGATAAATCCAATCCTAGAGCCACCGTTTTGGAACTGTTAACTGTTGTCTTTAAAAATATAAAAAGGAGTATTCTTGTTTTGAGGGAGAGAAAATAACTAAATTTTGTGTGTAAATGTTTCAATGGTGCGTACGTCATACGAGTGAAATACCAAGAGCCAGTGTATATTAATCCTTAAAAGAAGCTCAGTATGTGACATAACCTCTTCATGCTTTACCAGAAGTGGCACAACGCTGCCCCGCCGACAGAAACTCAGTATGCAGGCACATCAGCTGAAGGGTCTTTGAAAAAAAGAAGAAAAAAAAAATCAATATTTTCGACTGTGTGGTGCGGTCGCTGTTGTTCCACTTCAAGTAAAGTGTTTTCATTTCAAGTCCTGTGTAAATTACCTCTGCAAATGACAAAAGCAGCTCTTCTGTATGAAATGTTGTTCTTTTTTGTTATTTCATTTTTAAAAAATATATATTTCCTTTTACGTGTTTAAAGTAAACCGCCTCGTCTTCCTTCTGTTTCTCTTGTATAATAATTTTGTTAGTGCTTTACATACGCATTAAGAAATCCAACAGGGATCTTTGTTCAAACGCTGCAGAACTTTTTAAAAAGACAAACAAATTCTGGATATTGTCTCGTTGCTCTTGTTGTAACAAGTGAAGATTTGTCTATTGGATTTCTCAATGATCCGATTTTAATGAGACGCTCCCACAGACACGACTATGTAAATCTATATTCAATGTCATGCCCACAAGGAAAGCGTATATAAAATTCTCATAAATAATACAACATTGCATTGTTTGCTGTAGCCATAATGCTTTGAAAACTCATTGATATCCTCGTGCAGATCAGTTCAAACAGCTGCCAGGCTCTGGTTAAGTAACACAGGAACGCCTAATAAACTGATTTCTTTATGCATCTTATTGATTTGAAGTGCGGTTTTCAAGGAGAGACGAGTGTCTAGCCATTAAAAGAGGATTGCAAAGCCTCAGCGGAATCCGTTCCAGGGTTTACTGGTGGAATCCAAGGCCTGTACTGATAATGTACCTTTGGGATTGACAAAAATATGTATTTGCACAAGTTATTTAAACAGATGACGTGTTTAAGGTTGAGGAGAAGTCAGGCTTCATGTTAACAAATGTTATGTTTGAGCTCATTGGTGTACATCAAAATCTTTCAATGATACTGTGGAATTAAAGTTCTCAAAGTTTAGCAACCAAAATCATTCAACTACTGCCTACAGCAAGAGCATTTTAATTTCTAAAGTTTAATAGATAATTTCACCTCACATTCATATTTGATGCCCTTTTTTTCCCCATTGTCTGGCTGTTTGAGAATAATGTCAAAGCAAAAAATAAAATGACGAGAAACACCCATAAAAGCACAGCTATAAAAGACCATCTGAGTTCACACAGAGTTCAGAATTATGAATCAAAGCCGCAGACTGGGGTTCGGTCGTCAAGGACGTGCTGAGTGTCTGCCTGCAGGCTATCGCTTCAGGCCTGGAAGTCTCTTCTAGTTTGAACAAGACATCACGACCAGGAAGAAAAACCACAACACGACAAAACCCTACAAGCTGCCAGGTAATACGGTATCACATCAAAGGGTCACTTCACCCAAATTACAAAAGAAAAACATAACACTGAGTTTCTTTTAGTGGCAATGAGGCATGCAGATAGTTTGTGCTGTCCTGCTGGCTGGAGTCTACGTGGACACAGGTAAAGATGGGACTCAAACAGTTCAGGACTTTTGGTGTAGATGACTGGTGATTAAAACGCCACCACAGAATTCTTGGGGTGCTGCCATTGAGCTATTCGTGACGCTGGTCCTGTGTATTTTGTATTTCAAACTTGTGAGGAAACGGGAGGGCACACCCCCCCTGCTTTTACCTCTACTAACCACCCAGCTTCAGGTATTGCCCACGGGTGGGGAAGCGTTAGTAGTGTGGGCTTCCCTGGGGCCTCCTTGTCCTGCAGCAGACTAGAAGTTGCAGCCCTGCAGTACAGTTTTCTACCCATCACCGTCTTGTTCTCCTCTCCTAGTCCTCTTCCCTCCGGCTTCTTGTCCTACTCTTTCTGCCTCTTCCTCCGCATCCTCCTCATCATGGTTTCTTCGCGGTTTTCACTCTTTTTTTTTTGACACATCTCAAAATTCACTGAACCTCATAAGGAACTCATAAGGACTTACCATTCTGAGCTAGTGGATCACCTTTCTTACAGGTTTTAAGGCTTTCTCTGGGGCTTGCACTTCAAAAGCATTTGAGGTTCAAACCCACAACCTCAAAACTGCCTCAACTCTTTGAAGCAATGCCTCCCGTTTCATTAAAAGTTCAGCTGGGTGGAGTTTTGTGTTGCATTGCCCTCTACTTACAAACAAAAATATGTGCAGCTTGATCAATACTGAAATAGGTTGTCCTTAAACATAATAATTAAAAAAAAGTACTTTTCTTTAGTCATAGATTTACCTGATGGTTATTGTTACTGATGTTTTCTGATTCAACACACAAAAAGAAACTAGGCTCTATAATACTTTGCATATATTCTACTCTATTACTGTCTCATGTATTTTGTTTAAACTAATTACCATGGCAACCAAATGGTTGCATGATAATCCTGCCGGCAAAATGAATACTTTATGCTTAATTAATTTTAGCATTTTTGCTAGTTCAGCAGCATATAAAATAATATGGCAAAGCCCTCTATAAATAACAGTTAAAAATCTTACATATATCATTGTAACTGTTTTATATCTATTGTTTGTATCACTCACAGAGATGCAATAAATGTCATACATACAGAGCAGTAATAGTAGATAAACAGCATGCTGGAGGCTGGCTGACTGGCTGCAGGGTAGACATGGACAAAAAACTACTAGGCTGCTGCAGGACGAGGAGGCCCCAGGAAGCACAGGAACCCCAAGCAGGAACGAGGAGATGATGGCCACATCGTGATGGGATGTTTCATTTAGGTGTGGTAGAAGAACACAGAGAAAATAAGATTTACTCAGTCAATTAAAAGATTTTCCAAAATAATCTATAGGATGATAAATTATCAGCGTGATTTGTTCACAGGTAAAAATCAAGTTCAATGTGTATATTTGATTCGAGTCTGTCCAAACCCTCGCTCTAAAGAAACACGGTCATCAGTTAAAAACAGCCCGTTTTTCTACACTCCTGAAGAGCTGACAGTTTGGAGATAAAAGGTCTTCCCTGACAGCGGTGATATGCTGCCTGTCCATCCGCCTGCCGTCCTTGTGTCCAAGGGTGAACACATCAGTCTTGTGAGACACGGCGAGCTGATGGGTGACTGATGTTTTACCTCCGGAGACAGACAGACAGGCCTGATGGAATAACTCGGTGCTAAATGGACCGGGGAGTTTGCTGGCTCATCTCGGGGCTTCGCTTCACGGCGGACTGTTGTTTTTCCTCTGCGATGTGTTTGCAGAGATGGCTGTTTGACTGTGTACTCTGGCTCTGAAGCACAGATAAGTCACCGCTTGCTCCAACAGTTATGAATTGGTCTGCTTTGAGCTGAGAAAGCAGGAAATCCTGTGATATGATGAGAGGTCAGCAGCCGCTCGTGAACCACTGTCTGATTGTTTTGATTTACTGGATATTGGAAGCATTTTCTTCACTTGGGTATTGTCTGAGCTGCAGTAATAACATCTCTGCAAAGACTGTGGCAGCTTAACAACAGGCAGAAGCTGCTGGTTATTTATCAAAGGCCTCATTTTACACAAAGGGGTTAAAGGGAATTTGGCCTAAAATTTGGTGTGGCGAGAGGGCGACAAACAGGAATAAAAAGTTTGCCTCTATTTTTTATCATTTTAAATTTAACATTTTTAGG
The DNA here is from genome assembly GCA_036365135.1 of Miichthys miiuy. Taxonomy (NCBI): domain Eukaryota; kingdom Metazoa; phylum Chordata; class Actinopteri; family Sciaenidae; genus Miichthys; species Miichthys miiuy. The sequence goes on from CM071623.1 coordinate 11,525,059, forward strand.
GCTATTTCACATTAGCAAACAGTAAATGAATAACTAGCTTACTGA